>JBAMBK010000483.1:635000-910000 GCA_037043435.1 Drosophila suboccidentalis | reverse complement strand
AGCTCGATGGCAACTTCTTTTTAAGGGGCATGTGGAACGCACCTAAATGAAATTAAGTTAAAACATTTTCACTCATTTACATGCAAAGCTGCAAGTCAAGACCTCGCAATTTATCTTCAAAACAATTTTTGAGTGGGTGATTGTTGCAGACGTTGTCCATGTTGTTGTTGTTGTTGTTGCTGTTGTTGTTGTTGTTGTTGAGGAGGCATTTCACATCATTATCTTTGACCAAATACGGAACTATGCGCAGCTAAAAAAACGCAATTGTGTGTCAGTCACAGAGGCTTCAAAAAAGCGGCTGGCTAAAATATGTGTGTGTGTGTGTGTGTGTTTTTCAGCTGTGCTCGGACATGATCTGTGGCAGGAGGCAGTTCAACAAACGCCAATGCCAATGTGGCTGGTTGTGGCTGGAAAGCGTTGCCTCTGCTACGCAATCGAAATCGAAATCGAAAGTTCTGTGATGGACAGCTGCAGTGCAACAGTGCAACATTCGATGTCAATGCACCCACCAAGTGGAGGGCAGGAGCAGGCACAGGAGTCACTGTGTGTCTGCCACAGTGACTCCAACTCGAACTGCAAGTGACACACATTTAATGGATGCCCGTCGCTCACTTTCATTTTAATTTTCATTCATTTAGTGTGTGTGCATTCTGAACGAACTTTCGATTTTAAGCGCAATTTATGCACCTGTCAGCTGATAAGTTGCACCTCCGATTAGCCGCAGTTAGTAGTTGGCTGCCGCTAAATAAATCACTCGACAAATTGTTGACAAAACATTTCGTAATTTAAATAAAAAACGCAGACAACGCTGCCGATACTTGCCACCCGATAGTTGGCAGCATGCAACACAACGAATGCAGCCCAAGAAAAAAAAAACGACAACAACAACAATACAAACAAACAAACAAACAACTTCCTCATCCGCAGCCAGGCAACCACAACTACAACCACTGCCAGCCACTACAACCACCGACACCACCGCCAGCAGACACAACAATGACGTCCCCGTCGGACCAGGCTGATCATTTTTGATTGTGTCCCCTTCTCCGTCCTCCGTCCTCCCACTCTACCCTCCCCTTTATCTCCTCCTTCCAATAGAGCTGCTCATATGCAAAGTGAGTTTAAGGCGGAGTCAAAACAGAGCATTGCCAACTAACAATAGACAAGCGGTAACAGCCTCACCCTCCCCCCCTGTTGACCTGACCCTAAACGCATTTGGCTATAAATATAACAAATATGGCATACTCTTTATAAATCACAGAAAATTATGTATTAATAAATATTATTTTTAATTTAACTTCAAAATTTAAAATAAACTTAAGATTTTCAAAAATGCTAATGTTAAATTTACTTTAATAAATTATAATTTAAAAGAAACGGAGTTACTACATTTGAAACTTTGATTTTACAATGTGTAAATTTGTAAGCGTAATTTGTATTTGAACATAATTTAATCTCTAAATTGAGTATTTATTATAAATTATTTTATTTAAAAAATATTTTTAGAAATTTGCAAAAATATTCATTGGTTTTTATATTTATTTGCTTATTTAGAATAAAGGTTTTATAAAATTGTGAATACTAAACAGATATTTCTTTCAAAAAAAAAAAAAAAAAAAAAACAAATTTTTATATATAAGTTAAAACTTTTCAAAATTTATCAAAAAATAAATTTTATTTGCCTTTTGCTTTATTCAAATCTACCATAACCATGGTTAATTCTCAATCTCAATGTATTGTTTGTAGAATATAAGGTGCTTTCAAAAATATACTTTTTCTAAAACAGACAAAAATTAAAATAAATACTTTTCAAGGTACAGTTGAACTTCAATAGCTCGAATCACCATGATCCAAAGAAAAAGTTAGAATTATGGAGACTTCGACTTGGGGAATTCGTTTTTTAGTAATGTTAACGCTATTGCCATTTGATTTGGTTGATTTTTGATTTGACCGTATATCGTAGTATATGCACTCTCACCTATAGTGTTCTTAGTTATGCTGTCTATAACTATAAGGTATTTCGATATGGCTGTAACAAACATCATAAGAAATTATTAGATACTCCTGGAATAAAATCAAAGACAATTGGCAGGCAAACAATTGTTATGGCCAATTCGGGGCTGGGCCAGGCTGAGAGGCAGCAACAACAGCAGTCAAGCAGTCAGAGGCAGAGGCAGAGGCAGAGGCAGTTGTACAACTGGCGACAAAATGTTGCATGTTTTGTGGCTGTCACCAGCGACTGTTGCCTGCCGCCTGCCGCACGTTGCATGCCGCCTGTTGCCAGTTGACTGTTGCCTGCAATATATGCAAAAAGGTGCTAAAAAGATCAGAGGCAGCGATTTATCTTCATTTGCATTTGACGTCGTTGGCTGTGTGTCAAAAAGGTGTTAAGTGCCACAGTCACAACCACAGTCACAACCACAACCACAGCTAAAGTCAGCTATGCATAGCTGCAACAGTTGCTGCTGCAGTTGCCACGTTGAGTCTGCGGCGCCGCTTTTGATGACAACCGACAGCAACGGTAGTCGAAGCGCATAATTTTCGATATTTTATAACTTTGCGGTAGCCAAAAAATGGCTATTCGCTGGCACATCAATCCAATGAACCGACCGCCCAATAAGGTAAAAACCCCCCAAGCACCGTTATTAGTAGCAGCCAAATTGGTCAAATAACAGCAACAACAAAAACAATGCCCACTTCTAGGCAGAGCTTGAGATAGTCGCACCGATAAAAGGGACATGAAATTCAAATTTGACTTGGCCAAAGTGCTGTAAGTAAATTTACTTTGCAACTTATCAGCGAGTGAAATTTGCAAATACGGCTTCCGTATTACGACGTTTTGTGAATTATGTGAGAAATTTGTTAGTGGCCTAAATGGTTTACTGATTTCATTCCCATTGACTCCGAGGTTTTACCCAAAGGCGAGTCTGAAATTGGGCCACCCACAGAGTTCCATTAAAGCCAAAGACCGCCACAAATGGCGAATTCCGATAAACGAGCTCAATTAAGATTGGGTCAAATTTGCAGAAATTGAAGTTGATTTGTGGGGAAAGTGCCAAAAGAAATCCTGCAAATGTATGTCGAGCTTTAATTATGGATACGACTAGTAATTGATGAAAGAATGTGCTGTACTATAAAAATAGTAACTAATAATATTGATGGGCTCTTGTTAATATTCATAATCATTAAAAACACAAATCAATTCAAACACTCAACTTATATAATAATAAATATAATTTATAATAAAATACTTTTAATTAAAATTTGTGATTTCTTTTCTGCTTGATAGTTTTTTATAGTGGTTCCACTGACCCACTCATCTTATTTTTATTTAATTAAGCGATAAAGAAACAAATAAGCTGTGATTCTATTATTTATTTTATTATGAGATTTAATTAAACGATAAAAAACAAATAAGCTGTGATTCTAATATTTATTTTATTACGATTTAAAAAGTTATATTTCCTTCACTTTATTTTTTCTTACAATTTCTATCCGGTTTGTTTTAAATATTTTATTATTAATAAATAATTAATTTATAGCTTCAATTTGCTGTGAATGGGGAATACTTTTGATAGAGTCAGCTAATGGCCTAAGCTAATTCCATATTAACCCAAGTTTCAAGTGATCAAACACTTTCCCTCCGGCGCTCGCTTGTGGTCAATAGAAAATTTGCTGTAATCTGTTGAGGAAAATCTGTAAATTAGAATTCACATGTGGCAAAAGTAGCTGCCGCATCGAATTGCAGTTGCAGTGGCAGTTGCAATGACTGTGGCTCGTCTGGAGCTGTGACAACGATAATCCCTGCAAAAATATGCGCACAAATTAAGTATCCAAAGTGCGGCGATTCCAAAACCGATGGCTGATGGTGGTGTTGGCGGTGGTGCTTAGTAGTGGCTCGGCCATTGTTGGCATATTTAAAGTTGTAAAATAGCGAAAAACACGTTTGACCGACATTCGTGACCAAAGTGCGGCTGCTGCTGCTGCTTTGGTTAATGCAACTCGGGCTGGAACTTGGACTGAAGCTGGATATGGAGCTCTGACTGCGACTGCGACTGCGACCAGGATTTCAATTTCGATTTCGATTTCGCTTTGGTCGGCGACAAATGTGCCGCGTCCGTCTTATCGTCCCCCCGGCTGCGACCCAGGCCAATTGACCGTGTGACTACTTTAGCAAATGAAAATGGTTAGAAAAAAAGGTTTTTTTTTTGTATATTGCTGAGCAACAACAACAACAAAACGCCAAAGCCAAACATAATTTATGATGCACTTTTGTGGGGCTTGGGCTCCGTTTTGCCGTTGCTGCATTGTGACAGCCTGTGTGACTCATGTGCTGGGAGCTGTTCCATAGTTTGTACTCGACTTGGTTGCCAGGTGTCGCTCAGCATTCAAACAAAAGTGAAAATGGATAGGAAAACAACCAAAACAAAAAAAAGCCAAAAGCAAACCCTCCTAGTCCAGGTCCGCATAGTAGAGAGACCCTAAATTGTGGCGCATTTGATATTTATGATGGTCTTGCGTTTTAGCTTTTAATCACATGTGACTGTCGAGTACCAGTTTCGAGTGCCAGGGTGCACTGACCTCAACCTCAACCTACGTATTGTAGTACACTGCTGTGTAGCGGCTACTGTATTGCGCTGTCGCTGCGGTGAAAATCCCTCGCTTACTCCAGCTAACTATGTTAAACAGCGAAATCAGACTCTGACTGAGACTCTGGCTAAGACTCGGGCTAAGACGCTGGCTTAGGCTCAAGCCGCAGGCGCAGGCGCAGGCGCATGACTCCCGACGACAGCGGCATCAAGATAAAAGCGCATGACATACGGCGACAAGAAGCTACCAGAGACCAGACCAGGCCAGAGCAGAGTCTTAGCCAGCCCAACAGCAACAGCAACAGTCAGTAGCATCGTCGTCGTCATCATCGTCATCGTCATCACCATTCAGCTGCAAACGGTCACCCGAACTCTTGTTTTGCTCCCAAATTTGGTCAAACGTGCAACATTTCAGCCACCCGCTGTCAAACTTTTGGCATAGAAAGCGAAATTTAGCGGTGTTTTTTTTTTGTTTTTTTTTTTTGACTCTGCTAACTTGGCCTGTTGCTGTTGCCACGTCTAAATCCGTTGCCATTGCCTTGCCTCTGTTGCTGCTGAGGTAATCGTTGTGGCAGACAGAAAGGCGAGAATCCCTAAAAGAATAATTTGCCAGAAATTGAAAGTGAGATTTTTGCGCTGATAAATTAACTAATAACATTATTGTTTTAGAGGGGAAGATTCATTTTATTTTATTAAATAATTATATGAATTCAAACATTATTTATTAATATTTATGCAAAGATGGAAATTATAATTTTGTTGAAATGGAAAAAATATCTAACAAAGATAAGCATTATGTTAAATACTGAAATAAACATAACATAAATAGTATGGTCAACATATTTTAAAGCAGGGACTGCGAATAATAGTTATGAGTTTAAAAAAATCAAAGCAGAAAAAAGCGTCCTAGAAGAGTGGGAAAAACAGACATATGTTATTTTTTATAGCCAAATTCGAAAAGAGGATAAACTTTTATTTTAAATTTTTATAAAAAAAATAATTTTTAATTAAATTGAAATTAATTTAAATGATAAAAATCAAAAACAATTATTATTTTTCAATTTTTATATAAAAGTTAAGCCCTAACTCTTATTTCCAATTTTTATTAAAAAAATTGACACATAACTCTTATTTGTTGATTTTTATTATAAAAATTGAAAATAAAAATCAAATCGAAATATCTTTTGAGCCAAAGAAGCCACATCATATATAGACCTATATATATGTTCTACGCATTAATACCTTTCAGTTGATATAGAGTTTAATTTTTATATAAAAATTTAAAAATAATAATTGTTTTTGATTTTTATCATTAAAATTAATTTCAATTTATTTAAAAAATTTTTTTTTTTTTTAATCAGTCAATAACTCATATTTTTTAATTTTTTGACAAAAAACTTATAAGTGTTACAGTCCCTGTTTTAAATCGATTTTTTGTCTTCTATAAATCTTGCAAATAAGGTACTTACCAAAATTTAAGACACTTTAATAATTTGTATTCCTCCCCTCGTAAAATCTTTGTCATTTCGAATTTTCCAAAAACAATAATAGAGAACGAAAGAACAATGAGTTGGCTATGAAGTTTTACCGTTACGTGTTATTTTAAGCATTGTCTGGTAATTTTCACATATTTTTTCGTAAATGTCCAAGAATTTGGACTGTTTGCAACCGTATCACAATTATAAGACATATTGAAATAAATGAAGTTTAAAGATTAACTTTCCGATTTTTTGAGTTGATTATCTCTTACATAAGTAATTTACATAAAATTAAATAAAATTGATGGCTCCACATTGCTTCGGGAGGAAGAAATGGACTCCATTCTTGCCTATTTGAAGTCCGGCTGGACTGTGACCAAGTTATAGAGAGAAATCGCTCGCAGTCGGACCGCAATCTCCAATTTTTGGAAGAATCTCCAAGATTATGGTGAAAACCGAAGCCCTGGTCGAAACCCAATTTTAAATGACCTTGATAAGCGGCGCATTATTAAAAAAGTCATTAATTCGACGGCATCCTGTGCCCATCTTGCTGCAATTACCTGCAAAAAAGTGTCTTCCATGACTATTTGGCGAACTTTAAATGAGTCTGGACACATTGTCCGAGGTGTGCACAAACAGATTTCTCACTTGACCCCCCCTTACAAAGCTGCGCGGATCGGTTTTGCTCTAAGGAGCTTGGAAACAAAATGGGGCTCGGTAAGGAAAATGATATATTGGTCTCTTGCATCAGTCTTATTGTTTAATTTCCAAAGAGGTAATTTTTTCTGATGAGAATAAGTTTAATCTCGATGTACCTGAAGGTTTTCACCATTACTGGCGCGATCTGAGAAATAAACCTCTTTATTTCTTAAAGAGAAACTTTGGTGGCGGGTCAGTAGAGGTATGGGGAGCATATAACAAGTTCGTAACGTTAAACCTGCAACTTTACAGATCTGGAATGAATAGTTCTGACTATATACGTATCCTAGATATAAGCTTGCTTACATATTTAAATGAAAATTGGGAAAATCCTTATGTTTTCATGCAGAAAATCGGCCGAATACACACAAGTCGCCCGACAAAAACGTTTTTAGATGAGGTTTCGGTCGATATAATGGACAGGCCAGCATGCTCACCGGTTCTAAATCTAATTGAAAATGTCTGGGGTATACTAACAAGACGTGTCCATAAGGAATACGAAAGATCCGAAAATTTTAATGATCTCAAAACATCATATATAAGGGAATTGGGTCAGATAGACCCGAAATTATTGATAAAACTGTCAGATTCCAAGAAGATGAGAATTTTTGGTATTGGTAGATGCCAAGGATCTTCGATCGATACCCAAACTATTGAAATTCAATGACTTTAATAGATATTTTTAGCATATAAGTACTTTAAACCAGACATGTCTTATAATTTTGATATGGTTGAAAACCCCACTTTTTGTTATTATTTTAAAAATAAGTAGCAACACTTAATATTTTGAAATAAAAGGTATTGAAACACTTTGGTATTTGTTTATAAAGTATGTTAATATGTTTTTTTTTTAGCTAGATGGCCTATCATGAAAAATATTTGAAATAATCGAAGTGTCTTATAATTTTGATAAGGACCTTATTATGAAAATTTCTTTAAAGATGTAAGTCACGAGTGGTTATTACACTTTGGAGTTTTTTGATCTTTTGAAAATATGCCGTAAATATTTAAAGATTTTCTTTAGCCAAATTACCGCATGATGTCATGCAAGTGGCGGCTGAATTCAAATTGCAAATGGCCTGGCCGTTGAAAAAGATAAAAGCAGACACATGTGGCATTGTGGCAGCAACAGCAACAGCCACAGTATCAGCATTAACATTAACGGCGGCCCACGCGGCGCATGTGTAATCAATCAAATGGACATCGTTCAGGCTCTAGCCAAAGCAGAGGCAGAGGCAGAGGCAGAGGCAGAGTCTTGGGGCAGAGACTGAGGCAGAGCCAGAGGTTGAGGCTGTGGCTTCAGTTGGAACTCAGACTGAGGCGGAGGCGGAGGCCATGGCAGAAGCCACAGGGCGTTGCTAATGTTGATGGCTGCCACAGTGTCAGGGGCAGAGACCTGCAGTTGCCACTTGTTGTGGTTAATGTTGCTGGTGCGTTGCCATTGCCGTTGGCTGTTGTTATTAGTTGTTGTTGTTGTTGCATTAGAGGGCGTAATTACATTTTCATTGAGTGCCGTGCAACAGGTGCTGCTGCTGTTGTTGTTGCTGTTGCTGTTGTTGCTGTTGCACTTACAGTTGATGCTTCGTTTTGTTGCCGCTGCGTCTGGTTATAAAACTCCCATGAAAAAAATTAATGCCAATTTCCGTAACGTAAAAATTTGCATTACCCTCCAGGCGCGTTTAATGATTAATTTTCCCAAGCAGTTGCAATTGCAATTGCAGAACCCATTGACAATTGACAGCCATAAACTGAAATCGGAGCTAAACTGTAAAATACAGTGGGCTGAGAATGTGCTTGTACCGCGAACGTATCGTAACGAAATCAATCTACAATTTTAATTCACAATTTTATTTGGCCAGCAGCCAGCAGCCAGACTCACTCGCATGAAGGCGATAAACATCGGCATGCACGACAACTCGACAACTGCAGCGCCAGAAGTGATCTTGGCCAGGCCCAAACCGAATATTAAGCGCAAAAGACACTGACATTTTGTTGGGTGTGTACAAGAACAACAACAACAACAACAGCAACAACAACGACACAAACAAAAAAGGTCAACAGGCTGCAATCAAAATAACTCAATTTTCGGGAGCAATTAAAATGCTGGCTCATGATCTGCGGGCATCTGATAAAAGCCCACACATCGACCACATCGGCGGCAACTTGAAAACATTTGTCTTTGACGCCCAGCACAATAAAATATTGCCAGAAATAACAGCATAACAGCAAATAAAGAAAACCAAAAAAACCACAACAAATTGCATGTAATTAGCAGTCAATAATAAAAAATTACGTATACGCATACGTGATTTTGTTTGGCCCCATCGGACAGTCAAAGCAATTAATTTACCCATCGATATTTTTGTTTTTGGCTTCATCTGCCCTCACTGACACCACTATCTGAGTGCCGTGAAGGAGTGAACTGAGGATGGTAGTTGTACAGATAGAAGAGGGGAGAGGTTCCAAAAAATATATATATAAACTTCACCCGCAACGAAAGTTGCGAATTCTTTTCGTGTCGGTTTTGAGTGAAATGAAAAGTGAAATTACTTATTATTAATGAAATTAATATATAAGCATGTTTTGGGTGCGTGTGTGCGCGAGTGTGTGTGCGCGAGTGTGTGTGTGTGTGTGACAGCAGCACGTACATATGTTAAATCATAAAAAAACGACGATAAATATAAAAAAGAGCCCCAGCTTCAGCTCCAGCTTCAGCTTCAGCTTCGGGCCAGGCCAGGCCATTCCATGGAACACGTTTCACAGGCAGCAGCATCACAGATAAAAATGCTTTGACTCTGGCCCGGCATTAAAAAGTTCACTTTCGTTTGTGTCCAAAAAACTACGTTGCACGAATACGCTTAATACATACATACATACATGTGGCATGTCGTTGTCGTTGTCGTTGTGCATCTGCTCAATATGAGTACTCTCCATTTGTATGATAATGAACACGTAAAAATTGCGCAAAACCAGTCGATGCGCCAAAACCAAAAATCATTGCAAATTGTTGCGGATGCTCCTTGGCTCAGTGGCAGCTGCCCCAGTGGCAGCCACATCCAGACTCTGTCCCAGTTAAGATCAGTTTGTCAGTGAAAAAGGTTTATTTAGTGGCCAGTGACAAACTGACTGCGCCAACAAATGAAGGTCATCGCAAGTCCCAAATGTGTGTTATGATGAAATATGATCCCGCTTGGATTATCCGCTGCGATGACTTTTCACGATAACTGTAAGCCAATTAGCCGTTCCATTTATTCAGAAATCTTTACTTCAGTTAATCAATTATGTAATCTGCAAGAATTCCTTGCATATAAAATTATTACTTGACTTTGTTTCACAAAGCTAATAAAACTATTGAAATCGTTCGTAAATTACACTCAATTAAACAACTAAATTTGGATTAATGCCATTCATAAATTGCACCCTATAAAATTGAGATGAATGCCACAATTTCCTGGCAAATGTTGCAACTGGCATAGAAATGCGTTGCAAATGAAATGGTCGAAATTTATGTAATTTTCAATTTCCTTGTGGCCTTTTTAATTAAAACATAAATATTTATATGGAATATTTCATATTTTGGTCACATGCCACATGCCGCATGCCACTTGTGGCGAGTGCGAGCCATGGAAATTAATTCGCCAAATAAATAATAAAATCATTTACAATATAATTGCAACGAGCCAGAAAACACTTTCACCTTCGCCACGATGCCACACGTTGAGACCAGATCGACATGATCAAGGGGTTGACGGGGCTGAGGGGTTAAGAGGGGTTAAGAGAGGGGCTACGAGGGCGGGTCTCAGTTGTTGCCGTTGTTATTTATGCTTTGTGGGTGTTCAACATGCAGCATTTGGAGTCTTTACCACAGTTATTTTTTTATTGTTGCAGTTGCCACGTTGCCCGTTGCCCGTTGCTCGTTTCGGTTCGGTTCGCGGCGCTTGGCATAAACATATTTATGTATTAAACAGTTAAAATCTTTATGGCATGCAAGTGTCTGCAATTAGCCGCAGCCAAAGACGAAGCCAAAGAAAACCAAACAAGCAAAATGTTCACAAAACATATTTCCAATTGCAATTTTTCTGACATCGATTTGACGCCATATCCATCCTCCAAGCTAAAGCATCCCATTACATAAGCTGTAGATACTCGTATCTTCGAATAAATCGCAAAGAATCTAACATTTTCACCTGCCATTGACAGTTGCTGATGTATCGAAGCCAAGCCAATCATTAGGTGTTTGATTAGCCCAAAGCACATACATAAAACATGACTAAGATGCTGATAAAGATAACGATAATGGCCAACGAATGCTGCCAATTGGCTAAATATTTATTTAAAAATACTGCACAGTGGAACATAATCTATTCTAAATCGATAGAAAGGAATCAATTCAATGAATTCTGTTTCTACTGTGAATAAGATTATAGTTGTTTAAAAGCTTAAAGCTCTTTAAATATTTGAATGAAAGCTTTTTTTATAATAATCCTTAAAACTCTATTTTATTGGTCTGACTACATTACTCATTATTAAATTGGTACCTAAGACTTTAATTTAAATAAATAGTTAAATTAAACTTGATTCAACTTTTCACTTAGACTTTATTCAAGCTAATGCTTAAAGCTCGTTCACATTTATTTCAATCAAAGCTTAAAGTTCTCTTCCAATATTCTCTACTCGATCTTACCAACTGTAATTTCCCCTCAAGGTTTCTATAGTTTTTGATTAAAGAGTATTTAATTTCCACAATTTTAGATAAATTCAAGATTTTTATCAGAATATCATAAATAATTTCAAAAATTGTCCATTTTGCTTGTCAATAATAATTTAATTGCAAATATTTGTTATCGATTTGGGAGTCAGTGTACATGTTCCGCGTATTCCGATACATGTGGAAGGCTGGCTGGTTAACGGCTTAACTGGAGGCTCATAATTCATAAGGCCAAGTAAACAGCAGGCATTTGTTATGTGGCACAAAATGCCAATGAACCCGCAAAGCGGCACCAATTTTAGTTGATTTTTTTCTTTATTTTTTCTTTGCTTTTTTGTATTTTTGTTTTGTGGCTTAGAAACAGGCAAACACAAAAAAAAAAAACGAAACGGAAGCGACCTCAAGTGCCATCCCAGTCAGGCGGTAATTTGCGGCTGCTTGACATGCATATCAGAGCAGAGTTGCAGTTGTATTTCAGCTAAAGAGGGACAGAAAGAGGAGGGAAGAGGGGCAGAGGGAGGGGCAGAGGGAGGGGCAGAGGGAGGTGCGAGTGAGGCAGGTAACGCACTTGAAGGCCATTGTGGAGTCGAACCCGGAGTCTTGGAGTCGAAGTTGAAGTTGAAGTCGCTGGCAGAGGCAGAGGACAGACAGAGAGACAGCCAGACGGGTCTGTCTTTCGAGTAGCCCAAAGTGCATGCTCACAGCGCGTTAAACGATGATTTAATGCCAATAAATAAGTGTAAACGTTCATTACAGATAATTAATGTATCTGCACTGCGCCGGCCAGAGGTCACTTGGGTCTCGATCTGTGTCTGAAGCTGAGACGGAGTCGGAGTCAGAGACTGAGACAGAGACTGAGATGGAGTCAGAGTCAGAGTCTGCAAAAAAGTGAAACTTCAATTAGACGCTTAAAAACAGCATTATGGCGTGGACGATTAAGACTTAAATTACGAGTATGCGATGGCAAGTGTAAAATGCACACAAGATTTGACATTTCACCTGCCAGTCGAAGGAGTGTGAGAGCAAAAGAGAAGGAGGATAAACTGTCAAACAGAGCTGCCATTGATCTCTTTATCAGGTGGGCATATTGTGCCCCAAATCCATATCCATGCAACAACAGCAACAACAACAACAAGAGTTTCCACTGGCTGACAATGTCGCCCAATTCGTCTTGCAGTTTTCATGCCCCTAGGCCTGGAAATTTGTCAGTCTGTCTGTCTGTCGGACTCTTTTGACGGTGTCTGATATATTTTAGTTTTTGGCTTCAGTTTCAGTTACAGCTTCGGTTTCGGCTTCGGTTTCAGTTTCGGCCTTTTCAATTTAAAATGTAAATCAAGTGTGAAAAAAACAGACACAAAATGTGCAGCGAAAGTGTTGCAATTGCAATTTGCTCGTTGCAAGTTTTTGACACTTTTTGGCTTTGGGGCTGTGTATTGATTTATTTTGATTGTTAATCAATTTGGCGCGCCCGTTGTTGTTATCGTTGTCGTTGTTGTTACTGTTGTTACTGTTGCCAGTCTGCCTGCCTTGGTAATAGTTCAATGAAATTATAAATCAGTCGCAGCACATTTCGAGAGAGAGGGAGTAAGGATGCCCAGTTGGATACCCTACAAAGAAGCGAAAGAATGCAAATGACACACTTTTCAACCGCTTTGCCACCAGTTGGCAGGCAGCTCATTTGTCAGCAGGAAGCTGCAACTGCAACTGCAACTGCCGCAATAAAAAAGGTTGTGCCACAATTTGCGCATGCGCACGCAAATTACGCGCCATAAATCAAGAAACGGCCGCAGATTTGTTTCTCCTTTTATTTTGTTGTGAATTGGGCCTGCCGCATGGGGCAGGCAGTAGGAAGGAGTAGGTAGGAGTAGCCGCAACTGTCACCGTTGCTGATTGCCGCAGCCGAAGATTAGCAAGAAGTGATAAACACACATAAACTCATATAAATTGCAAAGAAAGTGGATGTGGACATTGGGGCATTGCAATGGTTGCATGGTGGCATGCGTTGCACACGTATGTACATATGTATGTATGTTTGTATCTATAAATGTGGCGAGTGTTGTGGTCGCGTGCGTGTGCAATTACCAGATACAGCAGCCGCAATGCCAAGTTGCAAAGTGGCAAAGTGGCAAAGTTGCATGTGTTAGTTTGACATTTGTCTGCCTGACCCTGACCCACAAAAGTCAGTGCAACATTAAAACACGGCGACTTGTTGCAAGTTCAGATCTCCAATTGAAAGAGAAAAGAAAAGTCAGCGGTGCAAAACGTCAATCACTTTGGCACTTTTGTTTACCACCAGCAGCGGCTGTGGCAGCGGCAGCCTCTGTCGCTCTCATGCCTCATGCCGATGTGGCATGCAAAAAGCCGTATACTTCTGCTGCTATTCGCTTGGCTGCCCCAAAGTGCCCCCAAGGTTAGCGGCACAAACAAACGGGCCACAACAACAGCAAATGGAACGAATTAAACTGAGGCGCTCAACTCTGTTTGCTGTCCCACAGTCAACAGTCCGTCAGAAACTAGAGATGGACTCCGATTTCGCATAGATCTTAGAGCTTAGCACACGAGTATCGAGTGAATTTCCATATCGAAAATATGCATAAAGTGTCTTAGTTGAAAAGTTAGGTAAAAGTTTCATAAAAAAATGGTCTAAGAATTTTATTACAGCATTTAGGGAAGTATTAAATTAAGTGTAAGATTCTGAAACGAATCTTATAACAACAGCAATTTGGCAATAAAGTGTTAAATAATAATGTTATTTTAAGTTTATATAATTATAGTCTTATAATCAATTAAAAAAAGATATCTTATTTAATTAATATCAAACAATTTTGGGCCCAAAAGACAATTTATTCATAAAATTCTGCATTCAAAGCATTATAACAATTTTATATTAAATTGAAAGAGATTGATTCCATTTCCAATCTCTTATCTGAAATCATCTCTTTCAAGTAATACTAAGAATAATGTTTTGCTTTTGATGCGAATTTTGAAATAAATAGCTGACAATATTTAAAAATTGAATTAAAATTTTAAATCAGACTTATAACTATGGCAACTATTTTGTAGCTTTCTAGCCTATTTAAAGTAATAACTTTGCACTGAAAGCTAGCACTTGATTTACTGCGTTTATCACTGCGGACGGCAGTCCGCGCTAGTGACGAAAGCATCACGAAGAGTGCAAAAGGTACAGCTCTCACGGTGTCGTCTCTAGGCCTGAGGGGCATCGCATCGGCGCTGGCTTTGTTCTTCTTGAATGCCAAACCCGAAACGTCACTCCAAAAACAAAACAAAAAAATAAGAAAAAATTAATAATAATAAGAATAAAAAAGAAAGAAAACCAAAGCACACACACTCGACTTGGCCAAGCTTGAGTTTAGTTTATTTTGTGTATTTTCATTTTTATTTTTATTTAAACTTGTGTTTTGAGTAGCCGTCTCAACGGCCTTTTTGACAGCCGCTTGGCATGTTCATTTTTATGAGACTGAAGCCTTGTCTACGTCTTCCACTCTCCCGATTCCCGTTCCCCCGACTCCCAGATCCCGCCTGGGCTGATCCGAGTGCATTCTTAGAAGTCGCTGCGATACATTCGCTGATTCGTTCTAAGACTTGCGGTATTTCTGACTATGACCACGCTGATTGAAGCCAAGTTTTCTTTTCTTTTCAGTTCAGTTCTCTGGGTTTTTTGTCGTAGGGCGTGTTGCAGGCATCTCTTCTGATTACAAATTGAATTTCATTCGCATTGATTTATGATATTTCTACAAAAATCATCTTGCTCTATTCCCGTACAGTTTTTAATTAAGTCTGAAGAGTGTGAAATGCCTGGCAGCATTTGATTTATGCTGCACAGGTTCTACAAACTATACATAGTTCATATATTGAGTCTGGACATATATATAATTAAAAAACATCATCCAATCAGACCACAGTGAGGCATGGCTAGAAACGTCGCAATCGGAATCGCATTCAGCGTCGCAGTCGCAGTTTTGATGGCAGCTTTCCCTTTGGTCAATTTCGAGCTCTCTGGTTTAATGCAGATCTTGTCTCTTGGGCCTTGGACATTGCGTGCGATTGCATTACGAGTGAAATTTGCCTTGGCTTTGACTTGGACTCGGCTCTGGCTTTTCACTCGCGATCTCAAGACATTGATAACCTTTCTGCTTAGGTTTTTGCTTCTCCCGTTGCCATCTAAACTGACATCATCAAAGACAAAGCTGCAGTTCGACTTGAAGTTTAAAATTTAATGCCTCTTCCATGGCGCCATTTCTTTCAGTTTGGTTTTGATTACATAAATTTGGCGCCTGGCCGCCAATGCGCTCCATTTGCATCTTCAAACGAAGTCAAAATGTGTGTCAGATGTGGACGGACTGGACTGGCTGGGCGCGGCATGGACATCGCCATATGTATGTAATTACAATAACTGCAACTTTAACTTCAACTTCAACTGCAGTGGCAACGGCAACGGCAAATAATGTAGAATGTGCTGCAAACCTGTCGCTTTTAATTAAAGGCCGAACTCTACTTGCCGACACGAGACTAAGTAACTTTTCATGTTTCAAGTTATGCGCACAATTTTAAGCGAATGCTGCAACAACGCCTACAACAACAACAACATCTGCAACAACAACAACATCTGCGACAACAACAATCAAAATAACTTTTGCATTTAGTCATAACTGCATTTAAAATACTATTGTTGCCTGAGTATTTTTATTATTGTTTATGTTTTTTTTTTGTTTACTTTTCATTCCATATCCCATATGCAAAAAAAGTCAGGCGCTAACTCAATCGAATGGTCTCCCGAAACCAAGGTACGACCCACTTCTGTCATGTTGCACGATAAATGCCTTGAGATTTATTGTTTGCCACAGTGGCAGCTATAATTACAATTTATGCCCCTTGGGGCACACCACCAACAGACACCAACAAACACTAACAACTTGTGCAACATTTGAGCCAAGTTCAAAGCATGTTTGAGGAAGCTGTCGCCAGAGACAAAGACCATACAAATTGCCAAAGGAAGCTGTCTGTCAGCCTGTTTACCTGCCTCACAATTGCCATTATTCTTTGTGATCATTGAAAGTATATACGAATAGATCTACAACACAATTTACAAGATTTTTCTAGGCATACAACGAAATTCTTATACCCTTGAAATTGAGTAGACTCAATCTGCATCGCTTGTAAACTATTTACATTGGATTGCAGTCTATGTTAAACTTGTAGAACTTTAAGCCTTTAGGCTGCGCCCACACTGGCAGCTGAAAGCTGAACTTTCAGCTGAGCTTATCAGCTATATAGAAACAAACACACTGCTTGTATGAAAGCGCGCACACTGAAAGCTGATCTGATTTATCAGTTTAGTTCTAAAATTATCAGCTCATCTATAAGCTCAGCTGTAAGCTCCGCTTTCAGCTCCCAGTGTGCGTGCAGCCTTATATGAGTTTGCAAGCTGTGTAAGTTTTACAAATTTTAAGAAACGTACTTTATACAAATTCATTAAATTTAATTTAATTCTGATAACTAATTAATGATTAATCTATATTCGAATATTATTTACGTAAAATCCAAATTTCTGTTACATGAGCATGGATGTGGCTTAAATATGGTACCTAATATAATTTGTTTAATTACCATTTTTTCGATTAAATTAGATCAACAAATAAAATTAATTTTACAATTTTCATCCAAAAGAAAATAAATAAAAATAAATAAAATAATGAAATTCCAATTGCTTTGTTAGTTTTACAATCAATCTCCCGTAATTTTCTCGCATTTCCTTGGATCTCAAATACGTCAAACTATTTGATGTAACCTTTGGCAAAGGTAGAGCATCAATCAACTTTCGCATACCGTACTCGTATGGACTCACACTCATTACATCATGTGAGTTTGTGAGTCTGTGAGTCTGTGAGCACTTGGATGCCATTGTTGAGCACATAATTAAGCGCCGCTTAGCTTATGTAATTAACGTCGAACAGACACAAGAGACAACAGTCAAAAGAGTTTTCAAGTCTAATGAACCTCTCTGCCTTGCTGTTGGCTTTTGGCTTTATGCTTTTGGCCAGCTGCGTGCGCTGATTTATATGCGAGTTTTTGAGTGTTTCGAACGGGCCAAATAGTGTTTTGTCACCGTGCCCGTCCACAATTCGATCGCACACTTAAGCCTCGTTTATACGCAGGCTCTCCAATGGGGAGCACTCATATTTGTGTTCGTATTCGTATTCGCATTCGGATTTGAAGTCACAGTCGAGACTAGATGGCAGAAATAGAGTCGAAGTTGGATTCGAATCGGAGATGGAATCGGAGTGGAACATGTGACATAAGTCGCCGGGTGTATTGCCATGATATATGAATATGACAAAGCGACATGGACAACTTTATTGGCTCATGAAAAGCGCTGTCACTGCCTGACTGACATAAATCACGCGCAAAACAACAACAAAAACAAAACCATTCGACGAACTCAACGAGACTGCAAAAAAAAAGCCAACGCAGACCAAGTTTACCAGCTCCAATCGACGGCCGTCGATCGCAAGGAGGAAAAAAACAAAAACAAGAGACCAAAAAATAAATCAAAAATCAATTTTCGTAAATGTTCAGCGACAAAAAGAACAACCACAACGTGGCAATCTTGGCCGACATCCATCGCGAAGATCTCGACCTGGAACTCTTCGAATGTGTGTGTGGGTCTCACTATCTGAAGGTAACTAGCGCAGCAGACAGCAACGACTACTCTTTGATTTTTATTTAGAAGTTAGAACCAATCTTTAAATGTCCCTGAAAATACACTTACAAAGATCTGAACAACACATTTTTCATAAATTTAAAATTTGTGATTTATTCATTGTGCTAATTTTTTAAGTAAGTAAACTCTTGTAACAACTTCTCAACTAGAAGATACACCTGGCTTTAAATTGTTATTTAAATTATAATAGATTCTATATATTTTATTTGATAAATCTCTTGAGTCTGAGATTGAGCCATGTGCTTAGATGGTAAATATTGAATATATTTCCAATACTTATAAAGGTTCCCTTACACCATTCTTCTCACTTTTTTCATCAACACTTTTACTTACACTTGAGAAAAAACAGCTGAGTTGTAGGTTATGGTTATACCCATTTCATGTAATGATTGCGACTTCACATACAACATTCGTGTAATAAAATTAAATTTTGTTTATGCAAGCATTTTTGATACTAATTCAAGAATAAAATTAAATCAGAACAAATTAAAGATATCGAGTAGTAAAACTTAAATTTTAAATCATGTAAAAATCGTTGGATTTTCTGATAGAGTTATTCAATAGAAAAGCAGAAAATTCAATTGTTCTCCCTACACAAGGTAGACCAACAAGTGAAAGACTTTAACAATAATAGAACTTACATATGAAAAAAAAAAGAAATGCTTGTAAATGGCACGCCACCTAGCGGCTGGGCAAAGCGTAGTCAGACACGCCAACTAGACACGCTATAAGTATTGCAGTACAAGAGCCCGTACACGTATGTACTCATATTTAGCCTATTTAGTCATTGCTTTTTACTTTTTCTGTTTAGTTTTCTGCAGGAGCAACAGAAGTGGAACCCTTTTAGCCTATAAAATGTGCGCCCAACGCGCATGACCTCAACAATTTGGTTGGAGTTGAAGTGCAAACGCACATGAGGCTACACACAAATGGCTAAAAGTGGCAAAATGGCTCAAACCGAGGTCCTGTTGCGTGCCCCACAATAAGTAAAAGAACAATAACAACAACAACAACAACAACGAGTACTCATTGTATATGCAAGTAGTTGTTGTACTCGTAGTCGTACTACCACTGCTAAATGGCCAAGAACTAAAGGCCCGAACTGACCCTTTGCTTGTGCTCTTTGGTTTTGGGTCAGTTCAGTTGCGTTGAGTTCGCGACCAAAGGCGGGCGCGTTCTTCCAATCATATTTCAAATTGTTCTTCTATCGCACATTCGGATTCGATATGATTTGGAAATTCTAACTGTTTCTGTGTACAGTCAAAGTCTGGCCTAAATATAGCCACAATTGGTTTCCTGTGTTAGCCATGGGCTGCGCCAGCAGCACTCCAATGGTGGCAACCGCGGGCAGTGAAATGCTTAAAGCCGCCACACATGCGGCAGGCGATGTCAAGCAAAAAGGCGAATCAGCCCTCGAAGGTGTGTGTGTGTGTGTCTCTGTGTGTGTAGTTGACATTTAAAAGCGCATTTCTCATAACTTCAAAAAAAAAGAAGACTTGCAGTGGCGCCCCAAAAGTGTGCTACAAATAGTAAACACTTGGCGTATACTTAATATGCGAGCAGCTCGTGACAGCAAATCAATCAAATATACAAGCATTATGCTAATTAAGTTCGTTGCTGACCTTCGGCATTCAATTCCAACTAATCCAAGTACAATATTATTAACTGTTTTGGCCTGTTTAGTTTATTGAACTACCAAATAATGTCACATCATAAAGGACAATTGAATAGTACAACACAAGCAATGCCTGCTGCGTGTTCCTTTGACTTTTTATGAGTCTTTCATGGTCCTTTGTACATATTATATTATATTATAGCATATACTTACACATATATTACTCATATATATTTTTATTAAAAGCATATGAAGAGAAACGAGTTTATTGCGTGACTGACCGTCTGCGTTATTCGTCTAATTAGAGCATTGCTTTCATTTTAAATAATATACAAATTTGCATACTCTATATACGTAATAATATTCTGTCAAGGAATCCGCCACCAAACTGATGGAAATTCATGAAAATCCGGCTGAAAATCCTTGAAAAATCCCTATTCACTTGAACTTTCTCTGAGCTTGTTGCAAGGCTGATTTGCCTATATTAAAAATGTAGCCTTCATTTACTCTTTGAAGGATAATTTTAATGTAATCCTGAATTTATTCAAAAACAAAAATTAAATTGTGAACAATTTTCCTAACTAAAAAATCCTAAAAAATATTAAAAATATTCAATCAATTCAATTGCCTAATTTACAATGCATGAAGTAAACTTTCAAAGCAAATAACTTAGTGGATATAACATTCATAATACACAAACATTTCCCTAATATCGATTGAATAACTTAATTGACAGGCCGGGTTAACGACCTGCCTAGGCGCTATCAATCAGTGCGTCCAATTAGATATAATTTGTGTAAACAGAAAGCAAATCGTTTGTTGTTGCTTTGTTTGTTTCAGATGCGACCGAAACGCTTAATGCGACCGTGGACACGGCCAAGGAAACGGTGAGCTCAGCCGTGGCTGGCATAACAAATGAGCTGGGCAATGCCTTCAAGGATGGCAGCGAGAAGCTCGACGAGGCGAAGCATAAAGTGATGGAGGGTCTGCATTTGGAGACGCGACCGGAAGTCGGCAAGACGACAGAGCCGGAAGTGATGAGCACATCACGTGCGCCGACACCAGCCCTCGATGCAGATGCGGACAGCCTGAAGACTTCGACACCAGAACCGGAGATTGAAAGAGCACTGGCCAACAGTTCGGCCAATGAGGAGGAGGCGCCACCAACGCCAAAGCCTTCGTTGCAGGAACTCGCCGAACTGAGTGCCCAAGTGGGGGGCACTGTGGATGCCACAGTGGCAACAGCAACATCAGCTGCTGCAGATGCAACGGCAACAGCAACAGTTGCTGCTGCAAATGTGGAGTAAGTAAGCCTAGTGAGAGCACCAACAGCTAAACCAGCATATCGTAATCCTCGTAGAGCCACTGAATCAATCGTAGATCCCGCTGCACTCTGAAACAATCGCGTTGCTTGTATTGTAGCTTTTGTAGTTATTGATCGTATTTGTAGATGGAACTATCCGAAATATCGTATTATCATATTATAATCATGTATTATCTTGTCTTATATCTGTACTTACTGCTCTCTTTTTCTCTCTCTTCAACAATATGTAAATTGTAAATAAATAACTTTTATCTCTATGTACATATCATATAATCTGCATTTATTATTGTTCTGGCGAGCAAGTCAACTCAACTCTCTCGCCTCAAACTAACAAGAACAACAGCAACAAGTCTTGTACGTAGTGTTGGTAATGTCTTTAATCATACTATATACACATATATTTGCCTCTATCTTCGGCTTGTCGAAGCACTTAAAAGATAAACTTAGAAAAACTCTTGCATAACTAATACTCCATAAGAATAGAAAATTTACAGCTTACAAAAGTATAATAATTTAGTCAAATCTTATCAATGACTTTTTTTTATTTTGTAAGGATAAATATAAATAACTAAAAAGGTTTGTTTATTTAGATTAGACGAAATCTTTGAATAGTGAACTACATCTTATCTCAATTGTGTTCCTTTGATGACCTTTTATATAAATCATAATTGGGTAGCATGTTCTCAATAACGAGAAAACTTTTTGAATTGAATTTTATAAAAGTGTGTTGGAATAATTTAACGTAGTTTTAAGAATTCGGGGAAAATCTGTAAGATTCGAAATATATATTTTTATGGTAAAAATGTGAGTAGTATTTTTGTAAAACATTTAAAAGTCCGATTAAAATTCATAAAGATCAAAATATTATTTTAAATCATTCTTTATTAATTGAAAAGAAAAGTGTTTCTAGTTTTGCAAGAGCTTAACTAAGCAATACAAACATTAAATACTATGCAGTTTCCTACACATTAACAAAAGAATTTCTAACCAACAAAAATATACTCATACCCAAAAACAAACACCTGTAGAAGTCGCTGGTATCGTCGCACGGAGAATGAGGATGAGCAGCGTCGACTAAGCACAACAGAGTGGGAAAAGCTGGCCGATCAGTTGGCCAAGAGTCGCAAGTTCAAGCCCTACGAGAGCTTTGCTCACAGCCAAAATCAATTTTCGGTGTACAAGGATTACACCAGTCTGCGAGACAAGCCGGGTCATTACGATGGCCACTTTAGCGGCGGCAACTCACAGCAATCGAGCGCCTCCCAGTCACAGTCGGACCTGTCCAGTGGCCACCTGACACCTGCCCCGCCCACGCGACGGGGCCACCGTGATTATGCCAAGTTCGTTGGCTCGGAGCAGCCGGCGAGTGTGTCGCGTGCCAGTTCGAGGCTCTCGCTCTCGAATGTGGGCAGGACCTTTGACTTTAATCCACAACGCGACCGCATAAGTCTGCCAATTGGCACAGGTCGTGCCGTTGGCAGTCGTGTTGGCTCCGCGTTAAATGGCCGACGGTCCCTTTGGGCCAGGGGGCAGCCCGAAGTGTTGCCCGAGGAACCACATCACACATACAGCCCCATAAGAAGAAGCAGCATGACAGTAGGTCTGAACCGACAGCCAAGAGTCGAACGAAATCTGCAGGTGGCCAGATCAACGTCCAATTTGACAAGTGCCTCGTTGACCAGAAGAAAGGAGACCAAGATGAAAGACAAGCCAAGACTGACCACTGCGGATGCTTCCAAGAAACAATTACCAGGCAGTCGTCGTCCCAGTGAGCCAGCATATAAGGAGATTGGGGACCTGAGAGTGGAGAAAACTGGCAGCTCAAGGTCACATCTAAAGACGGAGAGAGTGGCCAGCTTAAAGCCAGATAAGTCCTCGCTACCAGTAAAGGAAGTCAAAGCGGATCTCAAATCAATGCTCATGGATTCAGCACGCGACATTAGCTCAGCTGTGCTCTTAGCCACGCCCTTGACAACCACCTCAATGCTGCAGAGTCCCTCAAGGGCTCCAATCCCCAAACCAATCTCCACCTCAACGTACAACATAATGCCAACGCCTTTAGCCTCGCGTGCTTCCACTTTTATTGCAGAGACAACAGAAAGTCGCAGCTCAGTTCTCAAATATGCCACGCCCATTAAAACGCCTCAGTTACACACACCCAGCAGACTCAAAGAGGTGTCAAACGGCTCAATGCAACAACATTCCTTGCAGACACCTAAGAAATTAAACTCAGAACACACCACGCCTCAAAGGATGAAGGCAACTGCCGAGCCAATCCTTGCCAGAACTTCTACTAAGTCTCCTTCGCGCACTTCCTCGCGATTATCCTCAGCCAGCAGCTCAGAGATTGTCATAAAACCCCTAAGTCTTCTGAATACTCCCAGTGCTGTTTCCGGTTCCCCCGGCTCGAGTCAGATTGTGATGACAGAGTACGAGGACATTGACTTGGAATCGGCCTTGGCTCGTCTCGCCGACTCGTCCTGGCGAGGATCGACCACAACGTTGCATTCGGTGCGATCTTCCAATTCGCGCATGGGTCGCAATTCACAGAATTCCACTCGGCTCGATTTGAATCGCACTTCGCCCTGGCTAAGAAACAAGGATAACAGGACATTCTCCAGCTGTGGCATTGCCGAGCTCTCATCTCCCACAAAACCAGCTCATAAGCAGCTAGAACGTTGTGAAATCTGTTGTAATGAAATTGTGATGAATTAAGTATACGCAATTATTTTTTGTATTATATTTTATTATTTATTTATCTATATTTTTATTTGAATTTAAAATGATTTTAACATTATTAAAATGACATTTACATATTTATTATTTTATATTTATCTTAAAAACATTTAACTTATTTCTATACAACTAAAAAAATTCGAAATTGTGATTGAAAAAATATTTGAATAAAAAATATATATGTATTTAATTAATTTATCTCTCTGTTAAATAGTATAGCTAATTACAAAAAAAAACTGCCATTTAAATTAATTTAATCTAAATGCTTCAATGCCTGAAAAATGTTAAAAAAAAATCAATTTTATAAGGAAATACATTTAAATTATTTATAAATTGTGTAAATAATAAGCCCAACGATTTTAGTACCTCAAAATGAAATGCTGAATAAAATCATATACTACAATATATAGATTAAAAATTGATTAGGATTAATATATTAAAGGAATAAAAATAGTTGCAGAATTTATAAAATATTTTGTTCTATATTATAGGGTATTATAGGGTACTAAATATAAAAAAAAAGATAATGGTATTTACATATTTTACAATTTAAAAGTGTTCAACTAACACCTGAAACGCGATTAACCCTTAATAACCGCAAATATAGACATGTTGCAATGATCTCTGTCTAATTGATGACTTAATAACAAAAAATTGAATTGTTTATCAGTGCCGTTCACTCAATTATTCTGCCACTTGCGAGTTGTTCGTTTTCAGTTTTACAGTTGGGTGTTTTATGTTCGTTTTGTGTTTCATGTTTCATGTTTCACGTTCCACATGCGCCACGTCGTCCCGTCCGTGACTTAATGAACTATTAACAGCAATGATAGTAATTTGTTGTAGCAGCCGCAGCAGCCTCAGACGGCAAGGCAACAAATGAAATTGCTTTCAGGTAACAGCAACAACAACAGCAACAACAACTTGTCTTCATGGCACTTTTTGGCAAACAAATAGACAATTCAACAAAGCGACATGCAGACAAATGACTAACCAACACCAACAACAGCAACAACAAGAGAGCAACAAGCAGGCGAGCAACCTCAAAAGACAGACAGACCATACGAATACGAATACGAATACGATTGCGAATACGAATGCGAATACGATTGAATACGAATACGAATACTTATTCACAGATAGCGTAGCATTTTGCGGGGGTGTCATATCGTTTTAGACCCCTGCGATGCCGTCGCACCTGTAGCCGCAATCGCAATTGGCAATTGGCTTTGCAACTATTTTGGCACGATTTTCAAATTACGTACATTGACTCGCAAAATGTTTGGTTTATGCCGCAATTAATTTCCAGGCGGAAGAAGCAGCAGCAGCAGCAGCAGCACACCACAGCACTCAAATAAGTGGCCCCCAGAGATGGAGATGAAGATGGTGGTGGAAGTGTGTGTTTGTTAACTGAAGTTGAAGGTCTTCTGTGGCGTGACATTGAAAGTGAAAGAACAAGTTTCGAGCGTTGGCCGATTGCAATGATCATTTCTATTTTTAATGACTGCGAGTATGACTTTTACATGGCCGTCTAACTAACTAACTAACCAAATTGACTGACTGACTGACTGACTGTCCAAAATGTCTGTCTATCTCTCAGCTGATGTTGTTTTCGTTGTTGTTCATTGGTTCATTGAACGCACAACGCATACGAGGCAGCCACAACAAGTAACGCTAATGATCTATGAAGTGTAAGTGCTTGTACTTTTACTTTCATTTATCATAAATGGAGGCGTCATTTGTGCTTCAAGACAGTTGAAATTAGCAGTGCAGCAAAATACAAAATACAAAATACGACTACAATTTTAGCACTTCATTTGTTGCTGTTGTTGTGGTAAAACTAGCTTGTAATCAAATTTACATGTGCCAACAATGTTTATACGCCATACGCACTGTGGGCCGTGCCGCAGCAATAAAACGCGGCGCCACCTATCAGCAAGTGGCAAGAGCAACATCAACTGCAACCACAACAACAGTTTCGGGATTGGGATTTTGGTGTAAAATTGATTTATGCAATTGTCTGTTAGCCACCAGCTGATTTGTTTATATGTGCAACGACAGCAACAACCACTAACAACAACAACAACAAGTCAAATCAATATGTTTATGCAACACGAACTGATTGTAGATTTTTGAGCGATAAAAATCAAGAGACAGCCAGAAGACAATGGCCATAACAGAGTTGCAGGCTTCCGCTACAAGTTTGTTACCATTTTGAACAGCAACTGTAACAGCTCTGCTAACGCTTACATTTCAACAGCTAACAGCGCACTGTTGGGCATAACATTTTTCGACCAAAAAAGTATTTGGTGCTCTCTCTCTCTCTCACACTTTTTCGGTTTTGGTTTTTTGGCAGTTGCGCATGCGCGCACAATTTCAATTAATATTGCAAGTGGCAAACTGCAACTGCAACTGAAATTTGCAGCGTGCAACGTGCAACGTGCAACACTTGCAACATTGGCAAGAAAACGCACTTGCCTGACTCTTGGCAGACCTGGCAAAATAGCAATCATTTGTTAGGCAAACATTTCTACTTCATACTTAGCCGGCTGCTTTCGTTTGGCCTTTTGGCTAACATTTTTGCATAACTTCGGGTCAAGACGGAAATGCAAGACCAAGACGTTGGCCGGCCATTAATAATTTTTATTATACGTTTTGGCAACGCGACGAGGCGACGCGACCGATGCGACGTGGACATCTTCAATGCGTTTCGAGAGCCTTTTGTTTTTAATGGACTGAGCATAAAACGTGCCCCGGCCACAAGCCACAAGACCAAGACCAAGACATAGACATCAACATCAGGCAATACACACATGCAACACACATAAACATCTGCTTTTTATCTTCCTTCTGTCTGCTGCTTTTCGGCCTTCTGCCTTTAACAGTACGAGTATTTTTGACTTTTAACGGCTTTGGGATTTTCGGTAGCTGCGGCATAATCCAAATTAAATTGTCAAGAGAAATGACAATTCAATATGAATAACAACAACAAATCTTGTTAAGCAAATGCGAAAGAAACATAAAGCACTCTGTCAAAAACAAAAAAAAAGAAGAGGAAGACGACTTGGTGTAAGCGTAAAAAGCGAAATGTCAAATTAAACTGTCAGAGCGACTTTTAACCCATTTCGTGGGCCATTACATAAGCTACTTATCAGCGCGCTGATAACTGGGGAAAACTCTCAGCGTACTTACATATGCATGAAATATTAATAGAGAAATATGTATGTGTGTGTGCGTGTGTGTGTGCGTGAGTGTTTATGTGTTCACACTGCGTAGGTGGCTTGTGCGGTCAAGCGCATAAATCAGTGCGACAGTCAGACATTCAAACTTTGAATCAACCATTCGCTCATGCGTCAGCAAACAAAAGACTTAGGCAACGAACGCGACGCGACTCAACTCAACTGAACTCAACTCGACTCAACTCGACTCGACTCGATGCTGTTGCTGTTGCAACAAAATGCGTTTTATGTGCTATACACTATGCTATGCCATAACTGCCTTGCACTCGTACGTGAATGTGGCAACAACAGCTGCATCTGGAACAAGCATATATTCTTAGCCATATGTAGGAGAGACTCAGCCCTGTTCCCCCCGCTGCACACCCCCTCAGTACCTGACTTTGTAAAAAGTTGAACTGCGCTAATTCGTGACTACTTTGTTGTACTTTGTTATTGTGCGACTGCCAGGCTTTAGCCCTAAGCACAACAATAAAGTCGGGGCAACAGAGAGCTAGACGATTTTAAAATACACTCTAAAAGCTATTAAAAATTTATTCTTAATATTAGACTTAAGGAGAGAGTTCTTTAAAATACAAAAGTATAAGTTTAGAAATACTTTTCGTCACATTTCAGTAAGTTATCGAAACTGAGATGGATGTGAAAAATACTTGAAAATTTGCTACTGTTTACTTTGAATTACAATACAATATACAAGAATAATTCCTAAAAATAGACTAAATGAAATAAAAAGGATATAGAAGAACTAAATATGGATCATAGATAATATCATTCTAGAATATTAGAAAAGCTTTCTAACTTTCGAACAATTAAATTTTATTTTTAGACATACATATAACATCAACTGTCTCTTTAAAAGTTAAGCTTGAATAAGTTGGCAGCCCCAAATGCAATAGAGCTAGCAGATGATTTCAGAGCAACTAACATTCTTTTGCCGTTTGAGTTGCTTTTTCTTAGCTATCTTAAATGACATAAGAACATTTCAAAATGGATAATAAATCCCGTCGCCATTAGTTTTGATCTTGCGGTATCAAGCATGGCTTTGTTTAGAATTGAATTTTTTACACATAAAACAAATCAAGTTAACAGTTCCAAAGAAATAAATCTGAACGTGAAATTGCCAGACAATAAAATTACCCTATGCTTATAATTTGCAGAAAGTTAACAGCACAAAAAGTAGTAAAAATTTATTCAAATTGCTAATAATCATAATTAAGATATGATTTATCTTTTGACAATCGGGTAACAATTTCAAAAAATGTTTTCAGACACTTTTTAAGCTATTGCATCTAGTTGACAGCACCAAAAGCAAAGTTTGCTACTCAACATTTTATTCAAATTGGGATTATTTCATGAAATGATTGAAATGACCAGAACAAATCGACAACAGAATATCAATTAAATTTGTATGATTATTCTGGTGAACGGCAGTGATTAGCAATCATGATTTCAAATTTTTTCGATTATGATGACTGAAAATTCATCATTAAAATAGTACGCTGAAATTCTCTGACTCGATACAACAAATCGTAATCAACAGAACACAAGACTTGAAAACAAATAGGACAAAATTAATAAGGAAACAACATTATTAATATTAAGTTGGTCTTTTTAAATAAAATGCAAAGAAGACGTTGGGATCTACGTATTTTAAAGGAATATGGTTAGGAAAAGTGCTTTGAACTTTTCTCTTACATAAAGTAAATTGAATGAAACTTCGAATTTGCCTTAAAATTTCATCAAAGCGTTCACCAGAAGCACATCAACAAGCCGGAGTCAGAGCTGTCAAAGCTTCGATATACATTTGAAATTTTGTCAAATCATTTTGTGCAAGTCAGCGAAGTAAGCAGCAGAAAAAAATAGATAAAAAATCCAAAAGAAAAAAAATGTCGTCGATTTCAAGCGATTCAACGGATGTCTATAATAATGAACCCAGGGATGAAGGTAAGTCAGCAATATAAGTATAATTATATACATAGATAAAACTCTTTATCCTGACTGACTGACTCATCAACGTGTCGCCCAAACGGTGAAAGATAGAAAGCTTAACAATCGGATGCAAATTAACCTTTAGAATCAAAAACTCGGTTGTACATATAAGACAGCGGACAGCGGAAGTTACAGTTACTCAATAAAGTTTGTATGCACCCTAACTTTGTCAAATTTTTGTATGACAAAAATGTTTTGATGCAGGTTTCTTAAATTAATCTTCTATTCACTTAAAATCCGTTTGAGTGACATAAACATCAAAGAAAAAAGGTTTTGATGCAAAAGCCCTAGTGTGTTTATAAAATTCAAAGTATTTTAATTTATTTTTATTATTATATTCCATTTACAGACCAGCCAGAAGTTATATGGATAATCCGAGATGGCAGAGATGGATATGAATCTTATTTCCATATTCGCCAAGGGATTAAGTTCGATTCAACCGCTGCTGTTGGAACATATAACATATAATTATTTAAGTGTAAACACCTTACGCCAGTATGGAATCATTGTCGCTACTCTGTGCACTGTGCGATCCTTTGCCAGCATGGGCTTTATGCGAAATCCTCGACGGATAAATGTGCTTCTATCGCGTGCTAAGTCGCTGATCTGCGCCATCATCGTGACTTCAAATTCATGATAAACGAGTGCAAACTTCAGGGAAACTATCTGTTAAAGAAAAAGGATTGAGCTCGACGGCCACATTTCCGCAATTATTTCTATGATATTGACGAGGAAGAAGATGTATCCCTGGGTATGCCAAAATGCCAGAAGACATGTACGTTCCCTTGGCAAACAGTCAGCGTCAACTCAATACACCATAGGACAGCAGCACCTCTGATGACACTGAATCGCCTACAGATCATTGCAGTTGTTCAAATTCCACCTGTTGCTTCACCTCAAATAAAAAGCTGCTCTTGGATTTGGACAGTCTGTCGCTCTGCAGTCCTAAAAAGCGACCAGTTCTTCTCTCTTGTGGTTGAAAATTCGATGGTTTTTCAATTAATTTTTCCCACATCCTCTAAATAACATACACAAAATAAATAGCTTCTTCCATAATAGTTTAAATGCATTTCTTCCTTTTAAAATTCTTATTTGACAAGCTGTAACACAAATGTATTGTACCCAAAGTCGCAAAAGAAGTCGGGACTGCAAAAAATAGTAAAACAAAATAAAATAAATAAACACAAATTGAGGGAGTCGGATGCTAAGCTCGCCTGCCAGACTGTCAACAGTGACTGCCAGGCCCAGATCCAAGCACAAGACCCAAACGAGACTCCAATTCATGGGGAGACTTTTGCTACTGCGCTGTGTGAGTCATGTGCTAGATCATTTTTAAATACTTCTATACAAATTTACTAACTGACAGACAGACAGACACACACACAAGCAGTGTTGCATATGGAGATCAGGCACGTTACTTTTGTTTTCAAAGCAGTCCCAGAGTCAGCTTAAAGTACTTTGTACTTTGTACTTCGTACAGAGGCCAACAGTTATTCCCAGTTGTCAGTTTGCTGGGCTTGTTTCAGTTTCGATTTCGGAGTCTGTTTTTTTTTGTTTTTTTTCGTCTTCAGCAATTCGACAGCATTCGTTGTCGCCGACGACAAAGATAGAAATCGCATGACACGATCTTGTAGCCCGAAACAGGCGCCAGTAACCCAGTTTTCAGGTTTTGGCAACGACCACAACCACAACCAAAGCAAACGACAACAACGACAACGATAGCGACTCCCTTGGCCAAATGAAAATGAAACGTTTTGGGCATAAATAAATAATGACAATACTCGAACAACAACAACAACTGCCGCCAAAACAGGCAACAACAAATGATTGCAGTCTCTCAGCCTCGTGTGCAGCATTCGTATTTGCATTTGTTGTTGTCGTTGTTGGTTGTTTGTTGTTTGTTGTCGTTGTTTGTTTTTGTTACTGCGGCATTTGGTTGTTTGTTTCATGTTGTTGTTTGTGCCCAGGCCTAACAAGCACCACCAACGTCTGCCCATTGTGTTGTTGCTGTTGTTGTTGTTTTTTCTTATTGTATGTATTTTTTTTTCTCTGTGCTGGCATTTTTCTAGATTTGCCAACCACCCCCAAAAAACATGCGCTGAACTCTGACATCGCCCAAAAATACAGCTGAGCTGCCGATGTTGCTCCTGCTGTCCAATCCCACTCTTCACAACTCCCAGTGCTCCCATTGCTGTTTGGTATACGAGTATATGACTTGCCTACTACACTGCACAAAATTGGCTTGAGCCTTGAGCCATCATCCAAGCAGTCAGTCAGTCATTGAACTTCAAAAGCCAAGCCCATAAATTGATTGATTTCGCCAACAAAACAACAGTAAATGCTGATTTATTGCAGCGCTTTTTTGCTCAATTCTAATTTCGGTTTCACTTTCGTTTGGCAGTCCGTCAGCGTCAGTCAGCGGATAGCATCGCATGCGGCGACTGGGAAAATGCGATGGATGCACCCTACGCATCGGTAGCATCGGAGCGATGTCCCCCAAAACACACAGACGGACGGACGGACGGAGGACAGCGGCAACAGCATGCCAAAAGTTGCATTTTCTACAACAAATCAAGGTGACTGGACATCAAGATAAAAACATAACAAACGATTTGACTAAGCCAAACAGTAATAGGCTCCAACCAACAACAACAACTACAACAACAACAGCAGCAGTAACAACCACAACAACAAAACATTGCAGCTAGCTGCGGAGAGACCGTTATTGTTATTGCTATTGCAATTGCTATTACTATTGGCCAGGCTCCTTCGCCTTCTCCTACGCCTTCTCCTTTTCCTTCTCCCACTCCCACTCCTAGTCCAACTCCATCTTCTTGAGCCAGGCGCACCAAATTTGGTGCGAAACTGAAGCTGCGTTGTCGCAGTCGCCTTTTTTTCTGTGTCTCTCCTCGCAGGCTGTCATGGACATCGCACAGTGGTTTAAAACCTAAGAGTAAGCTCAGAGAATACACATTTTCAAATCCAAAATTCAGAAACATTAAACAGAAAATATTGCAGCTAAATGTGTTTTTCATGGCGATGTAAAAATATATCAAAGAATCTACAACCTAATTTTGGTGAAAACGATTTTCAAGTACTTTAATATGATTTGTTTTTTTTTACTGTCAATCGAGTTAATTCAATTAATTTTTATGAGAAATCGAGTTTGTTTATCGTAGTTCATTTGATGCATTAAATTCAGTTAAAAATGGGATATAAATTGTAAATTTTCGAAAAGTTGAGTGGACACCATTTGCCTAAAAGTTCGTATTGTGAGATAAAATTTTATTTCAATGAAATTAATTAAATTTTAATGCAGAATAAATTTAAATGTCAAGCCATGATTATAATTACATTCCTAATCATGACTTCAAAATCAAAACTATCTCATTAAAGTTCAACATTCTTAACTGTTTTTAAAAGTATAATAATGAAAGTTATGTTTTTTCCTACACCCCCACAATAAAGCAAGGATTATGGACGGGTGTGAACCACTGTGCTAACGGCAAAGTCGCGTCGTGGCTGTCGTCGTCATATTGAAATTGAAAATAAGAATCGTATTTGGTAATTGCGATGAAAGCGAAAGGAGTGAAAACTTTTTGTAGTAAGTACGGGTATAAGTTTGTGTGTGTGTGTGTGTGTAAGTGAGTGTTAGTACTAGTATGAGTGTGTATACATAGTTTTTTGGTCACAAAGATAGATCACCAAGGATTGCGGCGTAGGCCACTTTCTATAAACACACACACACACACACACTTACACACAGACATACAGAGTTAGGAATACGCATTTGCTCGGTTCAATGACACAAAGCACCTCGAATCAGATTGGATTGGATCGGATCGGATCAGAGCTGGCCAACTGAAGTGGACTTGGCCAACAACAACAGCAACAAAAAGCAACACTTATCGCCAGCTAAAGCCACTAAATAGCAATAACAACATCAGATGAAATACCAATCGAAACCTTTTGACATTTTTATCACGCACAGCCGCAGTTGAATGCTAATTGACCTTGACATGCGGAAGATTGTGCGACGCGACGCGACGTGTTGCACTTCAAAAACTGAAACGAAAGACTGAGGCAACGAACTTGACGGCACTAAAGAGAAGGCCCTCGTTGCACTTGGTAAGTGTTGTTGTGTTGCGTTGTGTTATTTTGTGGTAATAGTGTTGTTGTTTTGTGGTTAGTTGCAACATAACGCATCACTTCAATATTCACACATACTCACACACAACACGTGGTGTTAATTGCAATTGAATTCAGTGTGACCAAATTGCGTAAAATTGCCAGCCAAATTGCTCGTAGGAAAACAACAAGCAAAACAAGCTTTTACCATTTCATAAACACACGTATATATTTTTTGTTGTATTTTTCTCATTTTATTTATTTTGTTTCTGTATTTTTTGGTTATTCCAATTAATAACGAGTAAACAAATTTCTCGTTTATAAGTAGCTCTTGATTGGATTTTTCTTTCTTATTTTCGTTTTTCTTTTTTTCGTTTAATTTAATTGTGTTTCTTGGCGTTTTCCGCATGCGGTCACACTAATTAACATGCAACAACCTTTGACAAGTGTATATTAAAGATTGTAAAAATGTATAAAAACGTTAATAAATAAACAAAAGTGTATAAAAGTGCATTAAAGCTGACAACAGGCCGTGGGGCAGACTCAAGAGGCGACACATACACACACACACAAACACACACACTCACTTCACCTTGAGACGCGTTGCAAGTTGTTGATGTAGCTGTTGGCGTTGTTAAAGTCATTGTTGCAGCTGCTTTTGTTGTTGTTGCTGTTGTAATTTACAGCCTTTCGACTATAACTTCATTTTGTTTGCCGACTTTTAATGCATGTTGTTGTTATTAAATGAAATTTTACTTACTACGCGCGGCATTTAAAGCAGATGAAAACAAAATTGACGCCAAGGTTGCAACAACATGTGGCACACAAACTCGCCACTTCATTTGACAGTCTTCCCCTGTCTCTTTTTCTCTCTCTATCTCTCGCTCTTTTGGCTCGCTGCAATTTAGCGACACATTGTGACACATTGGCACTAAAATTGATAACTCTATTGGCCATTCGTCTGCTACCTGTTGCCTGTTGCCCGTTGCCCGTTGCCGGCGGGCGACTGTCAATTGCTCAGCTGTTGATTGATTTTGCTGATTGCCAACAAGTTTTCCATTTGCATTTGCATTTCACATCCCACATCTGCATATATGTACATATGAACATACTCGTACAATATTTACCGCCGGCCAATTATAATTATTTTTCATTGATCAACGTCGTCGTTGCTGGCTGCTCTCACCTGCCGCCTGTCACATCATCACAGAATGCGCTGCATTTTGTCAACACGGCACAGAAAAGACAACAACAACAAAGTTAACAACGAAAAAAAAACCAAAAACAAAAACGAAAGTCAATTGCCGCAGTGAGGAATAAGTGAGTTGACTAACTGACCAACTGACTGCCAACAGCAGCAGCAGCAGCTCTCACAAAAGGCCAACAGAAAACAGGCCTCGTTGCTTTATTGCGAGTTGTCCAATAAACGACCCAGACCCAGACCCAGTGCCAGTGCCAGTGCCAGTCTCAATCCCAATCCCAGACCCACAGACATGTGCGCCCGTTTAACCATTAAAAAACCACAAAATATAAAACACTGATGAGACTTTTATACAAAGATCCTTTGACTTATAAAAATGAGAGTAATTGGTAAAATTAGGAAAATATAAACCGAACCATAAGATTTATGAATTTAAATATAAATAATGAATACAATTTAATTTAAAGCTCAATTTAGAATAAATTTATTTAGCCCAGAAGTTAAAGCGAAAGTCAAACTCCTTCTAATTTAATCCGGCTAACTTTAAGGTTCAATATTAATAATAATTTCATTAATCAAAAAAACCTTTAACACGAATGCAAGCATACGGAGAAAACTTATTTAACAGTTAAACTTTAAAAACAAATAAACAATTATTATAATTTAATGAATCAAAAAAACTTTAAAACTATACATTTTTTTATTATTTTTCAATTATTAGCTTTAAAAATATGTATATGCGTTTATATGCTATAAACATAAATTAATTGTGAAAGCATAAAAGTATTAACTAATGGATTAAAGTGCAACTGCTGAGATATTCGCACGCTTCGAAGAACTTTCAATTGCAATTTCAATTTCAGTGGAAAGCAAACAACAATTCGAGGCGCAGTTATATGTACATATATGTATGTTGTAAATACGAAGACCTTGTCCGTCAATCTTTGCACAGTAAATGCAGTGAATGTTAGTGATCTTGTCGGTTGCATAGACAAACCGATTGAAAGTAGAGACAATGGAATTGGTATTTGTTTTAAATGAAAGGATTATTTTGCGTAGATTTGTTTTGCATTTAACGCTGCAATTTGATTGCGTTGTTGATTGTTTGATTTCATTATGAAAGTTGCAACAACTGTTTCTGTTTCTAGTTAGACTCTGTCTTTGCATGTTGCCAGCAATTGAATTAAAACCCAAATGAAACCCTTTTCATGTTACCACAACATTTGTTTGTCTCTAAGAAAACAAACTGAGAAAAATGCTGAAAAACAGAAAAACCAACAACAAGAATTGCCATTGGCGGCGCTTTGGCTTTGTACTTGTCTCTGATGCAGTTTTTGTTGCTGTTGTTGTTGTTGCTTTAGTTGTTTCCTATTAACGATAAAATCACATGACACGAACTGGTTGGCGATTTGGCCTCGGCTTCAGCTTCAACTTTGGTTTCAGCTTTGTTTATTTTTTTTTCTTCTTTTTTTTTGTTGGCTTTGGCGCCGGCGCCACTAACCCAGTTAAGTCCTCCACAGAGATTTGCGTTGGCCAATTATGCCACATTAAATGCAGTCGCCTCTTATCGCACAGGATAAACGGTTGCCTTGCCACAGCCGAGGGCAAAAGGGATGGGGAAAGAGGCAGGAATTGAGAAGGGCATTGATTCAGGCTGCTGCACACATTATGCAATGCCAGTGTCAATTAAATCAGTTTTACTCCAAATATTTTACGGGCAATGTCAATAAAGAGGATGGGGCCACAATATACACAATATGGCTCAATATATTGACAAGGGCCGCACACCTTTTGGTTCGGGCCACGCCTGATTGAATTTATGTCTGCCCTGCATTGGGCTCCAATTGTTTACACACAACTTTCACAAATTAACCCGAGCTCAAAAAAAAAATAAATAAAAAAGCTGCGAGCAACAACAACGATTGTAACTGTAACTGCAACGACTTGTTGCACAGGCGACTCGATTAAAATGCGGCAGATTTAATTGGAACCAAACGGGTTGCATATTCTGGGTGGCCAACACAGTGGCGCAATTGCAACTTTATTTTGTTATTAGTCCATAAATATTAAAAAATTAAATAATAAAATTAAGCTAGCTTTTAATACATTGGAGTGAAGGCGAAATATAGTGAGAGAGGTTTATCAAATAAAATAGAATTGTAAAATTACACAATTTCAAATAAAAAAACTTTAGATAACTAATTATCTAATACTCTAAAAAAAAAAGATAGGAAAGAAAAAGTAAACTTGAATTTATATACGGTCGAACTTCCCTAACTCAAATCCCCATTATTCAATGAAGAGGTTCGAGTTATGGAGATATTCGACTTATAGAGATCTTTTTCTTAAGTTTATTAATTTTACGGCCAATCATTTAGCTCGAGTTAGAGAGGGATTCGAGTTATAGAAGCTCGAGTTATGGAAGTTCAACTGTATATGCATATGTAGTCATTATTGTTTTAATATTTTAATTTTAATATTAAAATAGGCATGTTTTCAGTTGGAATGTGATGAATAGATATTATTTGAAAGTTCGAATTTTATGCGTACTACAAAAATAAAAATTAAACATATATACTATAGCCCTTAGTGCGATAGTTTTTTTTATAGATTTAATCAGACTAAAAATTTAAATTAATTTTAATTAAATACAAAACCGATTAAAATTAAATTTTTTTTAATATATTAGTATGGAATTCTGTAAACTAGTTCAGTTGCCCCACTGTACAGTGGCTCAAATCGCTCGTTGGCCGATCGGTCAAGTGCAAGTGGTAATTTAAAGAATCGGGTGAAGAGCGAACGCATCGAGTGTCCGTCCAATGTTGGCGCCCCCATCTGCGCATAATTTCGCCTCAGCTTTGTAGTTGTCGTTGCTGTTGTCTGATTTGGTTTTATTTTATATTTATTTTTTGGGAAGAAAGTTGAGCGACAGTGCGACTGTTTAGCGACTGCTCTCGGCATCGTTTCATGTGTTGTTAAGTGAAATGAAAAGTGCATAAATAAATCTGCCGCCTCGCCTGGCGTTGCAGACTCAGAGATGCAGACACAAGTTGCAAGTTGCCAGCCAGCCAGCAACGAACGATAAGAATCAACAGTGCCTGCAACAGTGCCTACCACAGCAGCAGCAACAAACGCAACACAAAAGAACTTTCGCTTTCGTTTTGGGCCTTTTTTTGGTTAGCAAGTAAAAGTGCGAGTGCATTATTTAAGCCAAGTTTGGCTATTGAAATGCAACCGGTCGGTCGTCCATGTGAAAATCGGCAATCGAGAGACGAATGGACAAACTGACAGCCTGGAGACATTGTATCTGTATCTGTATCTGTATATATTTATATGTACATATGTATCTACGACAATTATGTGGCGTTTAATGAGCCGCCGAAGTTGCCTGTCATGCAGCCTGACTGATGAGATTGATTGCATAAGCTGCAACCAGCCCAACATTGTCAACAATTCTCTCTCTCTGTCTCTGTCTCTCTCTTTCTCCGTCTTCCGCTGTCTCCAATTATGAACGCTTTCACTGTAGAATCGCTTAGAAGTGCAGCAAATGATTTTCGCTTGTTAAGTTTATGTGGCGAGTGCTGACGACGACGACGACGACGACGGACGAGTGATAGTAAAAGTGATAGTCGTTTTTCAATACCAGATTATTATGGCTTAAATATTTTACGACTTATATAACTACACACACACGCACACACACATGGGCAGTCGCACACGTCAAAGCAATTAAGCTACCAAAACACACACACACACACACACAATCGCACACTCAGTCACACACACACACACACTCTGGCACTTTTCTAATTAATTTCGAAATAAAAAAAAAAATCTCAATAAAATTTCATTTTCATTGACGGCCACTTTTCAACTGCAGTCTGTGTGATGAGGCACGGCAACAACAACAACAACAACAACTTGGTACACTTAATTGACAAGTGTGAAACTTTCGATTTCTATACACCCATTGACATACAAAAATACCAGGCAACACGAACACACAGTTAAGAGAGCCTAATGATCCCCGCCTGCTATGATTTGTTGTGTCTAAATGTCACAATTTTCCAAAATGATGGCTTGTCTCTGTGACTGGACGGACGACAACGGGGCAGGGGCGGGAGTAGGAGTAGGAGCAGCAGCAGCAGCAGCAGCAGGAGCAGGAGCAGGAGAGGTTGTCGCACAAGGTGTGTGTGCTGCCTCTCTTGGCCTGACTCTGCCTCTGCCACAGCCTTTGCCTGCTATCGACACGGCTTGATGGCTTTGCTGATAATTATTGATATGGCTTCGAAACGGGTGTTAAACTGGCGGCTGCTCCCGCTGCCGAATCTCCATCTGACTTGACTTGACTTGACTTGGCAAAAAGGCAGGCGCAATCAAATTAAATGATTAACTAACATTGCCATAGACGGGGGCCTGAGTCTGGGTATGGCTATTACCAATTGGTGTTTGCTTTTGGTATCTAAGACACCTTCAGACTGATTGCCAGCCACCGTGGAACGTGCAAAATGGGTGAAATTTCTGACTATGTCGCTCTAGAGATCTGCCTCTGACTCTGCCTCTATCTCTGGCTCATGTCGTGCTCAAGTGTGGCTCTGACGTGATTTTATATACTCGTACTACAAAATATATGTTTCAATTACCGCTGGCGGCATCGAAAAGACTGTTTCGAAAATGAAAGTTGCAATATTTCAATTGAACAGCTTAATTGTGAATCTGCAAGTTTCAGTTGGCTTGTAACGCTTCACAAATCACTGTAGACATTAAATATAGCGAACTATATGTAATTTGAATGATTAAGTTATTAACCTAAAGGAATTGTTATGATTCCAGGGGAGACTCTAGAAAGCAGATGTAATCAGAATTAAATGTAAGTAATCAGAGGAAATCTTTAGTGATAGTTGGAAGTATTTTCTTATAATATAATAAGCTTTCTTTAATTACAATCTGTCGAATGACAAATAGATTTTTGAAATACAAATAATACTAATAACCTCATATCTTTGTATATTTGACAAGATTATCCCACTAAGTATCCTTAGAATTTTGTAAGTCATAATAAAAAATATATATATTTCACATCCTATTGCAATCAAATCTAGATTCCGCAAGCATCCCAGAGGATTGATTTCCCAGAAAAAAGAAGAACATCAGCTCGTTTATATTTCATCTTTTGACAACCCATAATTAAAAATCAATTTGGCGCGCTTAGAAGCGGCGCATGTCAGCTACAGACACACACAAAGCGTGTATTATGCAACAGCCGACAGCGATAAAAAAAAATAGTATAAAAAAATATTAATAAAAAAAATAATAATAATAAAGTTTGTTGCCTGAGTCTTTTGTTTTGTCAAAGGTGCAGGCAAGGCAAGATTCCCCTCGCATCTGCTCGAGCAGACATCAACGTGAGCTAAACATATCAAGCCTAATATCTTAAACACACACACAAATACATATATGAGAATATATATATATATATATGTATGTATGTATGTTTGTATTACAGACTGTCGTTTATGTGGAGTTCACGCTATGTCAAGCATGATTTTGTTGTTGCTCGAGGCTGAGTGGTTAAGTGAGGCTGCCGTCGCCTCCCAACTGCCATAGAAACTCATTAATGAGCACACAAACTGGCATTTGACAGATTTTTTAATTAAAGCATACAAATTGCAATTTTTCATGGTTTTAGCTACAGAGAGAGAGAGAGAGCGAGAGATGCTGACGGCACAGCCAAAACAACTGCAAATATTCAAACCAGGCTCTTAGACGAGCGCCAGATCGCAGACTGAAGCCTGAGACAGCTGCCCTATTTAACCTTAAAATGTTATGCCTTTTCTTGTATCTAAACTCGATTCACGTAACACGTTGCCTGATTAGCATTATTGAAAGCACATGAAAGCCTCAAGTGTTATGAAATAAGGCGCATTTAAGGTCAGTTTAGTTGTTAAATCGATCAAATGCTGTTCTGTCATTTATCTACTATAATGTTTTACTTTTTTGGTATTAAAAGTTTGCTAAAAGTTTATTTAATGAACTTTGCAAAAGTGTTTTACAAGCTTAAGATAATAACTGAAATTAAAATTTGCAAGTTTTTAAGAATAGCGCTATTCAAAGTCCATGAAAGCTTAAAAAAGTAGCTATATTTTCGATTGCTTTCGCAAATATCTGAATTGTATACATGATTTTCTTATTTAGTTTTGAGAAAGCTGATTATAAAAGCTCCCTTTTTAATGAAAGCTCAGCCAATGAACTTTGTGTGTTTTACAGCTGGTTGCTTTTAAATCCTTGGCTGTTCCTTTAATTGAAAACATTCGACAAGTATCGTTTTTTAAGAGCTTACCACATACGCACCTAGCTAATGAATTTCGCAATGTTTCATCATCATCATCATGATCATCATTGTTATTAACATTATCATGCAGTCTAGGCTGTGTTGCTCCTTTCACTTTCTGCACAGAGTGGCTGCATAATTATTCCTGGTCGACTCGCCCCCGCAAAACTGCCTACCTCTTCTCTCTTCTCCCATCCCGCCTCTCCTCTCATGCATTGTTTAGCTGAGATTTCGCACATAATTAAATTGCGCAAAAATTTACATGAAATTAATCGTTTTATTGTTGTGTCTCTTGTGGCATGTGCCGTGTGCCATGCGGAAGCGGCGCCCTACCAAAAATGGCCAAACGGTAGCCAGTATCCAGTGGATAATCCAACTCCTCCTGGCTTGGCGGCAAAAAATAAAGACACGCAAGATTTATGCGCTGAAAGCCGCCAATTGGCGGCCAGCAAAGAAATTATTGAGGAATTTGTACAAAAAATGGAGATCTGCGAATTTGCATTCATTAGATTTTTTCGGCTCATTTCACTTTCGCATTTAATTACGTCACACGATGCGGGGGGACAATCAGAGGGAAGAGAGAGTCCGATTAATTAATTGGCTTTATTAACCTAGAATCGTTTAGAAATTTGCATTGAAAAGGTGACATTTGGAGTGCTGTGACCTCAGTTGGTTATCGAACGTCGCGTGGTTCAGTTTGGCAAATGGATCGCCTAAGACTTGGACTCCTCGTGCTGCTCTTGGCACAAATCGCAGCTGGACAAGAGTTTACTTCAACTGAAGACGACTACATTATCCACAATGACACATATTACGAGTATGTGCCTTCGTTTCTGTCCCGCCTCCAGCTGGGCAGCTTCTCCAGCAATCCCAACATTACGGCCATTGAGCAGGCGGAAGAGTTGCCCACCCGCATTGTCAATGGCAAACGGATTCCCTGCCAGCGTGCTCCTTACCAAGCAGCCTTGCACTACAAGGGAGTATTCGTGTGCGGTGGCAGCATCCTGTCCCGTTATTGGATACTCACGGCGGCACATTGTGTGGCCGGCAGCAATCCGAGGAGATTCAAGGTGCGTGTGGGATCCGCGCAACAACAACGCGGTGGCCAATTCCATCGTGTCAGATTGGTTGTGCCGAATCGCGGATACAGCAGCAAGAGCATGCGGAATGATCTAGCCATGCTGCGTCTGGCCACGCCCCTTCGCTATGGCAGCTGTGTCCAGCCCGTCAAGTTGCCCAGCGGCAGGAGGAAGCATCTGCCCGACTGCTTTCTGGTCAGCGGTTGGGGCTTGAGTCGTGAATCGGCGCTGAATGTGCAACGCTTTCTGCGTGCCACAGTTGTCTGCAACGTGCCGCACAATCGCTGCCGACAGATGTATCATCGAGGTGGCGTCCGCATCTATCGACAGATGCTGTGCGCCCAGCGCCTGGGCCACGACAGCTGCTCCGGAGACTCGGGTGGACCGCTGGCCCTGAGGGGAACTCTCTACGGGGTTGTGTCCTTCGGCATTGGATGTGCCAACTTCAACTATCCGGGCGTCTATATGGATGTGCGACGATCTATGCCCTGGATACGCAGCGTCGTTCAAAGATATTCTTAAATTTCAAAACAATTCAATAGTATATATTAAATATAAATTTAGCACTAGATAAATTTAATAAAAATTAAAATGTATTTTTAAAGTATAGCTACCTTTACAGACACTTTCTAGAAATGATTTTTAAGCGATTTAAAATTACTTGTAGTTGTAGAATATACATAGATGCACAGGTCTTAAGCTTTTGCCTTTTATTCCATTAACGACTTTTTAGTCAAGTAAATAATGGATTTTAAATTTTCTTTTGAGTTTGTAGAGCATGTCTGATAAAAATAATTTGAAAATAGATCATATAAATAGGTGTCAAGAGTACAATACTCTTTGTTAAGACACTGAGAAAGAATGAGTTCTTCTATTGCTTTACTTTTTAATATATGATAGCAAGTTATTAAAATCTTTGTCTAATCATATTCTTATTCCCAGTCCAGAGTTGACCTACAACAGGTAATCAAAAATCGCATTTCTCTGCTAAATACATTCAAAACACATATTGGAAATTTTCCGCTAAGAAATCAACTTTCTGGCCAGCTTTTGTTGGGTTCAGTTCTGGTTCATTAGCATTTGTTAACAAGGTCAATGGGCATTTCAGACTCAAAAGTTGACTTTGTTAAGGCGATGTCTAAATTGTGTAACCAATCGATTGAAACTGGAGAAATGTACAGACAAGCTGAACTTTTAAGAATATTTCACCTACATCTTTTGATCACACTTCTCTTCCGTTTGTCTTCCTCGATCTGGCATTACTTTTGCTGGCGCCGCAAGTGGATGCATATTTGCTACTCACACTTGCAAGTTTGATTGCATATTTGTGTAAATTATGTATTTGTGCACTTTTGATTTCATTTAAACGAAGTTTCCTGATGGCCCCCAGCGCATGTCAAATATCAAAACCGAATCGCGTCGGGGCAAGCAGCCAGCGAAGCACTTGCGCAACACCACATCCATAGCCACATCCACCACATTCACATCCCATCCCATCTCGTATTATCCCAGGCTAAGTTCGGCTGTCGGCTTGGCCAAATATCACTGCCATATGCGGTGGGCGTGCTCCGTTAATGCTGCTGTTGTTGCCTGCCTGGCTGCCTGCTCCTGGGATCTGACATCCCCCTCTCCGAAATTAACATAATCGTGCTCAGCCTCTGCCCGTTGTCTTTTGGCCACATTTGGCGCCCCCAACAAAGTGTTGAGTGCCTGGCGATGGCTGTCAAGTGGTGGCTGCCAGGCATACAGCCATACAATAAGAGGGTGAGGTGGTAGATGCCTTGCCAGAGGATCGTTTAGCACTTTAAGCCACTTTGTTGTGGTTGTTGTTGTGCAATACGAGCATCTCAAATTTGTGGCTGCCATTTGCTTTGTTTGTGTTGTGTGTTAAATAAAAACGTTTCAGTAATATGAAAATATGCTTTAAAATTTTATATATATGTGTGTTTATATATAAATGTATGTGTGTATGTTTAGCTACATATATGTACATATATGCAGTGTGTGGGTGTGTATAAATCTCTTTAAGCATTTCATTTGAATATTTTTTGTATGTTTTCTTATATTTTGTTTATCATTAAGTTACGCTTATACAATTTTTACGTATTCTAACCTAAATGTATACCATTTGTTGTTTTCGCTTTTTTATTTTGCTTGTTTGTTTTTTTAATTTTTTTTTGTAAATTTTAAACTAGTTTCTATAAAAATGTTCAACAGCAAAAATTATATGCATTGCATTTTGAAAGGTGGCCCACAAACATTTAAAAAGAAATCTATGTTAAAAATATTTAGATTTTTGTTGTTAATGTTTCTGTTGCTGTGCACACCACAATAAACAAATGTCGCAAAAAACGTAAAAAACTTTTTAAAAAATGTTACAATTACAAAGCACATACACAAGAATTTTGTTGTTGTTGTTGTTGGTGAATTTTTTCCTCTCAATGCACAAAAATTTTAAAGCTATATATAACAATTCTCTTTCTCTTTATCTCTCATTTACAATTTAATCGCTTTCAATAAACTGATCTCTCATACATGTTTTTGTTTTGTTTTTTGGTTTAGATCTTTCGCTTGACAACAACATTTAACAGCTATGAAATAAATTAATTATAGGCTGCCAATTATGGGAATCCAATTGAAGTCGACTCAACTTGAATGCTGTTTCCATTTTCGGTTGAGTCTAGGCTGCAGACCCTCAGTGCTGTTTAGACTCGTATTATTGTTATCAATATTTATACATTTGGAGTTTAATTGTAGAGCTATTACAAATATGTTAGAAGTCAAAGAAAACGTTCGATAAACTGTTGTAGCCACACAAAATTGCACATAACTCAGAGTTAACTTCGTGTTGTTGTTGTTGTTGTTGTTGCGGCTGCTGTTGTTGTTTGTTGTCCCTATCGGATTCTCTTTTTTTCTGTCTCTCTCTGTATTTTACAGCGTACAACACATCACATATTTTACAGTTTAATAATACTTTCTTACATATAATTTAGTTAATCAATTTATTCATATTATCGCTTTAGTTGCTGCTGCTTCTTTCTGTTGCTGTTGTTGTTGTTCTTCAGACACCCAGACAATATGTTGTTGTTACTCTTGCTGTTTTAGCTGCTGATTGATTGATTGATTGAATGACTCCTTCACTTAAGAAAGAAACGGATTTGTGGCGGCTGCCTCCGGCTTTATCCACGGCATGTTGTTGTTTTGCTGTAATAATTTCAATTCAAAAATCAGTTAAAAGGTTCACACAAAATCTTTGAGGGGGAAACTTAAGAAAGCAAACTAACTACATGCATTTTCTAGCAACTAAATTAGTATTTGCACAGTTGTTAGCTTGTTAATTTAATTTGTGTGTTTAGTTTTCGCCAACCAAGTGGAAATTAATTTCGAAGCGAAAATAAATATTTACATTTGTGTATAATTTGTTATTATTATAATTATTATTATATGGAGCAGAGCATGCACATTCGAAAAAACATTTTACCCATTTGCATTGTATTGCATTTTGCATTTGCATATTTGTTTGTGTTTTATTTAAGCGTCCAAGCCTCCATTGTTGGCTACAATTAGAAAACATTATGATCAACTGTGTTTTGGCAGAGCAGCTGCTTGTTAACTTCATAATAATATGATGCGCATTACGTATGTATTATAACAGATCGAAAGAGCAGGGAATGAAACCGTTCAATCGATGGTGAATCAAATTCCAAACTTAGTAAGAAAATAAGTAAATGATTTAAATTAAAATACAAGATATATAATGATAAATATATAATGATAAACCGATACCAGGAGTATATTTCTATATAAATGAAACCTCAATAACTTAAAGAGTGAGCAACAATCTAACTATCTAGCAGTTTCTAAATCAGATTCAGATCAACGATCTATACATGTAATACATTTATTTGCTCAGCTTCATATCTATTTATATTATCTTAGTATTTATATAACCAGCATTCTTCTTATCATTTCTCAACATTATTTTTAAACCTAACTTGTATTTCTCATCCCAAATAAATATAGCTCTCTTTTTCAGGTGTCAACATTCGCAACTTATTGCTAATTTTTATGGTCACAAACAATATTTAATTTTTTTATTATAAACCAAGTTGTTTCTAGTTTTTCCTGGAATATCACTTGACATGTACAATATTTATACAAACTAGCGGCAAGCAATACAAATAATAAGCAACGAAATAATAAACAAGACATTCATTATTATTAATTCGGTTTCATTCCCTGTAAGAACTTTCAATATCTGTTTAGAATAGAAAATTAAACGAAAAGAGAACATAAACAACAACTAAATCGAACTCAAGCAAAGCAGCACAACAACAAATCACAAATCTGCTTCGGATTCGGTTTCTGGCAATTAAGTAACAACAACAGAACGGGGAAACACAACGTGGATCGATCGCCATCGATCGTTGATATCACTCACTTCCAGCTTGCAATGATTTCCAGCTGTCGCGGCACTTGAGTTGCCATAGTTGTCATAGGGCGACAATGGTGAAATGCTGATGCCTGGAGTCTCGGCTAGAGATTCGGAGAGAGCACTGCTATAACACTGAGTGTAACTTGAATAGCCAGGAGTGCTGTAGTTACTACTGTACGGCCCAGAGGGCGCCGAGGGACTGGGGAAATAGGAGCGCTGTGGGGTCTCATTCAAGATATCCATGTTGCGTATGCTGTCAATGCTTGGACTATAATAGTTCTGTCCAAAGGAGCTATACATCATGTTGTTGTTGTTCATGTTGTTGTTCATGTTGTTGTTGTTGTTGTTGGACTGTGGATTGGGATTGGAAATGGGTTTACTGAAGGCGCTCAGCAGCTCAAAGTCATCGCTCAACTTCAAGCTGGTTGGACGCGCCTTTGGCTTTGTCTAATATTCGGATTTGGATTTGAATGTTGCATGCAACAGTTGCTCAAATGAAAGGCAAAAAGAAGGTAACAAAATGCATGAATAAGGGAAATGATAAAGATAAGTATTTGGAAAAGTAAAGTAAATAAAAATACCAACAGAAATTATTAGAGATCAGAGAGAGAGAGAGAGACAGAGAAGAAATCCTCAAACAATAAGATATTATGTTCCTAATCTAAAATGTACTCCGGCCGTACTCCGATTCGCGGCAAGCACCTTGGACACACACTCACCTGAGAGGCTGCGCTGACACCGCCGCTAACCGGCGCCCAGGGATCCTGGTTCATGTTGACTGCAAAGGGCGGCTGTTGTTTCAACTGATTGATGGACGGCACCTGAACAGATAAAAGTAACAATTAGCCAAGATTATTCGTTTCGTTTGTTTGCTACTCACGGCTGGCTGCTGTTGCTGGAATAGATTCGTTTTAGGTGGCATCACATTGTCCGCAAACGGATTGTAGGCTGGTGCAAGTCCCGACTGAGTCTGCGGAGCAATTGGCTTAATCAGATTATCCAAATTAACCAGAGCCGAGTTCTCGCCGAGGAATGAGTGCGGATCCTTGAGCGGCTTCTTGGCCGTGGCGCCTGTCGATGGATGCACTGAGCTGCCGTTGCCATAATTTGTCGATAGCGGATCCATATCATCGAGCAGTGAAGCTGTAAACACAACAGAATTAGCAAGAAATCTTTTGAATGTGAAATTTACTCACAGTTGTTGTTATTGGAGGCATTGGAATTATTGTGTTCGCCACTTTTATTGCGGTTGGTAATCAAATCAAACTCATCAAAGTCGGGTGATTGTTTCTGGAAGGGAAGAGCGGCCTTATAAGTAAAGAGCAGACAATGGTTTTTAATGGGGAGCTACCTTAATGGCGCCTGTGTGCATTCCCTTCCAGGGATCATCCAGCGCTGCTGTGCTTGCCTGTGATGCCGCCCAAGGATCCGCCGGAACTCCTGGCGCTGATGCTGCTGCTGCGGGAACTGCTGGCTGCGTCTCAGAGAGCCAAGGATCCCCTGAGCTGCCATTGGTGGCCACTCTTTGTGGAGGTGCTGCCGCTGCGAGACCAACTCCCGCTGTTGATTTCGTCAGCCAGGCGTCGACTGGAGCAGGAGCAGCTGCTCTGGCACCATTTTGGCTGGCATTGCCATTGGTCTGCAGCCAACCCTCGTTGGAGGAGCCAGAGGCCACGGAGGGAGACTGTGTGCGCAGGCCCCAGGCATCGTTGGAACTGCCCAGAGGAGGAGCCTGAGCTGCGGCGCCCAAAGGCACGCCCGCACTCATGATAGTTCGCGGCGCTGTAGAGGGATGCCAGGGATCGACCTGTGGTGACGCATTGCCCGCCCAAGGATCCGAGAGTTGACTGGCCGCACGACCAGCAGGCGCAGCCCAGGGATCCACAACAGCGCCACCTCCAACAGCGCCCAGAGGAGGACTTGAAATGCTAGTCGCGCCCAGCGAGATGTCCAGCAGATCAAGCAAATGGCTCTGTTGCTCCTCCTTCTTGGGCGCCGGAATGGGACGTCCATTTGTCCCCCTGACAAATTGAAAAGTCAAATTAGAAAAAGAACAATTGGTTATTTATGAGAAGAACTCACTTAAAGTCCTGCTCACTCTGGCTGAGTGCTAGCTGAAGACGCACATCGTCACTGCGCCTTTTGGCCTCTTCCTGCTCGGCCTCCTCCCGGGACATGGCCATGGCCAGCTGTAGCTGTAGCTCCTCCTCGCCGGCAGTTTGTGGTCGCACCATTTCCAGTTCAGAGGCGCTTTTGGGCGGCTCCTCCTGCCAACCCGGCGGCATATCGCGTTGTGAGGGACCATCGATGTAACCATCGCTGCCAAATCCGCTCGGATGCAGTGCGAATCGTTCTTTGGCTTTCAAGGCCTTCACACGCTCATTCTTTAGCCGCTCATCGTCCTTGAGCAGATTGACCAGCTGCTTGGCCTTCTCTCGGACATGGGTGCCCTGATCCTTGCCCTCCTCGAAGTAGACAAACTCCCGCAACGTTTGAATGGCAAAAATGTTCTCCTTGCACTGTTGAGCGACTTTCTCGGTGCCAGTTTTGATCAGATACTCGAGCAGAATGAGAGCCTTGTAGACATGACGCCAGTTCTTGCCGTGATCATTCAAACGCTTCCATATCATTTGCATTATCTCCGAGAAGGCAACCACATTATACGTTAGATCGGCTATTTCGGCCATTATTGTGGCCGATGGCCCCCATGGATCATTGGACGTGGCCTCGCGCACCTTAACCTGTCGAGAAGAGAATTTTGAATGAGAATGAGTTTCTGTTTTAATTCACACCTGTGTTCACCACTCACCTGTGCATCCGAATAGTTGTGCGCAAGATTCTTGATGTTTCTTCGTAGCCCGGCGACATTGACCTGCATATCGTCTTTTTGTTTCCTCACTGTGTGACGAGAAGAGTAGAGAGGCGTGTTAACATGGCTATGATTCTAGTTAATTGTCTTCTACTACAGATTATGTTTTGCTATTTCGAACTCTTCTTCTTAGAATGTTTGTTTGAATGCTCTTCTTAGACGATTTGTAAATGCAATTGTTAAATAATTTGTAATTTTTTTAAACGTTTATCTCTACCAAAATGAAGTTCTGTGTTGAAATGTATGTCACGTTACAATATGGAAATTAAAAACACAGACACGAGAAAACAAATAGATCCCAATATATCGCACGGGGGCGCATCCGATGTCCGTCAGCTGATTAATCTGATTACTCCAGTTTTATAATTTCTTTTTTTTTTGTATTTTTGTCTGTGTTGTGTCGAAATCTCAAAAAAACAAATGCGTGTCGTTGTTAGTTTTGTTCAAATCAAGGCACAAACTTAGCTACTTATTTCTGCATCCCGGCATGAGTCGAAATAATGAGCTTTAAGCTGCTAAAGTGAAGCTTTTCTATCTTTCTCTAATCGTCGTCTTTTGATAGATTAATTATAGGAGTTGCTTTTAAACAGTTAATCCCACATCACAGTGAACGTACGATTATTTCGCTTTTGGTATGATTATATAAATACGATTGTTTAATACATATAAATACATAGATATTTTTGGCGGTGTGTTTAATTAATGAAATGCAAAGAAAACATTGAGACTTACTTTTCGTTTTGTTTATTGCGTTTGACTTATACGAGTAGCTTGTTTTCTATATATTTCTTGTTTTCTATATATTTGCTATATATAGGTGTTTTTTTTTTATTCTTAATTTGCTTGAATTTTGCGCAAGTTTCTTTAGCTTTTCTTTTCTTTTTTGTTTTAGCTTTTGTTTTTGCTGTTTAAGTGCTCCAAAGCAAGCTAAGTATGAAATACAAGATAATACAATCAAAATACATAGTATAAAAGTACATATATAATATAAATATTATCGTTGTTATAGTGCAACTGTAAAAGCACATTGAAAGATTAAATATTAAAATTTCCATGAATTGTGCAAAAAAAAACAAACGAAATATACACATATACGAGTAAAATAAACAGGGTAATTTCAAAACACGAATAAATAAAAGAAAACTTAGTTATGTATAAAAACCCAAACTGTTCTCGCTTAAGGTCCAAGTTCAAACCAGAACCTCGACTCTGACAGACCCGAGCAGAGTGAGAGCGAGAGAGAGACAAACCGAATAATTTAATTTGCGACCAAAAACAAAATTTGCAAAGTGAATAAATAGAGCGGACAAGTGCACGAGTGAAACAAAGAATATTCGGAGAACTCAGTCGACACTGAGATACTCTCTGATTGACAAATGCTAATTGTCATGACTCACAGACATCTGACAAATGCTGATTGCTATGCTTAAAAGCTTAAATTATTAAGAAAACACAATATCAGTTGATATTTGTTATTTAACTTAGCTAAGATACCCGTTAGTCAATCACCTGCTGTGCAAATTTGTAGAAGCCGCAGAAATGCAACAAACAGACAACGAGAATAGCGAAAAAGGAGGAGAGAGCATTTAAATGTCAAAAATAACGAATAACGGAAGGTGCTTGAAATAGGAAATGGCAAAATTGCAGCTAAGCCGAGTTATGCATTATGCGTTATACAGCAGCAACAACAATATTCCACGATTCCATTTAAGCTTTTTAAGTGGAAGCAAATCAAAGTCTAAAGTAATGAAATTAACTGAAAAGTAATTAAATACTTTTTTGTTATTGATTGTCTTGATTTCCAAGCAATTATAGCGAAAGTTCTTGATGAAAAATAGAAATATAATTTTAATTTTGCAGCAACTGCAACTACGTCACACGCACGCACACACACACACACTCACACGTACTACTTTGATGCCAGTTTACGGGGTGAACTGATAAGAAACCAGATAACGTCAAAGGTTTATCTTTTTATTGCATTTGCTTAGGCAAATATTTCAACATCTAGAACGAGTTGGAATTTGTTGTTAATCTATTCGCTGATGCTGTAGTTGTTGTTGTTTTCTTTTTTGAGCTCAGAGCGAGCAACGCACTTGACACATATTGAAGCCGGTATGAAAGAAACTTCGTTCAGAACTCGAACTCAAAAGCTCAAATCGAAACTCGTCGAACGGGTCTTTCATACACACATTCACACAAATACAACCATTTGATTGTCTGCGAGATTCATTGACCGCACAGTTGTAATAATGGGCAATGCGTGAAGATCAGATGCGGGCCAGTGGTTAACGGTTTGTTTGTTTATTTTTGTTTGCTCTCTCTGCACGCGCTACTCGTCACTGCAGTACCAGAAAACAACGAAGAAGGCGAGACGAATAATTCAATTAAATGTCGCGCAAAAAATAAAAGAAAAACAGAAAACAAACAAATGAAGTCGATGAAATTGGGAATGAGGGAGGTGCGTTTGTTCGTTCCTCTGCTGTTTCTTCTTGAACTTGAGACACAGACACACACACACACAACAAGTGTACTAGAATACAATAGAAAGAGTAAGTGAGAGAAAGAGAGCGAGGCAAATCCGTGGGATGAGGAGAACTTTCTTTGTTGTGGCGCTTTATTTTTGCACTTGACTTTTGTTTCGACGGCGACGACGACGGCGACGACGACGGCGACTGCGACGTTTTTATTGCCAAAAAAATATGTGTGGGCATAAGCTAAATGGCTTGCGTTTTACTTTGTTCCACGGAGAGCCTTGAATTTTATCACTGCAGGTTCAATGAACGTCACGTCGTTTATAATAACAATTTGAGCAAGAGCGGAAACTCACTGCAAATACCGAGAGCTTTAACAAGATCGAGATCACAAACGAGACTGACGGTGCGAGCGCTGTCCGTTTAATATGCGTGATGCGAATTGATACGAATGTGATTTAAATGGCTGCCAGACAGCACACAATACAGTCAGTGCTCTTCTCGCACATTAGAAATGATAATATTGCTCAGCTGATGTGTTTGTGCTTGTGCTGTTTGCATACTTTTGTTTGTGCTCTGTTTGTCTAATGCTATTATGAACCCTTTTTGCGCTGTTTTGTCCGTTTATCGTTTAGCGTAGCGTTGCGAATGTGTGGAATCGATAATGGGGTGGAGTGAAGGAGAAATATCTAGCCGAAGGTCAGTCAGCTTTCGTTATGTACGTTCCACTGTGCAGGCCAATGATCATTTTATCTCTCTCTCTCTCTCTCGCTCGCTCTCTTCTGCTCTCCATCGTTGTTCCTCTCTCAGAGATGCATTTCTAATGCTGCTGCATTTATGTAGTTCATGCGGGCGTACAATTTGGGGCGTATGCATTGAGTGTGCGTGTGTGCGAGTGTGTTTAGATTGCCTTGGTGTGCTTCTGTGTGATAACGAGTTAATAAAAAATGCGATTAGATTTCATTGTGGAACACAAACTACTTATACTGATATGCCAAAACTTCATTCATTAGTCATTACTATTGCGAGAAGTCGTCGGCAACATTATAAACCAGTTCCCTATGGGCTTTCGAGTTATGACTAAGCGCAGAGGCAACGGCAACGACGTCGACGTAGGAGGGACCGGCAAAAACTGTTATCAAAATAAAAAAACAACTAATACTACTACAACAAATGAAAAGATCGCACAGCCAACAATAGCAGTGAAATATATATTAATGTGTATATAAAAATAAAAACAACTTCCGTTAAACGAAGTAAAGGAAAACTAAAAAACCACAAAACAAGACAACAATGACGTACACACATATGTATGTATGTACATAGATATATGCATATGTACAATATGCTTAACTTGTATTTGTTGTATTTGCTGCCAAATGCATAAACAAATGGCAACTATTTTCAAATCAATAAAACGAAAAAGGCAAAAAAAAAACGTTGCTGCCAAATGCCAGCAACAAATACAAATACTAAGAAAGAAACTAAAGAGAAATGCTTGCCCCAACTTGCTACCCACGTCCGCTTGCTTACCTGCTGGCACTGCTGCAATGTTTCTGACTCTTCCCCTGCGGTTCCAACTTCTCTCTCTCTCTCACTCTGTCTCACTCTCTCTCTCTCTCTCTCGCTAGCTCACTCTGTGTCTCTCCACAGTGCGTTGCGCTGCTGCAGTTACTCCGTGTTTATTGTTGGCGTTGCGTGTGTTAGTGTGTATGTGTGTACATATATGTGAGTGTGTTTTGTAGCCCCAAGAAACAACGGCAACTACTCCTCCCAGCTAGTTTTATATTTTTACGACTTTCTTTTTAAATGCGCGATAGTCACAAGACGATGACAAACAACAACGGCGACGTCAACAAAACTTGTGTTGCAATTGAAGAACTTGAATATCGAAAAGTACACGCTATTGCGATATTTACACTATTAGCACACAACACGAAAAATGCCAAAAAATATACGAACTGAGCAATGATTTTTCTTGTTTTGTATGGCTTTTGCGTTTGCGTTTGCTTTCTTTTCTGCTGCTGTTTTGTAGAGTTGGGTCGTTTAGTTCTGAACAAGTTCAAATGAACGGGTCATTAAAATGAACGAATAAACTTATTCAGTCAATCATGAACTAAATCTTTCATTTCGCAGCTGGGCAGAAAATTCTTTAAAAATATCTTAAATTTCTTAGAGAAATACAATTAGAATTTTTTACATGAGTTATGAAATTGGATTCAATTTCTTCTCAGTGATCACTCAAGTTGTTCACTGAAGTGAGCAAGTGAACATGTGCCTTTCAAAATGTGGCAGCCTCTCCCCAACTTTTGCGAAACTAGGTGGCAGCCTTATCTGATGATGGTATTCCTGATCCGATAGATCGATATCACGCAGTGCGGCAAGTACATGAGTAGAGTTGCCAGCTATCTATCGGTTACCAAAATTAAAAGCTGAAATATTTGATTGCTATTGAAATTTAACGAGGAAAATATTATTATTTATAGATGATACGACGAACAGAGTAACAAATTAGTAGTATAAAGCACGTAACGCTTCCTTTATTGATGCATACAGTTGCGAAGTCACAATCCATTTTAAAATAAAACCATAGGCAGCGTCAGAGCAAACGGATTGCAAATAGCCTGTCTTGATCTGTTGGAACTCTGTGATCTGCTTAAAAGCTGCTAAATTCAAATTCCAAAGCCCTAATTTGTTCATGATTATTTCGTGCTAAATTTGAGTACAATCATCATAAATTATTGAAATTGTTTGAAATTTTTGTTTTTATTTATGACTTTATTTAGAATACCATTTCATTTTTATATAATTACGCGCTACATGCTAAATTCGTTTGTTAACCAACTGATAACAATATATTTTCATTTGTGTGTGTGTATGTGCGTTGCTACGATTGTGTGAGTGTATGTGTGTGTTTTGTTTTGTTCGTTATGTAACATTAACTCGATGCGTATGTTTTTATTTTTTTTAATTTTTGTTGCTGTTTTTTATGTTTCTGTTTCTTTTTTAATGCTAAGTACCTACTTTAAAACTTTTCAACGTGTATACAGTTATTAAATATATATAGATGTATACAGATATATACATACATATATAAGTATGTATATATCGTATGTATATTCGCTGTCACTTTCTATCTTTCCCCTCCCCCAGAAATCAACTTATAACTTAAGTCTGTCCTTGTCTATCCTTGTCTGTCTCTTGGTCCCGTCTCTTTCTGTCGTGTTTTGTCGATGGGTCAAATTGCCTGTAAACGAATTGTTTTCGTAATTAAAACGAATCTCGTAAATCATAAATCATAAAAAATAAAAACTAAATTAACTTAAAATGTTACAATCAAAAATGTTCGTTTCACTGCCACGCCCACGCCCATTGCCCACCGCCCACTTCTTGCCAAACGCCTTTTGTTGGCGTCTTTACATATATTTAAATAATTGTTGTTGTTGTTGTTGCTCTCTCTCTTTCTCTATCTCTGTCTCTGTCTCACTCCTCCGGCGGCTCCTCGGGTATTTGGAGATTCTGTGCCGCATGCTCCGACGGATACTCCTCGTGCACGGAGTTGGACTGCGAGTCGGCGTCCTCCTCCTCCTCCGCCTCGAGCAGATTCGATTTGCTCGACGATAGCGGCGTTGGCGCCACGACAATATTCGGTATATACTCGACAGTTTCGTACTCCGTTTTGGCCACTGTTTCGGCCAAACTCTCATGCTGCTCCAAGTCGCCAGCGTTCACCAATGGCGGCACCTGCTCCGCCTCCTTCTTCTTGTTCTCCCCCTGCTCCATGGCATTAGGTAGGTCCGCACTTCCGCCGGAAGTGACATTAACGTGTCCGGAAGTCACTTGTGCCCCATTCGGTGTCATGTTGGGCTCCTCAATGTCCAGGACAACGGGCAAAGTGTCATTTGGCTGTGGTGTCGTTGTTGTTGTTGTTGTGCTCGTTGTTGCTGCTGTTGTCGTTGTTGTTGTTGTGGTTGGTGCTGTGGTTGTAACCATTTCTGATGCTTCAATTTCCAGAGTTGCCACTGGCGTCGTTGAACTGATTACAGGCGGATTCGCTGGCGTTGTTGTTGTGGTTGTTGTTGTTGTCGACGGTGTTGTTGTTACTGGAGGTGTTGCTGTTGTTGTTGTCGTCGTCGTCGAATTGGTTTCCGCTTCCAGCTCCAACACGGCAGCGGGCGTTGTGGCTGCCAACAGCAGTGGAAGTGGCGGCTGCGCAGCTATAATAACGGGATTATAGGGCGGCTGCCCCAACGTTGCAATAATCGGTGGCAACAACTCGTCGTTGTTCTTGATCAGAATCGGCGCCGGCATCAGCATCTGCACCAAAGGCTTGGCATCCTCGGAGTCGCCGATCTTCAGCTTGGTCATCAGCAGCGGGTAATCGATGTTGTAGAGCATCGGCAGCACCGTGCACACCTCCTGGTCATTCTCGAAGCACTGCGAGCGTCCCCGGATCCGCGCTTCCTGGGCGGACATCAGACGACACAGCTCGTTCAGGCGCACATCACACATGATGGGATTATCTAGGGAAAAAACAGGAAATTCGATTAGAAAAAATACTAGAATTTCAGCAAAACTATTATAGGGATTATTTAGGGAATAAACCAAAAATTAAATTAGGAAAAATTCTTAACTTTCGGAAAAAGCATTATATAGCACTCCAAATTATGTACAAGTTGCTTAATAAAAAAGAATGTCAATTGGGAAATTTTCCAAATATTTCGAAAATCTCTTAAGTATGCAACGATTAATTATGATGTCGAATAATCAATTTGTATCGTACATATTTCAATATAATACAATTCCTCTTAGTGCTTCGCAAAATGAAATTGGATTTAAATTCGTCCAATCCAAGATCTGTCAATAATATAGTAACAACATTTTAGCGATACATCATTAATAATATTTATTTATTAGCAACTAACATTTTAGAATCAATGTTTATTTATCTTTAAAACATAGTTATTAAATGCATTTCTGACGTGTAAGAGATTCGCAATCGGGTAAATATTGATTTCTATATCTATGTATGACTTCTTCATCTATAACTTTTAATATTCTTTCCCATAAGAAGTATTAAGGAAATAGTAATTTATCTTAATAATTATAATTAGATTTACTTTGCCATCATATTTTTTCTAGCCATTTTGCAATCGGGTAAAATGAAAAAAAAATGTTTAAATATTTGTGGAATTTCATTGAAAATAATAATAGTTTACCCAATTCAATTTCCTAAAGAACACCTTCTTTAATTTCCCATTTACTAAAGTATTTCAAGCAGTTCAAACCTATATAAAAATTGTTTTTATCTCTGAAAGATATACTCACCATCCAGATGTATCTCCAGTTTGCCTGGCACATTGTGATTCTTGCAGCGCGTGTTGGTGACGAGTTCGCCAGAGATGGTCGTGATTTGGTTGTTGGTCAAGTTGACCTGGCACAAAACGGGCAGCCCATAAAAGTCATGCTCCAGTTTGGAAATATTGTTATAGGCCACCTTCAAGATCTTTAAATTCGGCAGCAAAGTCTGCAAAGAATTGAAATGAAAAGATATTCTAGTTATATGCATTTTTCAGACATTTTTAAAATTTAACACTTACCGTTTCAAGTTGCTTCAGTTCCACCAATTGATTGCTGGTCAAGTCGAGAATTTCCAGACGATTCATGCCAATAAAGTCGCCCGGCAACAGATGCTCAATGTGGTTCTCCGGGAGACTGAGAATGCGAAGATTACCTAGACCAGCGAGAGCTCCGTCCAAGGTGATGATCTGATTGTGATCGAGACGCAGATCAATCAGCGGCAGCTCCAGCATAAACTTGTTTCCGGGCAACAGACGCTGAATGCGATTGTAGGACAGATCGAGAACCTTCAACGATCGCAGGCCATGCAGCTCCTCCATGGAGAACTCATCGATGTCGTTGAATGAGAAATTGCCGATCTTTAACTTTGCCATGGGATGCAGCGAGGAGTTCAAAGAACGAATGTGATTACAGGCCAAATTCAAAGTTTCCATTTGTCGACAAGTCTGGAATTCATCCTGCGACAGATACTCCAATTCATTGTTGTTCGCCAGGAGCTCATTGAGGTACTGAGCATTCCTCAGCACACGATCAAAGGATCTCAACCGGTTAAAGTGCAGATGTATTGTCTCCAGATCATCCATGCCAACCATGTTGGCCGGCAATCTCTCCAGTCGATTATTGTGGGCCATCAGCAGACGCAACTTGCTTCCATCCGGCAATTCTCCATCGAGATCACTTATGTTATTCGCATTGATAAAGAGCGACTGCAGCATGTTCAATTCGTGGAGGGATCCATTCAACGATTCTATCTGATTTCGACCCAAATGCAGGATGAGCAAGCTGAGCGGAAAGGCGCCTCTGTCGAGCCGGGTTATATTATTGCTCGGAAGTATCAGATTCGTAACCATTTGTATGCCCTTGAGATCGTCCTGCTGCACCGCCCTGATGTTGCACCTCCCAATGTCCAGCGTCTGCAGCAGCGGCATGTGGTTCAAGACGTGCTTCGGAATCTCGTCGAGTTCGTTGTCGCCGACGCTTAAGTAGGTGACATTCGATAACCCGCGAAATGGCAGCTCTGGCAGCGATCTATAAATAGAAACAAAATAGAACAAATAGAACAATATTCTCATTACAATTCCACACCAAATTCCAAATTAGAACGCGAATTTCAAGCACAAATTTCGGTTTAAAAATAACAAAATTAAACTTGAACATTCGCTTAGATTTGATTGCTATAACTTATCTTCTTAATCTTCAAAATATTAGTTTCTAGGAGAACTATTTAATTTATATTGCATACTTTTTGGCGCAGCACTACAAATTACACTGAGTGCAAGTGCTGCACAGACAGCTCGGATATTCGAAGTTTTACAGTACTTTGAAATGTTTTACATTCTTTTCAGTTTGAAATTAAATTTCAAAATATTACTTAATTTGTTCACAACTTTTGAAATAAAATATAAATCATCCTTATGGGTTTATGTCCCATTCCAAAAATGTTAAATGAAAGTTATTTCAGTAAAGCATAACGTATTTAATAAAAAACCTCGCTTAAAAAATATATTAAAAATACATTAATTGTGTCTACTTTTTCAACTTTTTTCCTAGATTTTAACAAACAACATTTTGATGCAGAAAAATTCTTCAATCAATTCTAAGAGTGACTGCAAAACAAAATGTTCGAAAATATTTTTGATAGTATTTTTTATAATTTTTTGAAAATCCTAAAAGTGGCGTTTTAGCAATTTTCAAAATATTATAAAAAATACTAGCAAAAATATTTTTGAAACTTTTTTTTTGTAGTCACTATTAGAATTGTTTGAAGACTTTTTCTGCATCATGTAAAAAATCGAGGGAAAAAAGTTGAAAATGTAGACTTTTACATAAATTTGAAATTTTCGATGGGTACTTAATGTGTTAAGGAAAGTTTCCAATATGTTAACGATAACGGCGCAAATAAGCCTTAAGTGTCAAAATTTGACCTGCATACTTTAAGCTGTGAGCCACTGTATATTCATTAACAAAAAACAAACATTATATTCATTAACATTATCTTTATTTTCAACAATAAAAAATTAGACCTTAAAAACGATCCAAGACATTTCAGGGAGCTTTAAAAATGTTTACAACTGTAAAATTTAATTGACGCTAAATTTTGAATTATTTATTATTATGAAAATTACACAAAATCCCATTTCATTCATTCAAACATTTCTTATATTTATAATTAACTATACTCCTTAAAATTTTTTAAATTCTAGGCCTGTCATAACTTAAGTTAACTTAAATTAAATTGATTAATAGAAAGTCTAACCAAGATATCAAGTTCGTATCAGCTTATGTGGCTAGAAAGTTGATGACGCAGCTTATCAGGCGCTGTGTGGAATGTGGAAGTGCGCCAGATATCTGAGACTGTAATTGTATCTGTATTTTGATCCCCCCATCCCATGTTTATATTTGTATTTGTATCTTTATCGATGACTGCAGGCGGCTATTAAGTTGTCGCCAGCGAGGCGCCAAATCTTTCGCATTATTCATGATGGGAACTGGGCCTGGTTAGATAAATGGATGGATGGCCAGCCAGCAAATTGAGCACTGGGCATGCAGTTGACATCCTTGGCATCAGCCGTTATTGGCATCAACTGGGCATCGACTGGGGGACAGGCAACTGATTGGCAGGCAATAATTTCTATTTTTAGATGCGCCTGCGTCGAGACACTTGATCTTGATTGATTGGCTGGACTGGCCAGTCAGCCCCAGGCTGGGTCTGACTAGTGGCTTCTTGTCCAGCATTGATTATGTAATGAGGAAAAGCGCAGCAGACTGAGACTGAGATTCCAACTCAGACTCTGAGAGATGCAAGGATGATGATGAATTGCTTGACGCTGCAATAGATACGAGTATTGTATCTATAATGAGTTAAACGCAGCTCGCGCGTTGAACTTGAGCACATGTTGAGCACTCGATGAATATAAATATATACATATAAACACATAGAATGTATGTATAATACAAGTATGTCTGTATTTATGTATGGGCAGAGACAATTCCTGAACGTCAGCCACATATAATTGTCACACGACCTAAACTGGCCTCTTGATCATTGATTGAACGTAATAATAAAATTCAATTGGGTCTCTTTAGCTCCCTCTCTCCCACTCTATCTCTCTCTGTCTCTCTCTGTCTTTTCACAAACTGGGCAAACTGTGCTGACCCCAACCAAGCAGACAAAAACAATAATAACAATAATAATAATAACAAAAACAATAACAATAACAATAACAGAAACAACGGAACATTCCATTTCCAAGTAATCATTAGGCGGACTGGACTCTTCGTTCCCCCAAAATAAAAAATAAAATAAGAAAAAAAAAATGAAAAGAAAACAAAGTGTAAACTTTCCTGTTTATTGTTTACTTTCTTTACGCATTCTTACTATGGCGCCTTAAGCATATTCCTATATTCCATATTAGTTTTGCACTTGGAGCGTTATCAATCCCTCGACTCGACTCGGAATATTCCATAAATAATAAATTATGTAGCTATCATAGTTAATGAAAATCGCACTCAGAAGACTTCAATCTCAATCTCAACACTTTTCGCACTTTCTCAGGGCTGCACTCTCTCAAGAACTAACGGGCATTATAATCAGCAAATTGATTAAACATATGACGAGTGTCAGTCAGCATGATTATAGCTTATAGACTACAGACTCTGTCTATAAGTCGCGTGTTATCAGCCTGAGAAAAAATAAATGAAAATAAGAAATGGCATTCAAAGCGCCACAACATTCAACATTTAACATTCAGGGCCTAAATGTACAGTTCATAATTGTGATATTATATTTCATTCAATTAAATCCGTAAATTATAAAATTCCCCAAAGAAAACAAAACCATTTTGTGATTTTGATTAAGCGATCGTAAAACTGATCATAAAAATCCCATTAGAACTTTGGCGCCAGCCATAAACTTATGACGAGCGAATCGTTAAAACAGCTGCTCTTATCACATCTACAACAGCCACACATACACACACACAGATACACATATACACACATAGATACTTATACAACATATGGTCAATGTGATCTATGATCAGCTCATAGAAATGTACTCAAAGCACGCAGAAATATATTATTCAATTGATGCTTCAATATTCATTCACATGCCGACTTAATCAGGAATTATTGATTGAGATTTCTAATAATATTATGGGGGATTATTTTAATATAATACAATATTCTCACTATTTATTGTTAACAAATCAAAATGATTCATTCTTATATATTTCTTATAGTTTTTTTGTAGAAACTAAATGAATTTAATAATAAAAGTCAAGCAACTTTTAGAATATTATATTTCTTATCGTAAAAGAAATTTATAAATTATGTCATAGAATTTCGAAAATTCAGAAACTTATATTCCAATAAATAATAAGATTCTTGGAACTTTTCATGACACACTTAAAAACTTTGTTTTTGGGTACTTTTTGTGGCAGATTCTATAGAAAATTAAAGGATTTTTCTAATCTTTTTTTAAAATTTATCAACGATTTTCGAAGTTCTCAATTCGCATAAGCTAACAATTTCATCAGAAATCGCATCGATTTCAGTTGAACACGGTTTAAATCTCAGAGAGTTTTGAAAGTGCTACGCGTTGTCCGACGACTCATGATCATATCACATACACTACACACACACACACATACACACACACACACACACAGAGAGATGGGTATTTTTCCTGACTGATTTGATGTGTGGCCTGGCCTGGCATGATTTGGTCAGATCGCGATATTAAGGCAATAGGTCAATTATTATAAATTGACATCAATGTAAAAAGTTTTCACTGGACGGAGCAGCACGCGCTTGTTGCGGGAATCGAATCTTCGTTGCATACACATCTAATATATATATGTATGTATGTATATAGAATATATATAACACTGATTCGATTAAGGTTTGAGTAATTAAATCATTCAGTTTTACATACAAATTGCAACTGATGATGGATGACGTTTGACAAATGATTCTTCTGCCTGCCTAAGTAATAAAGCATCGTCAGCGAATTGTATAACCCGAGCGAATGATTGAATGATTGGGAAATATTCATTTTCATCTTTGATGGAAACTTGCACAAAATGTGCATTGAATAAATGTAAGAAGATCGCACTGATTATTATTATAATTATTATTGTTGTTGTGTTTGTTTTTCTGGGCGACACGCACAAAAGTCAAATATCAATGAACTCCGCTTATGAAATAGGCCTCAATATTGACTGCATATTATAATAATAATAAAATATATTGTACATATATTTATTAATACTTATTTTGCTATTTTTAATAACAACAACAAGTTGAAATTCATTCAGAGTCAAGTCTGAAGAAGAAAACGTGCAAAACCGAAACCGAAACCAAATTCAATAAATATATTGCAATTATCAGTTTTTGCACACACACACACGTTTAAATATATTAAGTATACGCCGAATACGCCGTTGTCTCTCATACATAGAATCAATCAACAAGTGTGGATGGCACTTGGGACATTACTATATATATTAGCATCTATATATGTGTGTGTATATGTGAGAGAGGGAGAATCTTGTACAATATATGTAGAAATTGATAACACCGCAGCGGCTATTCAATTATCAATAAAAACAAAAATCGAAGACGAAGCACGAAGCAAATGTTTGTTTGCTTCTTTATACATACTATTCCATACAACGATTGTCGTCTGCCTATTTATTTAAGATGCCATCTCTAATCTTTGGGTACGTGGGACTTGCTGACAAGAAAGCGAGTCCGAGTCCGAGTCTGAATACGAGTTCGAGTCCCAGTTCAGAGTGTCGCAATGTGACCGAAACTACTTCTAATTTGTCTCAATTGCAGGAGGGACTTTTCTTTTTTTTTGTTTTTTTGCTAATTGAAAAATTAAATCATTTGCCAGGTCATAATTAGCGATTTGGCTAGAAGAACGTGCCCATGTCTCAATTGAGCATCAATTGAGCCAGTTGATAATGAGCATGATTGTTATTTGTTATTGTTTTCTTTTATTTTGTTTTGTATCTATTTACATGGAAATTGGTCGGTCGGTCAACACGTGAAGCGCATTTTTCGTGCATTTACATTTCGCATATTTACAATATATTTTGTTGATGTTTTTATGATGTGTTTTTTTTTTTGATTGGGTTTAAGGAACCTAAATTGATAGCCAGCGAGCGGAAAATTCTGTACAGATATGAAGAACATTCCCGGCCTTGAAACAATGCCACAGACATTGTACTTCATTTCTAGAGATAGAGAACGATTCTCAAAGGGAGTGTAGGGAAACTCACCTTAGTCCATTCCATTGCATGCGTAGTTTGTATAGATTAAAGTTCATATCCCGAAACGATCTCATCTCCAGGTCATCCAGTTGAGAGTGCGTTATTTTCAGATCAATGCTCGCATCGGGATTCATCTTATTGGCCAAACTGTCGACAACCGCATTAAAGGATTCCAATTTCTCGCAAGACAACTCCATATGATTGATGGCCTTGCCCGTTTCGCATGTGCACGGCGAAATTTCCGGACGTACCGAACATTGCAGCGTTGCAATATGAAACACGGCGTACACAAGGGAAGTCATTTTGGTAACAGATAATACCAATTATAAAAGTGTTATATATATAGATATATTTTATGTTAAGAACTTGCACAATTTATTCACAGTATTCATAGAATTTCACAGGACTGCAGACAGAGTTTTTGAAACTGAGATATGAACTCGTATTCGTAAGTTTTTATGATTGTGCAGGAATTTCCCGTTTACGACTCGGCTCGTTTTCTATTCGTTTTTGAACATATGTGCCGGAGTTTCCATATTTTGGCTATGACCGTGTGCTCTGCTCTGCTCTGTTGTTGTCAATTCTTTAGAAATTTTAATCACTTTTCAGCTGGAGGAGGAAGACAGCATCAAATTTCACTCAAAAACGCGCTTAAAAACCAACACAACCCACACAGTTCAGATAGTAGTACATATGTGAAGTTCTGTTCTCTGTCGGCTGCACTCGCTCGCTCTTTCTCTATCGCTCTCGCTGCCGCTCGCCAACTCTCCCTCTTTCTCTATCGCACTCTCTCTCTCTCTCTCTCTCTCAATCGTTTGGGTGACCTCTTGACACGCACATGTATATTGCTTGTATATTAATCTTCTAAGAACAAAAAAAACAATTCACCGTTTTCTGGATTTGTTATTGTTTTCGAATCTTTAACTTTTTTTTTTCTTTTAATTTATTATTTTATTTTCGAATAAAAACCGCGAGTATTGAGCGAGATTGTGAGTAGATTTGAATATATTTTTGTATGTGATGTATTGGTATATACGGTATACGGTAGCACTAGCAATTTCTAGACCCGATGTTCACGTCTTTAGCCCAACACGGTCCGTTTGTGACTGGGAAAAATAATGAAAACGCTGAGGATCCGTATGCCGACTGCGCTGCGTCGCAGCAGCGACGCGACGTCGGCAGCATCTGCTACTGTTGCTGCTGCTGCTGCTGCTACTGTTGCTGTCGTTGATGCTCTTGCCGCTGCTGCCGACAACAACTTCTCTGCTGCTGCCGCAGTCGCTGCGACTGATGCCGATGCTGCTGCTGTCTTTGCTGCTTCTGTTGTTGTTGTTGTAGAACTTGAAGCGCGCTTTTGAATGCAAAAGCTTCTTCATGTTATAACTGTGCGAAAGTCAAACTTTCAAAATTTCGAAGAGCCCTTTATTGTTTTTACATTTGCTTTATTTTATTTAAAATTTTTCCTTATATTTTCATAATTATTTTAAATTTTTGATTAAGTTTTTAAGCCTTTAAAATTAGTAATATTATTAAAAACTTTTTTTGGTATATTTTTAATTATTTTACATTATTCCAACGCATTTTATAATAGTTTTAATACTGAATAATTTAATTAAAACGTTCCAAACATTGTCAAAAATTCGTCTATTATTTTTTTTTACTGTAAAAAAGGTTTATTTGTATTATTTTGTGCATTTAATTTTTTTCGGAGTTCGAGGCGTAGATAGTTTTAAAGGTTCTGTATATGATTCAGTTTTTTTTTTATTTTGACCACAAAATTGAACTGCTGACTACGTCGATTGCTGCTGTTGCTGCTGCTGCTGTTGTTGCTGCTGCTGCTGTTGCAACAGTTACCTATGTAATTGTCCAGCGCCAACACTCAATTACATGTGTTCCTGTGTGCGGCGCCAGGCGTCAATCTCAATCTCAATCTCAATCTCGTTCTCATCTGGCAGCAAGTCGGCGCCGGCGCCGCTGTCTGTTTTGTGCGTGTTTTAGTTGCCCCCTTTGAGCTGTTGCTGTTGCTGCTGTTGCTGCTGCTACTGTTGCAACTGCTGCTACTGCTGGGAGTTGCAGCCACATGTGCATGTTGTAAGTGGAGTTGAGTTGAGTTGTGACTTGGGCTCGTTTCTTAGGAACCTATGGAACTATGCATTGGTGCTCGTACTTACACATATCTATGTATGGGGCATCATTATCATTGCGAGTATCATGTGTTTACATGTGTATTCGACTTGTTGTTGTGGCTTATCTTCTTACAAAGTTGCTGCTGCTCTTACGCACTGCTGATAAATTGTCCTTACACACACTCGCACACACACACAGATGCTGCCACATGCGTTTTTCAAATCATGTGTGTAAACAAAGTATCTTTATCTTAGCATCATCGAGAAATGTTTTCAATTATGACGTTCCAACTGCACAAAATAATCTCGCAATGCTTGGAGCACATAACTAAACTGAATGAGCCGGCTTGTTGTGATTTGTTATTGTAATTGTTGTTGTTGTTGTTGATGACAATCATGCGTAAAGATTCATCACATCTGGCAGCTCATTTTGATACCCTGTAGTTTTTGCACAAGCAATGTTTTAAATCGAATTGATTAAAAAATCTTTTATCTTTGGCAAATTGGCGTCACAATGTCGCCATCTTCTTCGTCGATGAGAAAACAACAATAACTGACAAATTATTTATGTTACTATCAGAAAACAAACAAAAACAAAACACAGCAAACAAATATTCAATTTCAAAGAGAGAAATTGCTGATATTATTAGTTAAATTTGAAAGTTATTTTATTATATTTATTTACAATATTATTAAATAATTTCCCCTTAAATTTTCGCCATTGCTTTTAGGGTATTTCATAGCACACGCTTTTGATGCGTTTGCATAATTGCAGCCCAAAAATTTCACCGGTCTGCCTAATAAATCAACAATAATTACGCTTCAAACTTGTCCATTACAAGCAACAGTGGCAACTGGCGCCGCCTTATTGCAGTTTGCCAGGCGCCACATTAAGTCGACAAGGAGGAGCAGCCAGTGGCAGTGGCAGTGGCAACTGCATGTACCATGCACCATGCACCATGCATCAAAGTCCGCAGCCTTAATTTATTTTGAAGTTCTGGCCGTTCTGCCATTGCTGGGCACAGCGCATACATAATTAACCAAAGCCCCCTTCTTAAAAATGCCGTCTGTCGCCGCGAATTCCACACGAATTCCGCCTGCAATGCGCGTGCCAACGCAGCCAGCGGCCCCGCCCCATCCCGCCCTTGCCCCTTTGCTGATGCTGCCACTGCCACTGCTGATGCTGCTGTTGCTGTTGATGCCGCAATTAATCATTGGCCCCTCGGCAAGTGGCAATTTTCTGATGGCTTGCAGCGAGATTCGCAACTCGCGTCTCAAACTTGGCTTGATGACACACACGCCCACAAAAAACGGACAGGAGTTGCACGGTTATTTTTAGTGGGACCGTTACACGCCTCCAGCACTCCGCCACTATGTACAGTGCGTCAAATAAATGTTTTGCCAAGGAACAAAATAAAAAAAATAAAATAAAATTAAAATTAATAAAAATAAAAAAAAATATACAGTCGAACTTACCTAACACGAACCACCTTTATCCAAAGCAAAGGTTCGAGTTATGGAGATATTCGACTTATAGAGTTCTTTTTCTTAAGTTTATTTATTTTACTGCCACTCATTTAGCTCGAGTTAGAGAGAAATCCGAGTTATAGAAATTCGAGTTATGGAAGTTCAACTGTATATATCTTTTAAAAAGTAGACTGAGCAATTACTTGACATACTGTACGCACGAGTATCGAATCGATTAATCGCATTTAAAGTATACAACGATTGCGTAGCTGGTCTATTTTTAAAGTCCAATCATTCCACGTAAAAATTATTTAAAGAAACAACAAACGACAGTCAAATATTAATTATTATTATTTATTCACATTCATGTTTTTCATATCTTATTTTCTGTCTCATTTAGCAAATAAATTATATCAACATTTTAATGTGACAAATTTGTCGTGTTTCCTTTTTTTTTTTTTTAATTTTATAGTAGTCAGCGTCATCAAGTCATGTGAAATTCAATTTGGTTGAAAACAAATATAGTTGCTATTGTTGTAATGTATTGTAGAGACAATTGAGTCTGCACATTCCAAGCAACAATTTGGCCACTCGAGATACTGCAAATTCCAGACACTATAGAACGGAAATGATCAGGCGCCCATTCCATGGATCACGTCAATGGGACGCTTAATTGTGGATAAAATAAAATATTTTCGGCTGTCGTCACGGCTTTGTCTTTGGTGGTCACTGCGTCATCCGACTTGGGGACGCCATCGGCATTTGGATTAATTATTTAAAGAGATGTTAGCAATAAGAAATCACAACGTGTGCGGGATCAAATCAGAAATTAGATTCATTCATTATATTCTGTATGTGTATGTACTTTTATTTAGCTTTCTTTTATGCAGTTGTCCTAAAATGTTAGACCTTCAATTTCGTGTACTGTTTGCAATTAATTGTTGATTGTTTATATGTATGTATGTATGTATATCAGCGGTATGCGGTATATAATTATTATGTTTATGTTTAGAAATTAAATTGAAGCATGCACTTCCGAGCACTTCTTGTGACCTCTCGTCGTCGTCGTCGTTGCCAGGCAGGCTACATAGATACATATTTAGTTTGCCCCCAGCATTTTAAACAGAACTTATCCATTAACTAAATTAAATACAGTATTTTCATTAAAGTAAAATTTACAACAAGCACTTAGCCAACTATAGTCACTATAGTTAACTGTCGCCTACTTTTGCTCAGTGAACTTGGCGATCTGCGGATATTTGCTTGCCTTGTAGTCGACATCCTGCTTGATACGCTCCCGGGCATTCGATCGCACTGAATCCGTATAGGATGCCTGTACAACGGCATCGTGCGCAATAGCGCCAATCACTAGATCTGGATTAACGACGGGATTGCCGCCGGTAGCATTTTGTGCTCCCAGCCCTGTGCTCTGAATGGCACGCTGCACTCCGCTGGCAATGAGGCACTCAACGCTCGACGAGGGCTTCTCCGTCTGGATGATCTTGCGTCGCTTGGCTGACATGCCGGATATGTAGGCATCGGAATACGGCGGCTGCTGTGCACGGGTTTGCTGCACAAGAAAATAAATAATCAATTGAGATGATAAGTATTTTTATAATATTGATTTTACAAATTGAATTCTTTGTTGATCTTCATCAAAATAAAAATTAAATACATATTTATTTAATTTTTATAAAAAACGAACACGAAAAATAAATATTTAATTGATACGATTCGAATTTTTAAAATATTGATTTTACAAACAAATTCTTCATCAAAATAAAAATTTTAATTTATTTAATGGATTCTCACCTCTGATTGCGTCTGCAGATCCCGCGTTATTACGGGCAACCAGTCACTGACGAAATTATTGTGCCAGGGCTCGGAGCCAACGGAGACAGTGGGTAGAGGCGTCTCCAGTTCTGTGGCACTGCCGCTGCTGCTGCTGCTGGTGGCCACGTCGGCCATTTCAATGTCGCTATCAAGTGATTGCTGCTCCGGCGGCGGCTGCGGCTGTGGGAGAAAGGCAAGCGGTGGAGGCGCAACAAAAGGTTGCTATAAGTTGTGCTTTAAATGAGTCCCAGTTAAAAAAGGAAAACAAGTGTCAACTACTCACAGTGGCGTCTGTGATGAGTGTCGACTGCGCATTGCGCAGCACCAGGAACTGTTGGGCATCCGCGGTGTCCGTGTGTGCTGGAATTGTTGGGTCAATGTAGATGCACAAGAACTGCAAGGCTTCATTGCGGAAGTCTACAAAAGAAATGAAGCATTAGAAACATATTTAAATGAATATGAACTCAGTAACTCACTTGAACGCAGAGGAACGCAAAGCAGACGCATCAGTTGGCGCCAATAGAGCTCCGCATTGGCGCTGCCCAGGCACAGGAAGAGCACGCTGTAGAGACGCTTCCGAAACTGTTCGCAGATCTGCTTTAATCGCTGCTCAAACTGGCCATCAACTCCAGTACCAGTTTCAGTGCCATTGCACAGCTCGATGATCAGCCGGAGACTCTGACGCAACGTGTTGCACACAGAGTCACGGGAATTGTACTCCGGTCGCTCGTACTGTGGCAGATAGAGAAGACTATCGGCGAACCAGTCCAGAGCACGGCCAATGGCCGTGGGCATTGTCTCCTCGTTGATCGGCGCGCCCTCGAAGACGCTGTGGTGCAGGAAACTACGCAGCTGGGCACGAAGGTTGCTCGTCTGTGGAGCTGACGGAGTGCCGTTGCTGGAGCCAGCGACAGGTCCAGCGGCAACTGCTGCTGATGTTGCTGCTGCTGCTGCTCCTGTGGATGATGCGGCATTGGCTGTGTTGGCTGCGTTGACTGTCCCAGTGACAGCAACGGCGATGTCGGCGCCACCCAAAGCTGTTTGCGCATGATTTCTCACATTAGTTACCAACATATTGTCAAACATAGACATAGCGGACATAAATCTGGATATGGTTCTTTGCATCGGCCGATTATTGATCGATGGCCGAGCCCGCCGATTAGCTGACACTGAGCTGCCACCGGCAATAGCAACCGAACTGCCACCGCCACCGCCACCGCTCCCACTCCCAACGGCACCAACGGTGCCACTTGCTATTCCCGGCAGGCTTCTAGTTCGGTTCTCACGGTTGCCGGCACGACGTCGCGTTCGCGAGAGGCTTGTGCTTGTGCTCGCGCCGCTTTGGCCACGCGGCAAGCGAGCTGCGATGACTGCGATGATGACAACGGATAGAATGCAGATTATGTAGATGTCAGAGATGCAAACCGACGCAGCCAATTCCCTTTAACTCTGAGCTAAGCTCATCAAAAGTATAGCAATTATTCAGATACTTCTAGTTCTAGAGTTAAGCTCACCTATAATTATTTTATATTATAATTGCACATTTACTTAATTGCTCGTACTAATTACTGACAATTTTAAGATAACATTTTCATATTCCTTGTAAATATAAGTAATTCATATTTCTTTCTAATTGTTATATCTTTCAAAAAGAAGTTTTAAAATAATATTTTTTTATATTCCTTACATCATTTCATATTAAGCTCATATTAAATGAATTTGAAATAATATTTATATGCTTTTTACTAATTCAAAAATCAGATCCTTATAGAAATGCAAACTATTTATGAAATACTCCACATCATTAAATTTAAACGAAATAAAAATCAGTATCAGGAACAGACCTAATATGAAAGTAACTAAAATAATTTCCTCTAGCAAGTGATTTAATCAATTTGCAATAATGTTTCCAATTTAAATCCATAGATATTTCACTGTAAGACCCCAAAGTTTGTTCCCCTTTTACTTAACACCTACTTTAACTTATCAGATTTTATTTATCAGATTTTGACTGGAATTTTTTGTGGCTCAAAAGAAGAAACGCGGTTTACATCTCTGGTGAATGGTGTTAGGATGAAGTAAGCATACAACGTGGCGAGGCGAAGTCGTGCTCTGCCCGAGACTTTAGGTATATATTTGTACCAAATACTGTATATAACTATTGTTAAACTACTTACTAACTTATAACTTATCTAAATTTGCACTCACCAATTGAACCAGCGTCCACTTCTGTTGTTGCCGCTCTGCGATTGCTGTTGTTGCTGCTATTGTTGTTGTGGTTGTTGGTGTTGTTGTTGTTCTGGGGCAACGGCTCTGGCTCCCGGATGTGATGACTGTTGCAGGGCAGGAAGCGATCGAAGGCCGTGTGCGTCGGCGCAATCCTGCCAGCCCAGTTGTTGTTGCCACCAATTTGAATCTGCGGTCGCGATGTGGAGCGCGTCTGTGTTGCCGTTGTGGGTAAAGTATTCGCCCGTTGCTCGCCGCTTCGTGTGCCAGTCGATGTGGAAGCGGCGCCTCCACCTGGAGCTGCATTTGGAGCAGCGCCTGTCGTTTCCCCAGCCGCCGTGCCTGTGTCCGTGGCGGCTGCTGGGCGTCCCTGTGGATGCACTGCAGCTGTCATCATGTGTACAGGTAAATTAATCGACATTATGTTGGGTACATTGAATCCCACATGCACATCGGCACCAGGCTCCTCCGCACTGCGAGTGCCACCCGAGGCTGCAGTGGCGCCTCCACCAGCTGCTGCTGCATTTGGAGCAGCCGCATTCGTTTCCCCAGCTCCTGTGCCATCGGTGGCGGCTGCTGGGCGTCCCTGAGGATGCACGGCAGCTGTCATCATGTGCACGGGCAAGTTGATGGACATGATGTTGGGTGCATTGAATCCCACGTGGATATCGGCATCATTCGTTGCACTGTTGACCACAGCCTGTATGAGACGCGCCATTTGAACCTGAGGATCTGCAAGGGGAGAAAATTGATTAGCTCATTGGCTTGATATTTAAAAAACCGTATAAAGGTGTTTCACAAAGAAAAACAAAGAAAATACAAGCAAATGCTAAATGCGCAACATCAAAGCGTAATTGCAATTTTAACGACACGTCAATTAAAGTGGAAAACAATACGAGTAGAATTCTCTAGAATTTCGACGTGCTTGTTTATACTATCATGGCAGTTGATTAATCGCGCAAATTGATGGATTAGTAAAACAAGAACAAGGCTTCAATTCAAATACTTCAGGTTAGAGCTTTAACTCAAGCTTACAGCTTAAAGTTTAATATTTTAAAAACATTGCAAGTGCTTAATTGTTTCAATCTGAATAGGAAAACTGCATAAAATTTGTAAGAGATCATTTCTTATACACAAGATCATACAGATCTAAATAACAAAGGGAAAATTCAAAAGAAGCTGTATATAATAGATCCTTATAGATATGCTAATCTAAATAAGGTTTTTAAGTTAAAGAAGCACTCATATCAAATTTAAATATGTTAAAAGTTTAAAAAATTGGATACAAATCGATATGTAAGTTCCGAAAATTACTAAAATCTGATATAGCTATTGTTCAGAAACAGACTTGAAAGGAAAATCCTTTAAATTACTATTGAACTGATCACATCTAAAGCTTTTTCTTATAGTAAATGTGTCAGAGCATCAATTAAATTGATCTATGAATCAAATATCTACTGCATAGAATTATTAGAACAATTAAGTAATATTAGGTTGGTAGTTTATGGAGCTGTGGCATCAGGCAATGAAGACAAGAACCGAACAATAAGGATCAATATGCTTCATTTCTGGAGACAAAGCGTTTGGCGCTCAATGACAAAAGGCGGGCAGAACAAGAGGGGGGAAAACCTACTGGGCGGTGGCAATGGCACTGGCACATACAGACGAAACCTTGGCGTGGCTGCTCCATCACCAACTACAGCACGTGCCTCCTCTTCATCTATAAAGTTGACAATGGTTAAGGTATTAAAAGTGGAGAGGTTTTTAGACCAGCAATTTCTTGAAGTTGATTAATATAAGCAACTGAGACTCACCCATTTCGGGACGTGGTTGTTGCTGTGCCTGATTTCCAGCTGCAGTGGCAGCGCTGGGTGCCACCATGGGCTCGTCCACGGGATCCTCGACGTTGTCGTTGGCCGACGCCAGATGAGCGGCGACAGCTGTGGCTGCTTCTGCAGCAACAGCAGCTATCTGTCGATTCTCGGCAGCTCGTCGTAGGTCATTCAGTTGATTCACGACTTGCTCGGGGACGGGATTTGGTGCAGCAGCTGCTGTTGCATTCGCAGTGGCAGCCGCCGGCGGGGCAACAACTCCAGATGGCAGCGTAAATGGTGACATGGTGATCAAGGGTCCTGCCGGTGCATGCGTCATGTCTGGAATTGGCGAGCCGACCAAATTGGGGGTAAATATATTATTCGACCGGATGTAGCCGCTCTGTTCCACGAGGATGGGGCGGCAGGTGAGCACCCGTGGTCCCGGCTGCGACAGATCCAGCATTAGATCCGAGATGGCATGCTGGGCATGCGACAGATAGTGAAATGCCTCCGAGACACGATCAAAGATGCGCTGAGCACTGTCGCGACCGGCCGTGTCCTGCTCCTCAAAGGCGGGATCCTGCTCCAGAATCTCGTAGTAGCGATCCACGAAGGGCGACAGACGCGTCTGTACGGTGCGATAGCGCTGAATGACATTCGCCAGGACCTGGGGACGTGTTCGACGCCGTGGACCAATGCCGGTCACGGCCACATTGGATCCATTGTCCTCGGCAGCCGCGGCGGCATCATCCCCAGCATTGGAAGCTGACGCTGCCTGTGGCGAGGCGGATCGTTCGTCATCGCCTGGCAATGTCATGCCGCCATCAGCTGCCTCGTCATCCGTCTCGATTACATCCTCAATGATAACGGCTGCGGCGGCCGTGGTCTCCTCACTCGTATCGCTGCTGCCGGTGGCGCCACCCGCAGCTCCCTCGCTGCCCCCCTCAGTGCCGGCCCGTTGCTGCTGCGCCTCTCCCCCTTCGTTCGTATAGACCGTGGGCAACTGGACGACCGTGTAGTTGCGACCAGGTGTGTTCCGTGACAGTGCTGCCGTGACTGCATCCTGGACCATGTCAATGATGTTATTGTTGCGCGGCATGTCCGTCGATGAGACGCCCACCTCGACCACCGTCGACTCCATGGTCCAGCGACCACGCTGCAAAATATCCAACGATTGATTGTTCAAGCCCACCTCGGGATTCTCCAGATAGGCGGCTATATTGTTGGCACAATCGATCATGTGGAGTGCAACGGTGATGCGATTAATGCAGAACGACGACGAGTTCGGGAAGCGATTCGGCGGCGTGCGAGTCTGCAATGATGACAATGGATTAGAGCTACAATTCGTGGAAGGATTAAAGGATTCGCTGTCTAGATTTACCCCAGTGGCGGTCAATGGTCCATTGTTCACTGGTATGGCCATGGTGCCCACCAGCATGCCATCGAGTGCCCGGAAATACGGTGAATTGCGCAATCTCGGGGCCGGACGTCCGGCCATGTTGCGGAAGCCACCGCGCATCGGTTCATCGTTATTTGTTGCATTGGCGCCGCGCTGCGAGAACGGCGGACGCTCCGCAACGTGCAGCACTTTGCCATCGACATCTGCGGAGGAGTTGAAAATTTGTAATCAAATTCATTTTTAATCAGCTGCACAAGGGGAAGAGATGGGGAGGGGGGTCGACTCAAGTGACTCACCGTATTCCTTGACTTGCTTATCGTCGGCCAGAACACGACCCTGGTAAATGATGCGTTGGTTTTCGGCGGCAATGCTCGTCTTTTCCGCTATTTGATCCTTGAACTGACGTATGGTTATCTGCAAGGGACAAGAGACAAGCGGTTTTTAATCAACACACAACCTCAAAAAAAAACATCAAATATATGAGGAAAAAGTGTTCCCACACACACACACACACATGCACGCACATACACACTTACCTCATTGTCGATGCTGAATTCGTGTGTGCGCGCATCTAAAGTTTTCACCTTTAGGTTTATTAACATTTTATCGGCCGTCCGCTCTTATGGCTGTTTCTCCCTATTGTCAATTGTTGTGTTAAATCTGTTAAATTCTTTACTGCAAAAAATAAAACAGACGGCAGGCTGGCTGGCCAAATGGAGGGGGGAAGAAGAAAATCGGTGTCGATGTCGCGGTGTATCGTTGTGTGGTCGTTTTTGCCAATCGAATTGCACTCGCATTTGCTGGCACTCTCTCTCTTTTTCACTACCGCGTTGTATTTTTCCAATCCGGTGTCGTTTTTATATTTAATAAATGTTTCTCTATCTTGCAATAGCGGCACATCAAATTCGCTGCTGTCGCATCAACACCGATTCGAAAGCTTATAAATCAAAATATATTTTCGGTTAATTTTGACAAACAGTTTCACAAAAATTAGAGGTGGAGAAAAATAACAAGGTGGCAACCTTGCAACGGTGGCATATTTGACAATATTTAACTCCTTTCAGAAACATTGTTACATATGGTTTTTTTTTTTAAAGTTAATTTTGAAGCAAAAATTTTAAAACTTTCACATGAGTTTCGTTTTTTTTTTTAACAATTTAAAATTTTTTTGTTTTAGAATTTCTTACTAACTTCCTTATTTTTTTTTTACCACGCAAAGGGTGAATTGCCCCAAACCAATTTTAAAATGAACTTTATTATTTTAGAAAATTTATAGTTGTCTTGGCTTATTGAATTTGTACTTTATTGAATAATAATAAATAGATATATTTATCTAAAATTGAATAATTTCCACTAGAGAAATGACATGGGGCCCAATTTTCTATCGATGTTTTCTACACATCGACATCCATTTCTTGCGCAAATAGGTGGCAGCCTTGACCCAACTTTTCAAACGGTGGCAGTTTTATAAGCCAAAAACACGGAAAAATTTATCAATTGATCAACAAACAGTTTCACCAAAAATATCCAGCGGCTAAGTAGAGCACTATCGATGCATCGAATACTTTGTTTTGCTTCCCACTATCGATTGTGGCACGTCATTTTGTCATCGTAAAACTAAACATCGGCAAAGCAGTTTTCGCAAACTGACAAGAGATGGCGCTTAGTAGTAGTCTCACGAAATTAACGTTTTCGATATTACTATCGTTGAAACGATGTCTCGTATTTCAAACAGTCTGGCAAGGCCAAATATATGCGGCATCCCTGGCAAAGCTTGAATTGGCGCCAAAGTTTATTGTTTATTTAATGAATTTAGCATTAAGTGGTTTATAGTTTCAGCCATATAAATAGACAACTTAATTTTGAAATTTTATGTAAATTAACATTATTTTCCCAATATCCATTGTTAGTTTCACCGTCTCAACGACTGCCATGTGAGCGAAAATAAATGTTGACTGCGAGTCCATAAAAACGTTTGACGTGCATGCCGCATATATTAACCCACCTGCTCCTTAACCCTCCCTTGCCACAAGTAGCCTGAGGTAACCTTCCACGACGTCCGCTTTGAGTTGCATCCTGTGGGAATTTCGGGCGATGCACACACACACCTACACAGAAAAAAGAAAAGAAAACAAGCAGCGTATGAATAATAAGAAATAAACCAGGAAAATCCGACGATGCAGCAAAGGTGTAGGAAGAACTTTTCCCTTTGAATATTTAAGTGGCAGCAGGAGAAGGGGGAGGGGGGTGTGGCAACCGCAGCTAACACAATTTTTCTTATACCCCAAGAAATATGCGGAAATGTGATTTAATGTCTGCGATTGCGAGTCCTTCTTTACACGGCCTCAAAATGATTGCCGAATCAAAGGGATTTATGCATTAAATTCAGGGAAATAATAAAAGAGAACCAAATTTAATAATAAAAGAAAAAATAAGCGGTAAATGTATTATTACTTATTTATTCTCTATTTATTTATATTATTATTTTTTACATTTGCTTACATAGAATTTTGTGTATTTTGTTCGCTTTAAATAAATAATAATTATTTCAGTTTTCTTCACACTTTGCTCGCAATTTACAAATTGCTTTTAAATGGGCTGTAAAAAAGTTTTAATGAGTTTTCGACACTCTTCGAGCCCTCTAAGCAGGCAAAACATCCCCCCTCTCACTCTCTCTTTCTCTGACACATTTTCTCTCTCTCTCTCTCACACAGTTTATGCATTTTCATTTTCATTATCATCTGTTTTTTTTTGTTACTTGCTTTTCCTATTTGAATATTTTTCGTTATTTTTCTTTCTTTTCTCCCTTCCAGCAGTGTGGGCGTGTTTCTTGTGGGCGTGACATTTCATTGCAGTTGTTGTTGTTGGCGACGTTGCTTAATGAAATTATATCAATCGGCCAGATCAGCTTAACACCCTAAGAATTGCTATTTTTATTATTATTATTGTTGTTGTTGTCGTGCATCTGGCAGCTGGCAAATGACTTTTACTTGTGTTATTGTTAATATTTTCATTAGGAAATTTGAATTTCTACGTTTTGAATGTAAGTTGTAATCATTTCTTGGCCAACTTTTTTTTTGGCCTTTTTCACGCAATTTCTTAAGACTTTCTTTTTCTTTCTTTTTTCTCATTTCACGTGGCGGTCAAGGGGCTGCTCCAAAGTCTCACGTCAAATTAAATCAAGCTGTAATATAAAGAAAATTGAAGCCAAGTCCCCTTTGTGCCATAAACCAGGAGTCGGGAAAACACACACACAGAATCACACACACACTTACAGATAGAGAAAAGGGAATTGCTCTGAGGATGGGAAAGGGAAAAGTAGTCTCGGAACAAGGGTTGGGGTTGCTCGAGTGCAAAACAGAGACAGGGACAGAGGGTCAGCTGATTGGCAATATAACACTCTGGCATTGCTGTGGATAAATGCGCCTTAACCCTTAGATGTGCCCTCTTTATTTATTAACTTTATTTTAAATTGTGATTTTAAGTTTTTGATAATTACTAAAAAATATAAATAAATAAATTTAAATTACAATTTATCTCTTTAATTTCCTCTAAGATAAGAAAATAAAATAATAATATTATTAATTATAATAATATATGTACTCACATGCACACGAGAAACTAGTCTATTCAAATTGTCAAAAAATTAATATAAAAAATAAAGAAATTTAAAAATTAAACTGCAAATCAGCTGTCAAACGTTTGGTATCAAAATCAGACACAGTGCACTTGTAAGGGTTAAAATAAAAAGCAGTATGTGGGTGTATGTGTACATGTGTGTAGGGAGTGTGTGTATGTGTTTGTGTGAATGTGGGGCTGCTGCAAATGCATTTACAGGTCACACTTGTAATTGTTGGTAAATAATTTCCACTTGCCACTGGCAATTGCACTGACCTCATAAATATCGCGAATTTCGGACGTGAACTAAAAAGAAAGGCAACTACTTTCTATATTTACGGTTCACACTTAATCTAAGCTGTCAATGCGCCTGAAGCACAAACAACAACAAACAACAGCAATAGGAAACTATTTTAATTGCTGTGCATTACGACAAAACGTAAAATTGCACAACGTTACGTGTATTGCGGTATTACGTTACGAATTGACCAAAGCTCTCTCTCCCACACACACACACACACAGATGCATATATACAAACATATGTGTGCAGAAGAAGTCGTAAAGTTTTAGTTGCATTTCGTTTCGCCTACGTCTTCCTTTTCATCTTCGTCTTTGTCGTCTCCTTTGACTTTTAATTTATGTTTCAATTCCAATTAGCAGACGAGGCGCGAGGAGCTTTTATGCGAGTTCCGTTAATTGACTTTCGGCCTGGCGCTGGCGCGTCATTTGTAATTGTATACCAACAAAAAAAGGGAGAGCGGAAGAACGTCCGTTTGAGAGAGCGCGAGAGAATGGGAGAGAGTGTGGGAGTATAGGTTAAGTAAGCATTGGCCAATGCAGCTAATTGAAGTTCAAATTGTGCATTGGGCGTTGAGTAAAGCGCTTAGCCAGGAAACCGTTGAAATGTAACACATATACACACATACACTCATGTGTGAGTGCGAGCAGGCGAAAAATACATATAAAAAGGACAACTTGAAAGCAAAGACGAAGACGAATTCACAGCAAATTCACTTAAGCGACGTAAAAGCCAACGACGAAAGCCAATTTAACAGTCAATACAAAGGGACACACACAGACACACATGTGTGTGTATTGAAGCAGTTAAGCACCCACACAATCACATGACGATTGTAAGGCAAACGGAAATAAAATAATACAATTTATGTGCCAAATTTCATAAGAGCCATAATGGACCCACATACACACACCCACATGCACACAGACAAATCAAGCAAAAGTCATCAACAAACAAAGGTGACTTCCACATATACACATGAAAAGAAGAAGATGTCAAAGTCTCCCTCATTGAAGTTGGACGTATGAAGAATAATCGTAATCACATTTGTGTTTTCCGAAGATGCTGAATGTTGATGCTATTTATGTGTCATTTTCATTGCGCACAAAACTTTTGCAGACAGACGGTCAAGGCAACAATGTCCTGAATCGGACTTCCTCTTCCTGTTGTGCCGTCCCCTTCTCTTTCCCCTCCCTCTCAGTCACTCTATATATACTATATATGTATTTTCTTTCAATCTTCGTTTCGCTTGCTGCAAGTTAACAACATTTGCTTTACGTTTGCCAATTGCATTATAACTCAATTGTAGCTGAGCGATTTTTATGGGTATATCGAGTCGACTTCTCCTTCACTCGAGTGTTGCGGCAATTGAGAACACAACAACAACTGCAACAACAACAAAAACAACAACATGGCAAGTCTTCTTCAAGTGTAGCATTGGTAACACTTCAACAACTTCCGCTACAATAGATTTTATTCTCTTTGAATTTGTCATTGGGAAGATCCAAAGAAAACGTTAACTAAATTTTTAATCTTTTGAAACTTAGTCATATTTTCCTGCATTCAAACTTTTTCATATAGAAAATTTAGAAAATAAGAGAATTAGAAATTTTCAAAGTCTCATAAGTTTTACAAAATTCAAACTATTTCCAGGCGGATTGTCATTTCGTCAATTTTTTTAATCTTTAAATTTCTTCTGCATATAAATTTTGTTCTTTTGGAAAATTGAGTTTTTTTTTTGAAAAATTTTAATTTTTTTTCATACTCTTCTACAATTTTACAAAGCTTCGAAGTCGCTTATTTATTTCAATACTCAACCGATTTCCATTCCAATGTCATTTTGTTCATTGTTTGGAATTTAAATTGATTCTGCAATCATAAGTTTGTTCATTATTAAACATTGACATATTTTTCTCAATTTTGTAAGTATTTTCTGTGATTCTCGAGAATTGTAGATATGTTTTGGAACACATACATAATTAATTTCACTTTTAATACATTATTCTTAGTGGACAGGTAACTGCTGTATATTTGAATGCAAAGACATTTGAAAGCTGTTGAAGTGGAATTGTCGGAATGCATTAACAACTTGGCATCTTTAATGCATCTCCGGTGGGCCATCAATTGTGCTGGTTGTAATATTTTGGGCATATTGTACGTACCTTGCGCTTGAGGGCACTTCAGAGGCATCCATTGAATGTGGAGCAAGTGCGGCGACCTCATGACCAGCTCAGCAATTGTTGGTTGGTTATGCAATGTCTTAAGTGGGAAGGTGACACGCCCTCCATTGACTGTCACTTGACTTGTGGCTGTTGTAAATTGATTTGCCACGATCTCGAGATAGAAATGGATTTATGAAAGTCACGCAAAACCCAATCGCATTAGCCGTAACGAGTCTGTGTGCGGGAGGAAGGGCGGTTATGGAGGGGGAGAACAATAACTGGGCCAACTTGTGAGTAATTGGCCTGGTCAGTCAGTTGCGTAGAGCGAGTGCTCTGGCCATTTATAAGCTCAACTTTGGGCTGACAACAGCAACAGTTGATCGACTTACTCCACAACAACAGCTTCAACATGGCACACAAATTCCTGGCACTTACCGCAACCCTTTTGGTCCTGTCTCCTGCCTGGGCTGGAATTATTGCCCAGCCGACCATCAGCTATTTGGGAGACGAGCACGCTGTGGCCCATACTCAACAGAATGTGGTCAGGAGCTTCGATGGCACCGTATCGCATTATGCCAAGTCCGTCTCCACGCCCTATTCCCAGGTGCACAAACAGGATACGCGTATTAGCAACAATGTCTATCAGCCTGCCATTGCCAAGACTGTCACCTATGCCGCTCCAGCTCCAGCTCCCGTCTACACTGCCCACCAGCCCGCTGTCTACACTCATTCCGCTCCAGCTCCCGTCTACACTGCCCACCAGCCCGCGGTCTACACTCATGCCGCTCCAGTGGCCACTCCAGTCTACCATCAGCAGCAACACATTCCCACTTCACCCGTGACCTATGCCAGCCATCAACCTCAGGCCGTGATTCACTACTCGCCAGCGGAGACCGTTTCCCACATGAGCTTCGATGGATTCGGCACACACTGGGGCTTCTAAGTTAATTCATTAATTTGTCATTGTTAGCCTTAGGTGTTACAGTTTGATAAATACAATAAATCGTTTCACAATTGTTATTAAATTGAGTTTTTGATATGTGACTTATAAATTATTTTAACCAGTTTTCAACAGCCTTAAAGTTGAAGTAAAAAGATAACTTAATAATTTAAAAATAGATTATGGCAAAACTAATCTAATATTATATCATTTTTTTTTGAAATTAACACATTTTTTGTTGTATAAAAAACATAATTTTCATTTAGAAAAGTTGTCTAAATCCCGCTGAATTTAAAATCCAAACTAAAGTTAATGGTCGAGATAACGTATACGTAATAACTGCATAAGTCATTAAGAAAATGCAAATATTATATGATTACAATTAAAGCAGCATTTAAAACCATATTCAATTTAAATATTAGCTTGTTTAATTTCTTAACAGTTTCTAATGCAATTTCCAACATAATGACGTAATCTTCACTTATTTTGTATTTATCAAGTGCATAACAGATTCTAAATCTGAGTTTATTTTGCTCACGTTCGAGTTTTTGGTGTATAAACAAATCATAAAAATCCACACAAAGTGCACTACAAATAGCCTCAAGCAGGACATTAACTTGTTGTTGTTGTTGCCACTTCAGTTCCCCTTCAGCTAGAAGGGTTTGCTTGAATTACGTGATTTGTGCAGCGCAAACTTAAAAATCGGACATCGAAAGCTACGTGACTCGCATGGCAATTGCCAAGGAGCAAAGGATGCCCAAAAGGACACGGAACTAATCGGATTTTTACTTGCTTTTTTTCTTTCTTTCTAATATTTTATTTCTGCTGTTGATAGTCAGAAGTTTTCTCGTTATAAATTATGCACATTGGCAATTGAGGGTCATAATCTATAAATTGAAATCAGATTTTTGCTACCTCATTAATTTTGCAAGTAAGAAAAATAAAAGAAATTGAAGCGCAGCGAAGGGAATTGAATGGCAACTCGAGACTAAAAGTCAATTTGAGCTCAAAAGTTTTTTTTAGTTGATCGGTTTGCATAAATGATAGCTCCATTAGATGGCAATCAGTTGAATGGACGCCAAAAATGTTAAATTCCTCCAATTCTGGCAAAAACTATCTTCCGGCTAATACGTAAAACTGTCCAAACAAATTTTCATCTTTGTGAAATTTTGTTGAAAAGGTCGTTGCAACAATTTGCAAAGCGCTAAAAAATAAAATGAAAAATGTGGCCATAAACAGCTCTTAAATGCAACAGTCAGCGGCATCATCGAGTTGTGGTGGCGCCTCCAACGGTGGCAGCTGCTGCTCCTGGATCCATTTTCCTAGCTCCTGGACTCTGCTGAAGTCCCGTTGCTGCCACTTGACTGTAAAAAGGCGCAGTGATAAAATATTTGCCTCGCCAAGCCAAGTTGCCGCAAAAAAATGAAGAAAGGCCGAGCTGTTGTTGTTGTTTTTGCAGTGTTGTTTTGCTGTTGCGGCCAAAGTTGAGTGGCAACAGCCTTGCACTGCTCTCCGCACTTGTCCTGCTGCACTCTGCTCTTCCTTATCCACATGCCCAGCTCTCCAGCTCCTCCTTCATCCTTCATACTCATTCCCATCCCCAGAGCGTCGCCACAACGCCGTCAAAAAGGAAGTTAGCAAAATAAAAATGCAAAATGCCCAGTATAAGACGTATTTATCAACATAATTACATTTTTTAATGGCTTTTTAAACCGCAAAATGGCAAAAGCCGTAAACTGAGATAAAAGTAGAGCGTAAAAAAACATAGAAGATATAGTGGTTAGTTGGCTTATCATCATTCTTGTTCATTCTACATTTTCTTTGCAGCTGTGTCTGTAACGTTAACTCAATTAACTGAATCAGTGAATTGCTAAAGCTTCAAATAATGCTTAATAATTAAGATGTTATATATTAAGTATAATCTTTTTATATAAATTCTAATGAACTTAATCTTTCCCATCATTCTAATCATCGTCAATGCGATTTTAAATTAATGACTTTTTTGAATTCAACTTTAATGACGAATTATATATATTTAAATATCAAAATAAATATAGTTGATAGTTAATCGGTCAGTTTGGTTTAACTTTTAAATTTGATCAAAAACATTTTAATAAATAATTTGAAATTATTAATTATTCTAGACAATAATCAAAATGATCGATAGTTAATTTTGATTTAATTATTAATTCTAATAAATTAAAAATAAATATTATTGTAAAAAAATATTAATTTATTTGTAAAAGTAATTGTATATAAATATTATAAAAATATAATTGTTAGGCGAGCCTATTTTTAGCCTATTATCTCTTTAATAACGAAACTTTTGCATTCTAAAAATATTGAATTTCCAGAGTTCACACTCTCTAGTGGGAGAGAAAAGACACAGACACATAAAGAGCGAAGAATATTAAAAAGTGAACTCAAAATGCAATTTTTACTGCCGGAAATAGAAAGAGTATCAGTATATAGTAAAAATGATGAGATACACTTTTTTTTGTTTAATTTACAAATAAAAAAAGGTCGAATCGACAATTTATACCGAGCTGATAAGAAAGAGTATTTAAACCTCGTCAAGTTCATGTTTATTTATATCTTTCAGATTAACAAGAAAGCGATCACAACAGAGAAGCATAAAGGGAGGAAGAGAGAGAGAGAGTAAGAAAGAGAGAAAATGCGAGAGAGAGGAGAGAAAGAGACAGAAAGAGTGCAGAAAAATTGCATTTGCTGATCGCGCAAAATGTAAACAGACTGTGGAATCGACTGTGGATTCAGTCGCTTTTTGCTTATGAGAGAGATCGGTTGAAATTTCGTTTACAAACCGGCAAAAACTTTTTATAAAATTGCGAAACGGGTTTGGACATGAAGTAGATACATGCATATAGATAGCATACATACACGTATGTACATGTGTAGAATGAATTTCAAGACGAATTGCAACTGTTGCAAGTGCCACATTCGATGATTCATTGTGAATTTCTGTGAATGGATTGGATTTTCCCTTGTACGTGTATTCCACGAACATGTTTCTTCACCGCGATAACACGTTGTGTGCTCTGTGGGCGTTGTTGTTATCGATAACACTTGTTAATCGATCAGCGGCCTTTGGGGTGGCACGGGGAGGGAGGCGTCGACGTCATCCGGGTCCCACATTGGACATCGATGATTACTACAGCTACGAGGGTATGATGAAGTACTTGGATGACCTGACGCAGGCCTACAGTGAGCGTCTAAAGTTGTCGGACGTTGGCACAACCCATGAGAATCGCACGCTGCGATCAATCACCATAACAAATGGCGATGGACGCGAGGGGAAGAAGGTCATCTTCCTGGTGGCCACTGAACATGCCCGGGAATGGTTGACGCCAGTGGCAGCTTTATACACTGTGGAGCAACTGGTGGTCAACTTCGAGAGGAATGCACACTTGCTTCAAGATTACGATTGGATTGTAATGCCCATGGTGAATCCCGATGGTTATATGTATTCCCGCAACATTAACAGAATGTGGCGCAACAATCGCTCCCCCAATGGAAACAATTGTTTTGGCACCAACATCAATCGCAACTATGACATTGACTGGGGCAAGGGATATCCAGAAATAACTGATCCCTGCCACGAGCACTATGCCGGCAGCAAGCCCTTCTCAGAGTCCGAATCCCGAGCAGTTCGCGATATTATTGTGGATTTGGTGAACACCAAGAGGGCAGTCATGTTTCTAAGTCTACACTCACGACACAGAAGCGTCTTCTATCCCTGGGTTTATAAGAGGTAGGCAAAGGAAAATGTCATAATTTAATAAATTTAAATATATAATATATATTTATACTTCTTCTATCTTCCAGTGACCTGGCTGATAATGTTGAACAATTGAAAGAGATTGCGAAAATCGGGGCTGAGACCCTGGAAAATGCCAGTGGCAAGAATTTCACCTATGAGCAGACTGGCGTCTATGATCCTTTTGGTGGCACCAGCCTGGACTATGCCTACAACACTGGCTTCCCTTTGTCCTTTGCCGTGGAATTGAGCGGGGAGCGTGGCGATATGATCTTTAACTTTTGGCCACCTACAAACCTGCTTAAAGATCTGGCCGACGATTCATGGCTGGGCATTCGAGTCATGGCTGAGAAGGCCATTGAATACTATCCAATGAATAGTGTCGCTAGTCGCAGTTCGTCTTTTAGTTTGATGAATATGTTTAAAATTGTTTTGTTATTAGGTATAATAACAATTGTCTCTAGATAAGTTTGAATTATAATGAATATCTGAATGTTAAGTTCAATAATGAATGCCAAAAAATCAAATCAAATTATAAATATTAAATTAAAATGTACTTTATAAAATGTAATTTATTTCGAATTTAGTTTAAGTATATAAGGGCCCTTTTTTTAATGTGCATACAAATTTTATTTAACATATAATTTCAAATTTTCCATTAATTTGTATACGTTTTACGTCAAATTCTCTTTTCAATCGTTATCAAACACCTTATTTAGACATTGAAAAACCGGGCCTTAATCTATTTATGTAGCCGGCCAATTTTTTGAATATACTCATTAAGAATTACTATTTTTAAACGTTATTAAGTAAACTTGCAACAAATTTCATAAATGAATTCAAAGTTAATAAACATATTTTATAGAGATTACATCTAAACTTATTTATACAACTAATTAATCCATTTTGGACAATTAATTATATTTCCAGCTTAAAGCCAAGAACATATCGTTAAAGCCTCCATTAATGACAGTTACCAATGCCTCTTTGTCTGCCTGGAGCATTCGTTGGCTCATTTATATCAATTTCTGAGTGGTCGTCGCCTTAACCGAAATATCAGTTGTCTCGCATTTTAAAAAATACTTTAAATAAATATGCAGCACACACGGGATGAGGCATAGGAACGAACTGAACTGAACTGAGCTGTAGGATGCATTTTGGTCACGTGGTTGAACAGAGTGAAACACCCACACTCACTCACACTCACATTCACAGGCAGACAATCAGACACTCGCATTACGCATACGCCGCATTGCCCGTTGGCTGAACGTTGGCTTGTTTGCAATGGCTATCAACGTGACTTGGCCAACTCACTCGTCTCACTCCGCTGCCTCTGATATTGATGCCGTTTGAGTCTCCCTGGGCGGTCTGTCTCTGTCTGCTATCAGTCGCATTGTCTGATACATTTCGCATGCTGCAATTAACGCAACAAATTGCATTTTTAATATGCAGATATTAATGTGGAAAATCTTTTTTTTCCTCGGTTTTTTTTGGTCGGCGTCAGGGCAACAGAACAAAGGCAAAAAACCGTAACAGAAACACTTAGCCGCCCATCGTTTTATTTATAACAGTCATTGCGAAAATTGAAAATGCACATTTGCTGGCACAATTAAAAAACCCGCTTTATCTCTCGCTCCCCTTCTACTCGTATAGAAGTTTAAGTATTTATATTGTATTAATATATTTATCTGCAGTTGTTTATGTCCTGAACGTTTTGCCATTTAAAATAACAATTATATTTAATATAATAAAATGGCATTACAAAGTCAAAGTTGCTCCAGGACCCAGGAAGCAACTGTTAATTAGTTTTTCGAGGGCAACTCTGGGCCAACTCTGGTCGTTGGCCATCGTTAGGACTGCTTTTGGGGGCCTTGGCTTGGCTTGTCTGTCAGCCAGCCAGCCATTCATCCATCCATCCATCCACAGGGTTCAGCTGGCGAGCAGTGCAAATGTTTTAATTTCCGCTCGAATGTCTCTAACGGAAATTACTTGAAAAAAAAACAACCTAAAAAATGGTAAAGAAAAGTTCAGCGTTGCTGACTCAATTTCAAATAATTAACATACTCTTTTGTTCCCTGAAATGCGAAATGCACTTCACTCGCAGCAAATAAAAATAGTCCATGCTAATCACTGATTAAACTCACAAGTGTCCCCAGCTCAAAGCTCTCTATCAACGCAGCTGCCGCCGCTTTTTCCCATGGTCCAGTGCAAGTGCCATAATAATAATAAGCTCAAAAAACTCGTAAAATAAAATAAAAATGTAGCAACAAGTGCGATTAGATAATCGACAAATACTACTTACGTTGATTCTGTGTTGCTTTAGATCAGCTATCGGCACGGCCCTATCTCGATCTCATAGGAAATTTTCGTGGCGACTGCGCTGCCGCTCATGTACACTCACGTACGACACACTGCTACGATTTGCTTCTGTTTACGTCGCTGTTATTCCGCTGTTAGGCGAACAAAAATGCACACTAACGCAATGCAAACATATGACTGTGTTGGTGCCGACCACTGCTTTAGATTAACGCTGTTGAGCTTTCTGTTCATAGTGTAAAATGCTGTTGATCGCAATAGTTGTGTTTCTCCTTACAGCCGCTTTTCTCTTCCATGTGGGGAATCGAAAGCGACGGGCGGCAGTTGCCAATTTGCCGGGTCCTTTTTGTTGGCCAGTATTTGGGGCACTGCAGCTGATTTTCAAATTGAATCCAAAGAGTAAGTAATAAAATAATGACAAATATTTATTCTATGGATATGGCAAATCAATAAAAAAAAGAGATCTGAAGTCGATAAAAATATAGCTGAAGGACAATATCATCTTCTATGTAACTTTCTCAAATAAAACGAGAAAAGTATTTCCTTATTATTATGTGTATTGTCTGATTTCTATAAAGCAAATTTTACTCTCCCTCATTTTAAATTTTAATTAAGTTGAATTTATGTATTATTGAACAAAAATTCCAATAGAAATTCCAAACTAGAACAACAACTGTTTTACATAATTTACCGAACAATTAAAGTTAATTGGTTTATTTAATCACTTAAATTTCGTTCATTCACAAAAGCCGAACATTTTCAAAGCACTTGAAATGTTTGCGTTATCATAGATTACATAGATTGCAGTAACTATTATTAACAAATGCCAATACCAATAATCGATTAAAGTGCTTCTTTAATCCTAATCTGTGTTTGTTTTGCATGATTTTAAAACAGGTTTCATAGAGGTATCAGCTAAGCAGGTTGATAAAGAAGGCGAATTGCAGCGCGTTTGGGCTTTTAATCGTCTCATGATTTTGAGTTGCGATCTGGAGTTCAATGAGCAACTCTTGGCCAGTCAGGAGCATTTGGTAAAGCATCCGGTTTACAAGGTGCTGGGACAATGGCTGGGCAATGGACTCCTGCTGAGCGATGGCAAAGTTTGGCATCAGAGGCGTAAAATTATAACGCCCACATTTCACTTCTCGATACTGGAACAATTTGTCGAGGTATTCGATCAGCAGTCAGATATCTGCATACAACGTTTGGAGCAGAAGGCAGATGGCAAAACGGCCTTTGATGTGTATCCTTTCATCTGTTTGGCCGCCTTGGATATCATAGCCGAGACTGCAATGGGCACCAAGGTGAACGCCCAAATGGCCGAGAGCACTCCCTATGCGAATGCGGTGAATGAGTGAGTCCTATGAGATTGGAATGTATCTATACCTTAATAATCTTCGAACTTTACAGATGCACTGCTCGGTTTGCCTGGCGATTTATGACACTTTATCTGCAGAGTGAATTCCTATTCACTTTGACACGCCCACATCTGAAATGGCGTCAAACGAAACTCATTCGGACCATGCACGAGTTCACCATCAAGGTGATCGAACAGCGTCGGGAGACTCTGGAGCAAAAGCAGCAGAAGCAGGCGGAGCAGCTGGAGGAAGATATGGGCAGTAAGCGTCGCATGGCGTTGTTGGATGTCCTTTTGCAGTCCAGCGTGGATGGGCGTCCCCTGAGGAACGAGGAGATTCGGGAGGAGGTGGATACATTTATGTTCGAGGGTCATGATACGACAACCAGCGCCATTTCCTTCTGCCTCTGGGAGATCTCACGACATGCTGAAGTGCAGGAGAAACTGCTGGAGGAGATTCTACGGGTGCTGGGCACGGATCACAGTCGTTCTATTACCATCCGAGATCTGGCCGAGCTGAAGTACACGGAGTGCGTCATCAAGGAATCACTGCGAATGCATCCACCTGTTCCCATCGTGGGACGCAAATTACAAACGGATTTTAAGTACAGTAAGTGAAGAGATTCCTTTAATTAAGTGTGGAGATTGAGATCCTTCCGTTTTACAGCCCATTCCAGGTTGGGTGATGGCGTCATTCCCGCTGGCACAGAGATCATAGTGGGCATCATTGGACAGCAAAATCGAGAAGCGAATTTCCCAGAGCACGGACTTTTCAAGCCGGAGCGCCATGAGAACGGAGAACGTGCCAGCAACTTTGCCTTTGTGCCCTTCAGTGCGGGACCGAGGAACTGCATTGGCCAGAAGTTTGCCCAGCTGGAGATGAAGATGATGCTGGCGAAGATCGTGCGGGCATACGAACTGCTGCCTCTTGGGGAAGCAATCTCTCCTGTGGTCAACATTGTTCTGCGCTCGGATACGGGTCTCCAGTTGGGCATGCGCAAGCGGAACAGCTCCACAGTGGACACATAATAAAAGGGATTATTTTGTTAAGTTAAAGAACTGAATATGGGGGCATGGGACGGGCGATAGAAGTATTCATCCAGATGCAGGACTGGTCTGCGTTCATAATTGCTTCAAGCTGGTCTATTATTTATGTACATGTGTTCACACTTGCTGTGTTTTTTCTTATAGCTAGAGTCAAAAATCCTTTGTCAGATAGGCCACATTGCTTTCTTATCGACGAAGAAGAAGGCGACATTGTTCAGCCAGTTTGCACTGCGAAATATATTATAATTATAAGTTAAAGTTTCATTTCACCCCTACAAATAATTTACACATTATTTGATCTTAACGTAATTTCACTGCCAATTGAAAGCCATTGCTTGAGCCAGGTGCCAGCTGAAGATCCTGACGCACTGAATCGCCATAAGGAAGCAGCTCAAACTGCAGCAACAGAGGCGCTAGAAAGGATTTGAGCAGCATCAGGCTGAACTGCCGGGCAGGGCAGCTGCGTGGACCCATTCCAAAGCTGAGCAACTCGGAAGATTTGTCCAAGAAGCGTTCTGGCTGAAAGTGAATGGCATTTGGGCCATAATGCTTCTCAGAGCGCTGCATCTCGTAGAGATTAATGTAAATCTCAGCGCCAGCGGGAAGTGCAGCATCTCCCACCATCGAGTGAGCTGTAATTGAAGTTAGAATTAAAAGTGAACTTTGATTTTAAAGTGTTACTCACTGTATGGAAAGTCCGAGCTGAGTTCACGACCCACAATCAACTGTGGCGGATGCAGTCGCAGGGTCTCTTTCAAAACAGCTTCCAGGAAAGGCATATCCTGTAGATTCTCATCCTTTCCACTGTGTGCAATGCGCAATTCCTCCAGGCATCTTTGTTGCACTACGGGATGTCGGGCGATGAGGATGAGGGCAAAGCAGAGGGTTGTACTGCACAGAAGATAGCCCAAGAAATTACAGGTGTTCAGCTCGGCCAGGAGCTGATTATCCGACAGATTCTCGCTGCCATTCAATCCATCGATCAGCGATTGATGATCGAGTCTTGGGGTCGATTCAACGTGATCTATGGTAATGCCTCCATTCTTGGCTTGATCATTTACCAGCTGCTGCTGTCGACATTGCTCCAAAATTTGTCTATTCTCCTTGTTAAGGAGTTTGATGAGTTTCTGCTGCCGTCTTCGGGTAAATGGAGATGCCAGCAAAAAGATCAATCGATGGGCCGACTTGATGCTCAGAAAACGCTTGCGATACAGTTTTGTAAGGCTTTGATAAATAAAAATAATGGAATTAAATTCATTTGTTATACATTAAAATCTTTATACTCCAAGTAAGTTAGACTAGCTATAAAAATTTAATAAATAATGTGCTTAGATATAAATTAAGAAATTAAATAAGTTCATTATATTGGTTCATATTTAAACATAAGTTAATATTTATTATGCTTTATTTATTTTATAAATTTGTTATTATTTTTTAACTGCTCTTAGTTGGCGTTAAGTAAATAAATAAACTAAATATTATTAATTCAATTAATTTCGTTTGGAATTTTTAGCTTTATCTTTTAATTGATTAAGATTAAAGTTGTCACACACAAAAATAAAGCTCTTTGGCCTTATAAGTATATAAATTTAATATAAACTTAATTTATAATTTAAAAAATTCATATAGTTTATATTGATATAAACTTACCTAGCAAACGCCTGTTTATATTGTTCGCTTGGATGCACTCCACAATTGGTGGCCAGTATAAAGTCCATCACCTTGGCTGACACAATTGGCCAGACATTGAAAACTTGTCGAGTATCCGCATGTGCCAACAAATCTGGATAAGGTTTCTGTGCCTGTTCTTGAAGTAACTTCATAATTCTAGACATGTTGTCCTTTTGAAAGAACGCTGTCAAACGCTGGTGACGCTGCGCCCATTGATCGGGCTGGCACATGAGGACACTGTCCGCTAGCCAATCCCTCATCAGCTCATAGCCCGTGTCCAGATGCGATTCGCTGAGGAACAGCTGCCTGGCCAGCTCCAGATCAGTGACAGGTATGAAGAGCCTATGAAAGATCCAACAACGACTGATGGTTCCATATTTGGACAGATACTTGGCGCTGTGCTGGAAGAAGTCTGCTGAAATAAGTCAAATGATCTCAGAGCTATACATACTCTTTGGTGTTAAGAACACAATCTTGAGAATCGAGCCCACAAGTGGCCAGGCGAAGGGTCCTTTGAGATTCGCAATAAATTTTCGCTGGCGACGCTGGCGAAAATAATTGAAGGCCGAAATCAGGCAAAGGCACAGAAATATACCAGCCGAGATCATTTTGGCAACTGAATTTGCCCCCTGGCTATATCAAGTGGAGCTATGCTAATCACACTGATTAGCCTCTGTTTATGGCCAGCTGTTAGCATTGGCCAACTCAAGTGCTTCACGTTTATCAATAGCAATAAACACTTGGTATTTGTTTATATACAAGCTCAAAATATGATTAGCAATTGTACTTGAAAGCTATTAAAATGCTATTAATAAACTTTGTAGATACAAGAAATTATTATCAAATATGCACAATTAATAAATAAGTATAATCAATTAATTATTTAATTAAATGTACCTGTAAATACTCAGCAGTTATTTAAAAACTCTTTAAAATTTCAATTTGCTATTTACCATACAGAGATACATTCCACACAATGTTGCTAGCAACATGTTTACATCAACTTTTTGGTTGCTTGCTGGCAACATTTCAATTAATTTAAGTACTATTTAGTCGTGTGTTGTATTTGATTAAATCTTATGCTAAAAGTAAGTAGTTAACAATTAATTAATTAGACAATGTTCTAACAATATTTTATATTTATCTAAGCAAGTAAATGCATCTAAGAATCATACAGATATTTGCACATATTATTTATTTTATCTCTGGAGTTGGAATGTTGCAATGGCCAAAGAATAAATATATATCGACAATGCGCGCTGGCAACTAACTTGATTGGCCAAGACATCAGTTGCCAATTGCCAATACAGGCAGCAGTGGGAGTTTCTCCCTACAGATATAGCCATTGTTATAGATACATTCAGTTATTGGCTTGGCCACGTTGATAAATATTTAAACACTTAACTAACATTTAGTTGCTGTTGCTGGAAAATCATTTCAGAACTATTACAAGTAAATCCACCAATTTGTTGCTTTTGGGTTTTGGGAATAGCCCCCTGGCGGCATTATCATATATAGCAGCTGTTGCTATTCAGAGCACCAACAACAACAACAACGACAAATTTGAATCTTTTGCTTTGTGTAAAGTTTTGTGTGTGTGGGTGTGTGGGATTTTCGGTTAACCCTTTCAAGAGTCCAACTGTCAAAAGTACATTTGCCTTGGTTACGCCACAGAAATATCCTTGAAGCATGTAATGACAATATCAGCAACAGTCGGGCCAGCGACCCTTCAACTCCCCCGGCCTGGGGCTGAGTCTGGGGTAGGGGAACTGAAGTCCGGGGCTGGGGTCTGGACTGTGGCCAGGTTGGGCCCGCGGGGGCTTTGGGATTTGCTGCTGAGAGGTTGGCTGCTGCTCTTAGCTGTGTTGCTGTGTTGCTGTTTTCATTTTGCGGCAATGATGAAACTTTAATGACACAAACACGCACTCGAGGACGGACTCGAGCCATGTGTCCAGCTCAACGGCTTTAGCACTTTAAGCTCCAGTTACTTTCTGCACAATTTAATATCGTGTGAAATGTGATGCACATTTTACATTTCTCTGGCTAATGGCAGCTAATGAAGGCACTTTTATTGTTGCTCACGGGGTTGTTGAACCCTCAGGTTGCTCATATCCACATATGTATGCTGTATATATATCTGTACCCACTTTTATACATTTAAATTCATACGTCAATGTCAGGAGCAACTGAAATGGCTGTTATTACGAGTGTTGCGGGTGCAACGTCTCTTCTGGAAGTCGCTGCGAGTCGTATGCAAATTAACAAAAAAATTGCAACTGCAACGGCGACAATGAAAACTAAGCGAACAACAAAGCCAAAAGTCTGACCATTCATATTGTTTGTTACTCGCATACTCGTATACTCGTATATGTGGCTTTTGAGTGGAAAATGCTGAAAAAAGCAAACGGAAAACGACAAACGGCAGCAGAACACAAATCCTTTTCACAGGCCTGCCGAATATACGAATATCCTTTCATCGCTGTGTGTTGCCTGGCAAAAATTAAAAACAAAGACATAAAAACAATTTACATTTCCATTGTTTCCTTTTTGTGCCAGCAACCATATCACACACACATCTATAAAAACAACAACAATAGCGAACTCTGCTTTGGCTTTAGATAAAAAAAGACATCACTTCGTGGACAACAAGTGGACAAAAAAGACGCAGTTACTAGACACACACACATACACACTCACAGATACTCCGTACATACATATACGCTTATAAATTGCAAATGCAGTCGGTCAGCCGGCAAGTTAGAGACAGCAAAAGACACACAACAAGCGACAACAACACAAAAAAGACATTGCAATTCGCTGCCCAAAAAATTCAGTTCACAACGAAATAAGAAATGCGCTGCATTTTATAAAAAATTAAAAATAAATTAAAAAATTATTTTAGGGAAATTACTGATATTTTAATGCAGAATAAATTTGGACAAACCATGATAAAAATGATATTCTGCTTGAAAATCTGTTTAGTTTGAAGTTAGAAATTTATATTAATTTTATTTAAAAAAATTAAAGCTTAAAGTGTTGTTTTATATTAATTATGGCATAAGAATTTGACTGCAAGTTAAGATGTGAGATTTTACATTTTTAATTTTGAAAACACAACCCTTTGCAACAAAATCACATTCTGGCGACTAAAATTATTTAAACAAAAACAAAACTAATAAAATTAGAAAGCAAAGAGAAATTGAAAGTCAAACCATGATCCAAATTACATTCCGCTTTGAAATCGTATCAGTTTTGACAAAGTTATGAATGTTTATAGTTGATCCCATTTTTTACCTAGCAACTTTACAATTCGCGTATTCTTAAATATTTAAATATTTTTTAGATATTTATTATAAAATATTTTTATTTATTTTAAGAAAAATTTGATATTTTGTTATTATTATTATTTTTGTTGTTGTGATTTTTACGTTTTAAAATGAAAATTGATTGCTAAATTTTTCCAATGACCTGGTGTCAAACAGTCTCTTTTGTTGTAGCGCATTTGCAGTCGTTGTAGCTGGTCCTTTAACCCAGTCACATCAGACGTCACCATTTGCGGTGTTGTTGTCGTTGTCGTTGGCGACAGGAAGCATTTTGCATGAAATGCCCATAAAGATGATATGCACATCAACACTGTCTGATATCAATGGTGCGATAAGCGCGGAAAATTTGCTAACTTTGTTTTCTGATGGCTGTTGTGGCTGTTGTTGTTGTGGTTGATGTTGCTGTTGCTGATGCTGCGTCAGTTGGCAAGCACTAATTGAGGCAAGTTCAGTCAGATCAGGGCTAAAGGCAACTCACAGTGGCTGTCAGTTAATCAAGACAAACTGTAAGTCGACGCCTCACTAGACATTTAATTTGGTTGTGCCGCTAAAAGGTTGCCATCACTCACAGGCAGGAGGCAGACAAAGCGAGGGCGTTAGCCACGCCCATATGCCATTATGACATTGACTTTTGTCTCATTTTTGGCATTTTCACCCCACAGAGAGAGATATTAATTCCCAGTTGTCATATGTCAAGGCAGCCCTAATAATAATACTACAAGCTGATGCGTGTGTTATGATTACTGTCAGCGGCAGGCAGGCACTCAGACACTATGAATAAGCACTCACGGCACACTCACATACTCACTCATACTCGAATCCTTATCCTTGTGACTCAAGGTGCCCCGCAGCGCAACTGCGGTGGCAACAACTTTCGACTTTCGACTGCGCGACAATTTATCACAGCCAATTTAACCACTTAAGTGTGAAAAACGTTGCCAGAGTAAAAGTACACTATGCATATGCATAAGTTACGTACATATACATCATATATGTATGCATATGTATTACATATAGTATGATAAAATATGAAAAGGCAAACGCCATGCGATTCACAGTTTGCATCCTTTCAATGTCCCCCAGCGACATTCGGAATCCAACTGCAAATTGCCACTGTGCTGACCACTCAATGGGCCACTGTTACGTGTATTGGTGTGTGTGTATATATAAGTGTGAGCCACACACTATATGTATGTATGTGTGTATCTGCTGGCGGCATTTATTTGTTTACAATCTGTTTGCGAAAAGCTGCCGCAAGGCTTAAAAATCTGCATTTGCATTTAAAGCGAAGCGAAACGTTGCATATATATAAAGAAGTAAGTGTGTGTTTGAGAGTGTGTGTGTGTGTGCGGCATTCGTATTAATTGAAAAAGACAGAACTTAATTATTTGTTAGCCGAAAATGTAGCAAAAATCAATTGATTTTTATGCAAATAAACGAAAAAGCTTTTTGTTACGAAAATCATATTTATTCGTCGGCAAATCTGTTAATAAACTAAGCTTCGAAGCCAATTATCGAGCTGCACACGGCGAAAGTGCAAATTGAAATGAAAAATTAAGCATTCGTCAATGTAGATATGGAGCAAGGTTTTTTAAATTGTAGCTGGGTTAAAAGCAATTTCATTTAAAGAAAATACCCGTATCATTTTACAAATCAATTTTAATTATAAATATTTGCATAAATTATTTTGATAACCATTTGTAAATGAATTAGGCTTTTCTTTAAAAGCAAAGAACGTTTAGGTGTAGAGCTCAAACTTTCGATAAATTTGTTTTAAATTTAAGGTACTTACTACAACATAGTAAGATTAAATTATTCAACTAAGCCTAAGTCAAAGCTTGCAAAATATTATGATTATCATCCATTTAGCTTCAGCTTTCAGTTGAAGCTTTAGAACTACTTTTGTTCAATACTGAATTAAGATAATGTAAATTATAATCTAATATTAAATCATAAATTGCTTATTTAAATGTTGTTATCAACTAGTGTAATTAATTCAGACTACAGCTCTACATATTTATTTTGTGTAATAGATCACGACATGTTCAAACTAATCGCAATCAAAAAGTGTGACTAATGTTATTGTTTTTTATTTTATTGTAGATTTAGACACGTAACTAATTCCAAACTAGCTGCTCATTCAACATATATATATTTTTTTGCAGTCATCTGCTGACATAGAACGTGAAAAAACGTATGTGAGGCACTGTCTGTGAAAAGTGCTTACTTCTAAAGCCTTTAGCCTTTGTAATAGGCCATCAGGGCACAGCGCGCTTTCATGGAAATCGGCTTTCAGCAGCTCGTATTCGTATGCATAAAAGTGCAGATTCATGTTTTGTTTGACAAAATCCGTATAAATCTAAAGAGCAAATGCCGTAACAAGCAGTCAGTCTGTTAACTGGATCTCTCGCACATGAGCCGGCTTTAGGAAGGAATACAGGATGAGGAAGTAGCAGTTGCTGTGAGAGTGGCAGCCAAAGCTGCCAAATGGAATTAGCCACAATCATTGATGGCTCAGTCAGTTGGGCAACTCAGTGGCCGTGGGCAGCGTGTGAACAGGTCGAGGGCACGTGTTGCTGCTTTCAAATACAAACTTTCACACTCATTAAAAATTTGCATAATTACAGAAGGGAGCAGCTAAGGGCCGCCAAAAAAAGAAGTCGCCTCATTAGCGCATTGCGCATACGCCGCGTTGTACCGTTGGCTTTGAAGTAGACAACACTCGACACTCAACCACTCGGCCACTCGACTCTCATAACCTGGAGCCAAAAAGCAGGCGGCCGTTTGTTAATTTATGTAGCGCAAAGTAAATGAGCTTTTCATGACACTCAAGCGCCGCGTCGCTAAACGCGCTGCGAGTGTTGAATAATAAATGCATGGAAATTAAAAACAATTACATGAAATTACATTTTACACCACAGAATATTTATGCATACATATATATGTGCTGGTATATACCAACCATATAAACAAATAAACTGCGCATAATGATGCTAATCCCTTAAGCCAACCCCGCCCATCTCAACTGTCAGCCAGGCCAAAAGCGGCAAGGGGTTGAAGGGGGGATAGCCACAAAAAGTGCTATCAATTTGCATTGCGTTTGGCTCATTAGCAGCGGCAAATTCGATGGACACTTGTGAAATTGTGTGCCGATGCTGCAAATTAATAAAATTTATAGTAATGCATATAATGTTTCAGTAGCGAGGTGTGTTCTAAAAATATACCCTGCAAATATATATAATTTTTGATTACTTAAAATGTTTATCTAATTTTTAAAATGATGAGTTAATTGTGTGTGTGTCTGCTCCATATATTTTATACATATGAACACAAATATGTAAAATGTATAGTTTTGGTGTGGTTCAATTATTATTATCTCATTTCTAAACTGATTAAAATTTGTTAAAGATTATTTATAAATTTAATATATAAAATCTGCTTACTTATCTATAAATAGGCTCTTGCCTTAAATTTGTTGTTGTACCTTATCATTTATATGAATTGTTTTGGCCAAGTTTTCACAGCAGTCGTGGCCGAGCGGTTAAGGCGTCTGACTAGAAATCAGATTCCCTCTGGGAGCGTAGGTTCGAATCCTACCGGCTGCGAGGAAAATTCTCTTTTTTTTTAAATATTATTTAATTATTTTTAAAAATATAATTTTACTTTTATATTAACAAAAAAAAATTATAAAATATAAAACAATTCATTTAAAATAGCACAGATATGTCATACTCATGTTGCCAATGTAATTGGAACAGCCAACACACAAAGAGTAGAGCATTTGGCATTTGGCAAAATGTTGCGGTTTTTAGCGCAACAATTAAGCCTGAATTATGGCTCATTTTCAGATGGGGCAAAATATTTATTTAAAATATTTTCGTACGAACACTTTACAATAATACATAATTAAATGTCAACAGTATCAAATGGCAAAAGAAAAACAGAGTTGAGCAAATAAAATTGTAAATTTAATAAAAATTCAATTGTCATTCGATTGAAAATAAATATGAACTTTTATGCCATCTAAAAGAAGAAAGACAGCAATTTATTCGATTAAATTATAAAATCTATTATAATGCCAAGTTTCACAAGTAATGCGCATCAATTGTTAGATTTAAATTAACATTTATTTTAAATGCATTTAAACTACTTTCTTGGTCTTTAGCTTGCGCCATTCAAACTCATTTTGTTGGCAATCACAAACATTGAAGAATAACAAATACTTTATTCAAGTATCCGATCAATCGACTGACTTTCCGCTTCCTCTCCTTCCTTCCTCTCATCGACTTATTATCAAAACTGCAGACGTCGCTTGTGGAATTTGCTGCGTCGCTAAGCCGAAAGTCCAACAAGAAAAATCACTTTTCGTCATCCTGTTGATGGGAGGGGAGGTCGGTGAGTTGGTGGCTTGGGCAAAGTTGAGTGGAGATTTGCTTTCGATTTTACGAATGATTCTCGTTTAATATGCCAAACACAATTTGACATTTTCAATTCAATATGCAAAAGATACGCGTCAATTTGCTATTTGTTTCCTCAACTTTGTTAATCTCAGCTTAAAGCTGACAGAGGAGGGATTGCAAGGATACGAGTATGGGCAAGGATCTCGCAAAGAATTCGTACTTGAGCTCACGTGCTGGGCGGGTAAATAGCATTAACATTAACTTCTTGCTAGTGCGAACATAAAAGATGTTGTGGCTAGATTTATGTTGGCAGTTTTACACTTATTTTAAGCACTACCTAAAGACAGTATCTTTGCGCAACAACAACAAAAACAACAACAACAACACGGACACGAACACCAAAATATATACAAACAAACAGTTCAACAAGCAAAGTAACAGCTACTTAAGCGAACGCTGGGCAAACTTTTGCAACTATTAAAGTATTAAGTAGATGTTGGCCAAGAAGCTGCAACTGGAACAAAAACAAAAGCTTAAGCTCTATCCCTGTCTCACTTTCTCTCTCTTTGCCTCTACATAACTGCAACTGCATTTTCAACTATGGAATGGTGTTTGCAATGGAAACTTTTTGTCCATCGGCTGCCACCTGCCCCGTTCTGCCACTTGCCACTTGCAACTTGCCTCCTGGTTGGACTTGTGCTACTTATGCAGCATGCTTAACACTTTTTGCTATGCAGGATGATACGAAAGCTGGCTTAAGTGTATAATATGCGGTGTATTTAGGTGATGAATGGATTCTGCCCTGTATAATTGTGTGTGTATATATTAATACTAAATAAATGCTCTAAATATACCTACTTAAATAATATTGAATTTAACGTTTCTATCTTTCTTTTCAATTATAAACTAAAATTGTTTTTAATATAATTTACTTATAAATTTCACTTTCTTTTTTTTATAATTGTATTTAAATTAGAAAATTTTTTAAATAAAATAATAAATAAATAAATAAATTTTTTAAATAAAATAAATTATAATCTTACTACTTAAATCAGATAAATATTTAAAAATTTAAATACCCTTAATTCACTAAAAGGTTAACGCATTTTGGAAACCGAATATCAAATAAAGTCTATCAAAATCTAAATAAATGTGATTGCGACTGATGTTTTTAAGAGATAGGAGATAAATATCTGCCATGGAATAATAAACTCTTGTACTAATTTAAATATTTCCAAATATTTTCAAACTAAATTTTTAATTGAGTAATATATTTTTGATTTAACTATTCTATACTACTTTTTTTTGTTATAATTTTCTTGCTGTTTAAAATGATATGAGGCATAATTCAATAAGTCTTCTCGTAAATCACATTTAAAATATGCTGATTTTGGAATATCGAATTTGACAGCTTCGCTTAGTCTAGGATTGCCTCAACATATTTTGCCGAATGATAAAACAAACAGACAACTGGTCTGGTTTTTGTTTGATATATGCGTTCGTCTTAGCTTTAAATCAATGTTGACAAACTTTTATTGGATAAGTTTGTTTAACGACAGGCAAAAGGACAGAACAGAATGGCAAAAACGCAGGTAAAAAGGCAAAAGTTCTTTCAAATTTCTTTTTTTTCTCTCGTCCTTACGTCCTTTGTTGAAAAATCAAATTGAGCAAAAGTTGAACTACAGTAAAACTTTTGTGCTAACGTTAAAAAGAAGAAGTTGAAGGTGGCAAGTTTGTAATTTGATTTGTGCTCAAAGTGCGCGCAATTGATTAGCCATTCTGCTATTCAGTTCATGAGTGCAAGTATTCACACACAGGTAACGAGTACTCACTCACTTACTTACTAACGCATTCACACTCATTCTGGCACTCTCACTTATGATTGGCTTTTCACCTTTAGCAGCTGCTCCATCTGCTAGTTGGTATCTTCATCCGGCAAAGTTTGCTAGAAATTTGTTTGCGATTTGCGGTGGCAGCACCAACAACTGTTGCACTTGCCACTTGCCACTAGTCAGCAGCAGCAGCAACAACAACAATCCACATTGCGGCACAGACTCCAGCTGTTTAATATGCTGTGAAATTGCATTAAATTTTGAAAAGAGTTGGCTTGCGGTTAGCTCGCCTTCTGCCTCCTGGTTGTTGCCTCTTGGATGTTGCCATTTCCTGGCTGCAGATAAGCGCATTAGCATTAGAAACAACTCTCACTACGGCTGAGTTGGAGTGTGTGTGTGATACTTTCATTTACCATATACAGTTTTTGTGTCTTTTGTGCTTTAGAATCACTTTTCAATTTACTGAAATCCTGGCCGGTTATCCCTTTATGACAACAGCTTAACGTTAGATTATTCAATTTTGAATTTGCTTATTTTTTGTGTCAAAATTAATGTAACTTTGATTAATTGGAAAAACACTGAATTTAGTTAAATTTCATCTATACTCTATTTAAGCAGTTAAATCTTGAACTGAAGTTATTTTATAGTTTCTTTTTAGATATCTTTCAACATACTTAATAATTTAAGTTAAATTAATTAACTAAGTTGAGAGTTTGCCTAATGTAGTTAATAATATACATATGTATATACTTTCAACAACATTGCTTAAAGTTTGAAAATTAAAATTGACATAGATAACTAAACAATATTTAGGGCAAGAACAATAAAATAAATTGACTGTAAATTATGTTGTCACTTTAATATTATATTAAATTATTTATTTAATTTTTTATGCACTCACTTTCAATACTTAATGTGAATATATATACATACATTCACCAAAATATAATCATGTGGTTTGTCACTTTAACCTCCTGTCATTGAGTTATAATTGTGGCCAGCTGAAATCGTTGCATATCCAGAGGCGTTCGACGCATCGCCTGTTGCCGCCCAAAAGGGAAAACAAAATGAGAGCTTGCAGCGCATTTAAAATGCAATAACCGGATTAGATTGTGTTGTTGCAATATCAGCATGTCCTTGTTGTCCTTGTTATTGTTCTCGTTGTTGTTCTTGTTGTTGCATGTTACTTTGGTATTTATAGAGTTTTAACGCAATCGCAATTTCAGTTGACATTGTTCGCTTTTGGCCATTGTCCGTGTAGCTGTTTCTGCTGCCCCTTGTCGATAGCTGTTAGCAGGTAGAAGTTCAGGTTGGCCAGAAAACATACGCCCCGCCTCACCTTTCAACTCTTGAGCCTCCCTTAAATTTCTGTGTATGTGTGTGTGCAATCTATCGCTGTCTGCCTTATGAAAAATGCATTCGTCTGTTCGTACATGATGTGAACAGCTCAAAATAACTTCATTTCATGTTGGCAAGTTAATGTTGCTATTTGATTCTTGTTTTTTCAACTGTGCCTATAAACTGAAATATGAAAACGAGAGTCAAAAATAACCCGATTTTCAGTCAAGCTTATTAAAATATGAAATCTCTGTTAAGTTTATAAAGTTTTAATCATAAGTACGAGTAGATACGAGTTTTTAAGTTATTTTTCATTAATGTACAAGTTCCTAAATCTTTTTAAATATTTCACAGATTTGCTTAAAATCTATCACTTTTAGAATATCTTCCGCTATAACCCAAATCAAATCCCATAATTTTTTGTACAGCTTTGCCATCAATCACAAATTTGACACTTGTTGCACCTGTGGCTGTTCTCCCTCCCTCGTCCTTCCACTTTCATTCTCTCATTCTTAAAAAAAGACAACCAGCCTTTTTTGTTTATCTTCATTGATGGCCAAACAAATTAAAAGAGAGAATGCAAATAAGTCAATTCCCATTTCAAACATGAAGCGAAATTAATGCGCTACAAAATAAATACGACAAGATAAATGTTTTCTTTTTTTGGCACTGAACACACGACAAGTAACAAGATAAACCATCGAGGTGGAGAGGATGGAGATGGGAGGGATGGGCTAATAAAAATACATGAGTCCTGTGCGCGTCCTGCCAGAGTGTGAAGTGTGAAGAGTGCCTCGGGCTATGACAGTGTGTGCGTGTATGTATGTATGTGTGTGAGCCACGTTTAGCATTTCAAAAGGCGTATTGTTTATTTTTTTTCTCGCTTCTCATCGTTTTTCTCTGTATTTTCGCATTCAATGTTATTTATCTGCGTTTTTACGAACTTCTTCCTGCTGGCATCCATTTCTTCTCCCTGCTTGTTGCCTTTGTAACCCAAGTTCACTTTCATAGTACGCTTTTGTAGTTAACTTCTTTGTAGTTTCGCCTCTTTATTCACACATGGCAAACTTGTTTTTTCCCACAATGGAAATGAAACGCATAGCGTGCGAAACTTGTTATGTGATAAACTCGGCTAGCAGCAGATTGTCACGTACGACAACAACCTTTGCCACTTAAAGTTTTAAGTTCTTCGGTAGCAAAAATATGTTTTAATTCCATAATCAGCTCCCTTGCACTTGCCCCAAAAGGCGAAATCAATTCCCTTATTGTTCGAGAGTCCAAAAACCATAGCATACTTTTCAGCGCGACAAATGCTGGTCACGTACATTGACATAAAAGCGAAAGAGGAAGGAGGGTGAATGAAAGGGGGAGGGGTTGGAGGGGAGGAAGGAAATCGGACGATGGGGCAGCTGTCGCTGTTTGGGTGCACTTAGCATTGCTACATCATTTCAGATGGCGTCGTTTTAAGAATTATGAATGCCACGTGACTTTTGCTGGGCAAATACGAGTAAAAGCAAACCGGAAACGGGGCAGGGAATTTTGCAGCTGAACCGAAACATTTTTTATGCTAAAAGAGAAAAGCAAAAATTAATCAAATAAATCTGCTTATTAAAGGCAAATAAAATTTTTAAGTTATTAAAGAAATTAATAAAACTATCTAAATGTAATATAAAGACTTGAAAGACCTTTAGTCTCACTTAAAATAAATCAATTTAATGAAATGTACCTAATTAATGCGCTTTAAGACTCCGATTCCAATAAAAAACCTGTTCCTGTGGTAAAGTAAACCATTTTTAGACTAACCCACTTGAAGACAAGACGTGGATTTGATCTCAGTTAAGCAATTTGCGGATATGACTTAAAGCTGTTCAACCTGCAGCCGAGTTTAATTTATATCGCTGGCAACTCGACCCGACCGGTCAAAGGTGTCACACATAAACCATTCAATCTGACAGCCAGCTGTGGGAGACAAACACGAATGGCCGGACAGGCAGACGGACGGACGGACGGACGGACGGATGGGAATGACAATAGCAACGTTGACCGCAACCAAACTTTCGATTTCAGTTCGTTAACGTGCAAAGTGAACACGTTTCTCGACAATGCTTACAGTTTTTCCTGGATTTACCACGTGGGTTACACTCTGCGTTTGCCGGTTGCAATTTGATTTTTTGTCTCCTCTTCGTTTTTGTTTTTTTTTTGGTTTTTTATTCTTTGTCCTGCGGCTTCCATATTCATTTGGCACGGGCTGCAAATTGCGAACGAAACATGCGAGTGAGTGCAGAAAACCAATTTGTAATAAAGACTACGAATGAGAAGAACATGAATGTGGACATGCAGCAAGCTGAGGATGAAGATGAGTATGAGGATGAGGTTGAGGTTGAGGATTATGTGGCAGTCGAAAGATGTTGACACATCACGCAGACTCGAGCATTTGAATGTTTTCAATTAACTTTATGTAGATAAATAGCAACAACTAGCGTTGATTGTCTCTGAGGCGCTTTAAAAAATTGCTGTGGAAAAGTCAGAGGGCAGAAATAAAATGAAACATTGCATAACAGTAAATTACAGGCAGCGTGTAACGCGGAAATTGCATTATCAGCGTCAAAAGGAGCTGAAAACGAGGCAATAACGAAGGGTGGGGGGAATCGGCAACAAGGACAACGACGATTCCAACCACCAGAGCAGAAATGGATCCAGCTCCTGCTGCTGCTGTTTTGGCCGCCGGCGCTTTGGCACTTCCTGCGCGTCGAGACAATGACAACGAGGAATGGAAACGGGAACGGGAATGGGAACGGGAACGGGAATGAGTTGTGATAGTGATAGTAAAGTAAAGTTTTTGCAACAGCTACGCGCATAATTACAGCTAAAAGAGAAGGGGCAAAAAGATGGCCAAGACTGATGAGCAGTTTATGACTTGACGCTTTTGCGCTGCATTTAATATAGTTTTATTCCATTTTGTTTCATTTTGTTGTCAGCTGACACTGGCTGCAGCATTTGTAAATAGCAGTTAATAACAAAGTGGATTACTTGACTGTGATGCGGCCATTGCTGGCAGCATTTATATGAAATTTTAATGAATTGTTAAAGCCAAGGCACATTAAGGCCAAGCACATGTGCTTCAAGTCTGCTTGCAATCAAACAACAACATTATCAGACAACATCTCCCCTCTCTCTCGACACTGGGCTAACTTTCAATTCCAATAAAGTTGAGTGCCTGCCTGACAAATGGAAATTTTACGCTCGCCCATGAAAAGTGCCCTTTAAAATCACTTTATTATGCATGCGTGCCAATGGCTGTGTGGACACATTTGTTACCAAACGATAATTTATAAGAAATTCGCTCCTCTCATCGAACCAAAGTGAAACCATCGACCGGAGACAACGACGACGACGACGCTGTCTTTTGGCGATAAAAAGAACGAGAGAGACACGCGCTTTAATCATGAAAACTCATATTGAGAGGCTGCACATGTTGGCACTCGCTCGATAACGATATCAACATGGAATATTCTTATATAATAAGTAGACGTACATATATAAGTAGTCTGATGTGTATGTAAATATATAGCGAGCAGCCTTGCCATTGAATTGAAACTTGAACAAATTTGCAAGGACCTCGAACAGCCCACAAGTTTTCTTTTCTACATCTACATCTAAATATCTATATCTTTTGTATGTTAGAGGGCCAACAAGTGCTCTTCTAGTTCTCCTACTCCTACTTCTATTCCTGCTCCTTCTGCTCCCCCTTTGCCACCACAAACGTTGTCGTCGCACACAAAACAGCTGCACAATTTCCGTTGAAAACTTTGCGCTCAAACTTTTTGTGTGCGACTTTTGGCAGTGTCACAATGACAACAATAACAAACCGAACTTGTATGCCCTGACAAGCTTATATTTATTTTGATATTCGCTTAGAAATTTATTTGAACGAAATCAATAAAATTTAAGTGCAGAATGAATTTAGAGGCTAAACTAGGATCAGTTTTGGCGAAGATTTGAAAACAGCTTTACAAGTCAAAATGCTTGTTAATTTTTTACCAAAAAAAAAATTTAAAAGTCTCAGAGTTCAATTTAAAATATCGTTTTATACCAATTATGACATGAGTTGATTAAAAATTTTAGATTTATAATTTTTATATTTCGAATAAAACAAGGGGGGACCCTTTGAATCAAAATCTCATTCTGAAGTAGAAAAATAATTTGAACGGATTTAACAAAAATTTGAATGCAGCAAGAAAGAAAAGGTCAAAGTATGATCAAAATAACATTTCGCTTGGAAATGGGATTTAGTTTTGGCAAAGATATGGAAGTTTGAAGTTGTTGATATTCGACATAGCAAATTTACAAGCTAAAATTTACTTAAATGTACGCGCATATTTATATCATGCATTTTTTTATAATTTATAAATAAAATTTGTTTCAGAAAAACTTAATATATTGATATTATTTAAATATTCATAAGTATATCGACAACTTGATTTATTTTTTATGCCGATTTTTTTGCATTTCGATATTAGTATCGATTCACAGTTTGGATTTACATCAAAATTGTATATTTAATTAATTTCTGGCATATTCGCATAGCTGCTATACCCAATGCGAACTTAATGAGAAAACAATAATGCCCTTTGTCAGCTGTAGTTATAGCAAGTTGGAAGTTTCCGCCGCATGCATTTCAACTGCGTCGACATTTACATGCCAAGTCATTGGCCAAAAACAGTCCCCCCACTCCCCAATTCGGCTCCCTTCAGTCCGTCCAGAGTCCAGGAGGGCGGCACAGTGTCTTACATCTCTTTGACTCTAATAGATTTTAATCAGCCCCAGGACATGCGCCTGGACGATGGCAAGGACGAGACAGCGGGGACGACATGCTGTTTTGGGCAAGCTTTCGCAGCAGCAGCAGCTGCTCGTCTTGGCGACAATTGAAATAAGTATTTTCTCCCTCTATTCGCCGCTATTTCATTTGAACGCTGATGAAAATCGCCCATGGCGCGAGGCTTTAATTAAGCAATTGTAAAAGTAGAGAAAATCATTCATATACGAGTATCTCTAGTATTGCTAGAAGTATTTATAGCATAATTCTGTGAGTGGTTGAATACTTTTCCTCAACTCATTCCCATGGCAAAGTGTGACTTAAGGTGAGTGCATTTTTCCACACAATTTACCCGCAACACCTTGAGGGGCAGCCCCAACGTCTAATGAGCCACTCAGCGGTGCAAATGTTCCACATTCACACTCCTGTTGCATTTTTCAGCACTTTGACACGTTTCCATATAAGTAGACGACATCAGAAAGCATACTCTTTATTTTTTCGTATTTTTTTTATTTGCGTAATTGGCTGAGTGCTGATGGCGTTGGCGTTGGCGTTGAAGATGAAAATGGCATTGGAGATGGTTGAGTGATGTGACAGCGCGGGGTTTATGGCCAGCAAAAGTGCTGCAGAAATTTAATGGCCTTATCGGGTATATCCGTAACCGCATTCGCATCCGTTTCTGGCTATAAAATGACCCGCATAAATGGAGACCAGCATTACACATTTAATTTGCCCGTGTCCCCTTCAGCAAAGTGTGAAATATCAGCATCATGGACATCTGGGCCAATAAAAGTGTCAAATGAAATGCGTATAATGAGCATCAGAGTTCAGACTCGTGTCCTTCGTTCCTCGTCATTCCTCTCTCGTCCTGTGTCCAATTGAATGTCAATGTCGCATCCGTACTTGGTTGACTTTTGACCGCCTCGGCAGTCGCCATTGGCATTGCAAAGTGTTTTAAAATGCAAAGTGCCATTATTTGTTGGCATCGTTAAATTTCATTTAAAGCAGACACAGTCATTGACCCCTTACCACTTGCTCTTGCTCCTTCTCTCACCCCCTTGTCATGGTCACAACTTTCGTTTATCTTGTCATCGTCATCTTTATTGGCTTCCATTGCTTCTGTTGCTGTTATCCTGTCATCCTGCGGGTGTGTTGTGTCCATAATTCCGCATGTAATTTGATTACCCACACAACCTCACACACATTTTCCTATCTGCAATGCCAAATCAAAAGTCTCATCAGCATCCATTCTGGCCAATTGTGTAGTTAAGCCCGATTAAAACGATATACAAAGTTAAATAAGGATTACAGCTGTTAATCGATTGCAAGTATAATAAGATATTCGCCCTATCAGATACATTTTACTAGTAATTTAAAAAGAACATTCACAATTTAAACCAAATCGGTTTGCTTCTCAGCCAGCTTCAAAGATAATGGCGCTGCACACATCAGACAAAAGCCCTAAATTGATTGGTAAAAAGAAAGTATATTTTATTATATTAAGTTGCTAAGATTAAAATCACTTACGGCAAAGACCACGTCGAACTGATACCAAATGGTAACAATCTGTTCCATTTCCTTGTCATCAAAATTGACGATCGCTTTGGCAACAATTATCTTGACCACAAAGAAGCAAATCATTGTGCATATAAACTAAGGATAGTCATTAAATTTGACAACAGAAATGATTGTTATATATTTCTGAGACTTACCACATAAATGCAGGTTACAATATTGCGAAGGACACCATAGATGCCCAGGCAAATGGCCAGGTTCATAAACACATCAAACCCAAGTGATGTCATCAGAATCACCTGGACTTTCTTATTGCAATTGTCGAGATTATTAACCGATACACAGATGCCAGTTATGTTGCATATCTAAAGAGCAAGAATATATACTGTGAAGATGAATATGAATCTGAATGAAATAAGAACTCACTGCGAGAAGCAATGCGAAAATCACCGAAAGGAATCTCAGCGTTTCAAGGCCCAAGAAACACATGTTTGTATACAATAAAATAGAAAATATTATGAATTAACTTCAAATTTCCAACAAAAACGTATTAGAAAATCGTGCTATGACTTTGACAAGTAAATAAATAAATAAATGATCTTCCCTAGAGCTCAAATAAGTTTAGTCTTGTTAAATAGTTAAGCATTAAACAACACTTGTAAAAGTTAAATATCTCAACCCAAATGTGTTTTCTATCGGTCAATATACTGCGCTACCAAACTTTAATTCTTGCAGCTGTTCTAATGGTGATTAAAATGAATAATTATTAGTTAATTGATCCTAATTCAAGTAAACTTAATCTGCAATAGGCGTTCAATATTATGGACACTATTGGGGCCATTGAAAATCTCAGTGAAGAAAATCCCGAGAGAATCCCTAAATCTATGATATGCGTATCGTTAAGTCTAAACCTTTTTCTTGCTTTTGCAATTTTTGCTGGCATCTTTGCGGCAATTCGACGAAATCGTTTATTTATAGCGGTGGTAAGTCCGGGCCGTTTGTAATTGATAAGCATGGACATTCCTTCCGTTGTCAATTTTAGTATATGATCGCATTGATTATATTTGGTGTGGGCAAGACTTTCATTTTCTGTATGGCCGATATCTGCGCCAAGAAGCAATACGGACTGATTATCACGGATTGGTATCGATTTAATACCACAATGGGCGTAAGTTGCTATAACTTTACTATGTATAAAGATAAGAAAACAATTTAAATATATTTTCAGTGGATTAGTTTTATCTTCCTAGCAATATTATATTCAAGGATGAACGAAGAGGCCAGACAAACTTTAATTTAAATCAACCAATGGAAAAGTATTTATTTCTCAAAATGTGGTTAAAAGTGGTTAAAAACAGAATTAATATTGTAGTGCATGTATATCAAAATCACAGCTATTTTTATGAGATTAAAAGCTAAGGTATTTAATGAGAGTAACATGATTGTTTTCATTATAAATTTATATACATTATGAATTTATGCTGTATAAACTTGCCAGTGTAAAAGTATGTAAGATCTTGCAAATTTCTTTTAAAAAAGAACTTGACTTTTAAAGCATTTTAAAAGTGTTGTATTATCTGGACATTATTATCTATTATTGCGCTTCTTCTTCTTGCTCATCAGCTTTGAGAGCGCAGTAATAGGAGGCCAGAAATCCAATGCAAATGACCTGTAATAAAGAGAAGTTTTTATCTAGATCATGGGGCTATCATTTCTACTTACACAGAAGACAGCATTGACGGTATAGAGTGGGGTCAGTATGAGGTCGAATTGGGGCTTATCGAAATGATCAACCGTTATCGAAAGGAAGAACTTGCCCAGAAAGTAAGCAATCAATGTGGTTAGATACTGTAAAATATTAATATTAATTATTAAATACAAGTATCTGAGTGTCTGATACTTACCACCATTATTAGCGATAGATTAGAGCGAAATGCTCCGTACATTCCGACCAGAATGATACAAACGGTACAAGCATTTAGCCATATCGACACTATCAGCAGATATCTGGCACTTCCTTGTGCTTTGTCGAGAACCTTAATGGACACACCAATTTCAACAATATTGGTTATCTAAACGGAATAAGCGTTATTTATAAGATTGACTTGAATTAATTTTAATTTACCGCCAAGGAAACAGCTGAAATTAATGTATTGATCATAAGTATCTTAGCTCCCAGAAAGCACATTTAAGATTTAGCTGAAAATCGAATGTTTAATTTCCAATGTCTTGATCCCGGCTTGTTTTAAATAATAATTGCAGAACACCAATTAGACAAATTATCTATAAAAACGCGGAGTATTAGATGCATTCTACTTTGGTTGATGTGATTTCACTTACTGCCCAGCAGATTGTCAACTGTAACCATGGAGATTTGTATGAGGCCACATTCTTGTTATTACGCAATAGTAAGAAAGTCATTAAGATAATGCACTTGACCAAGATGAAGAGGAAGATTCCAGCGGCCAACTAATTAAAAATTGAAAATATTTAAAATCTACACATTAGTTCAATATACTTTACCAAACGTAGTTGAAGCGAGTAACCCTTAAATAATACAAGGAATCCCAGACAAAAGACCAAGATCATGAATAAGGTTGTAATAGTACAGGAAGATATTAACAATGTCGTGTCTCGACTTTGATACATGACATTATCAATATCAACATAGATTTCGATGCAGCAGAATTGCTAGAGAAACATGATTATCTGAAATGATATGCAATAATAGAGTCATTGGTTAGAGTCAACTTACTAAAAGAATCGCTAAGAGAAGTGCATTGAGAATTTTAAGTACGCGCTGGGAGAGCAGGCACATTACCGATTATTGTATATAATACTATATATAAATATGAATTAGTGTGATTGTGAGTGTATCAGAAGTGTTAACTTCAATGACAAGTATTCCAAGTGAAACATAGTTATTTACAAGTGCTCTACCCACAAGATGTTTAAGTGCCCAGGCCACATGTGCAGCAACAACAACTACAACAAGGCCAAAAGCAATGACAACATTGTTGACAATTTCCAGTTGAACGCACAAAAGCAACGTTGACTCCTTCTGAGTCCTTCCCCTCTGGCTGAAGGAGTCCACATACAACTCTTAGCCAGGATGCCATTGCCTGACCCCCTTCACATTCTTCCCTCTCTCTCTCTCTCTCTCTCTCTCTCGATTCTCTGTTGCTTGTTGTCTGCCTTATGCTTTGTCTGCTAAAATAATCGCCACAATAATCTGTCAACGACAGCTGTTGATGTCATAAAAACCTTTTGAAGATGTGAAGATGTCGTTGTCGTTGAGGCACACACAACAACAACAGCAACAACAACAGGCTAATGATAATTTGCCACAATTTACACTCAAACCAGCCACAACATCCACAACAGCACACTTGTTGTTGCCCCTCCCCGCCCATGTCCATCCATCCATCCATCCCTCTTTTAATGGCTGCGATAAAATCATTGATGAAGCCAAAAGCTAATTGAATGTTAATCGCTTGGCATTGACATTGCACGTGGCACTCGTTGTGGAAGTGGCAGATAAAAAGGTACAAATGGGCAAACTTGCCACAGATGCCAACGATGATAAAACGCAAAAGGTGAGTGGTAAAATTTGCATAGAATAATGATAAATCAACAGTTGAAACGAGCTTAAAGGTTAGCTCGCTCTTTTATTTATGTACGTCTATGTGTTTGTCTCTCACAACAAGACGCAAATAAAATGCAAACAGTCCTTAAATTAAAAATTAAATTTTAATCTACACAGCAGCCGGGGGCTAAACAATGATCCATATCAGTTAGTCGAGGTTGCAAGGACTCCCTGCCTCATGACCCTGTCCTGGACTTGGGCTGCCCTTTGTCTGTCGCTATGACATATCGCGATGAAAGTCGTCTGAGGTCTTTTCCTTTTCTTTTCATTTCATTCCATTTCTTTTCTACTTCTGCTTCAGTTCGTCTGGCTTAAATTTGTTTAAATTTGTTTTCGAATTAAGCAACTTCCTAAATTTCATTCACTTTCCAGCTGAGTTTGACTCGAAATCTTGAAATCTGTATATTTCAATTGAATTCTTTTGACTACGATAAATCCTCTGTGTCTATCTCCTTTATTATGTACATAACTTCAAACTTACTAAAGTACATCTGAATATATTTGGAAAGGGAAAGATAATGTCATACATAAAAAAAATATCTAAAACTGTTCACTTGCACTTGAAAAAATTTTAAAAAATATCTTGTACTTTTTGAATAAAGAGTTTTTGGTTTTATGAATTCTCGATAATCAGTTTTAATATTTCCCTTAATTCAAACACTTTTTTTCATTTACAAAAAAATGATGCCGACAAATTGCAACATTATGCAACTGTTGAAATGCAAATTGTTGCAGGCAGAACTTGGCTAAGATGGCGAACAGCGAAAACAGCAACAAACTGGGCGCACACACAAAATGCATGTACATTTGCCGTTTTGTGCAAATTTTTCAATTGCACACTTGAAACAGGGCCTGGTCCTGACATGGACAACATAAAATGCAGTCGCAGTCGCAGTCACAGTCACAGCTGGCCTGGTCAGTTTGTTAGGCATTGTTTGGGAGCCGGCCCTTTTCGAGTTTCGAGCTTTGAGTTTTGGGTCTAATGTCCAATACACAAATACAAAATGGCAAAAGCCAAATACCCAAATAGCCACACAGATGCATCAATTGTCTAATTGTTTGTCGAGACAGAGTCGTCATAATGTCCATCAAATTATGGCCAACAGTTCAAGCCACATTGTGACTTTGTGGCCAAGTGTCCAAGTGTCTTCGTGTCCGATCTGTCGGATGTTGGATGTGTCTGATGTCTGATGTGTCCTGTGACATCGTCTGGCCGGGTCGAAGTTGCTGTCTGGCTGCTGCCAGTTTCATTTGAGAGACGACCCGTGGGATAGGTAAATTTGATTTATGACTTATTATGCGTCTTATGTCCTTTCATAATTTAATTATACCAGGACACGGCTCAACAGACAACGAGACACACACAAAGAAGAATGCGAATGTGAATGGTATGGGAATTTTGCAGTTTTTGCCTCTCGCAAACATACACACAAATAAACACAATAAAGCATAATGCTCTGTTATTTAAATCATGCAAAATTCGCTTACGCAAATTGGATTGCAACAATTGTTTGCGCTCAGTTGCATGCGCAAGCAGTTTGTGGCAAAAACCAAAGCGACATTCGCAACTTGCGAGTCCAAATGCAAATGTAATTAAACTGCACTTAGGACAGTTGTATCTCTGTGTGTGTGTGTGTGAACGACTGTGTGTAAATGTGTGCTTGGCATGCCAAATGAAATTGAAATAAATTATTGACTAATTGTCAAGGCAGACAATCAAGAGTGTGGGCCACGTTGCGTATACGCAATCACATCCCTATCAAACACAAGTGCAGCTAATTTGACAAATAAAAAGTATGAGTACTCGGCTTTAAACTAAACAGCTTCATTTAATTTGATTGTTTATGTCTGCATTAGCTGGGGAATTGATCCCAATCTCTCACTCAAGTCAGTACCATCAATGTCACTTCAGATCAAGATTTTGGCATGAGCTCTCACATCATTTATCTACGAAAATCTTGAATAAAGTGGGCTACAAGCACATTTTAAATCAGCTCTTTAGATGGGTTTCAATTAGGTGATTGAACAGACACATGTTTAGTTATGCTTGGGAGCAGGAGAAGTGATTTAAATGTCATTCAGAGAAAAAGTTTTTTTTTTTACAATATACAAATTAAATAATTTTAAAACTTATGTTAAATTTGTATGCTGACCTCTGTCTATTCTTTTCAAATTTACTTCAAGATCAACCCAGATCGTTAACCCTTAACTAAGTACACAAATGCTTAAAACAAATTACCTTGAATAGACAAAGTAATTGATGTGTTTGTGGTCTCAATATTTGGCTGTCAGTGCAAATCTATTGGTGGCCATTAGTAAAGCACGAGCTGTGATTGTGCTATTTAAATGTTCAGTTTCAACTTTGCAGACTAGACATATATTGTTATTGCTGTTATATCACCCGTTAATTATCTGACAATAATTATAACAAGTGCACACAATTCATAACCGGGTCACAATTGTAAATCGAATGGCAATGAAGTTGATTTCGATGTCAATTTCGATTTCGATTTCAATTTCATGGATCAACTGGGCTGCCTGAGGGCAAACCAATGAGAGCTGAGGGCAGGGCAAGTGTGCAAAAATATTAAATCCAATTAATGGCACATAATAAACAGCGCAAACATAACCACTGGAATACCGGACACGCCCCCGCCCTGAAAGCCGCTTAACGACCGTCGAAGGCCGTGGCCAAAACCAACGATGACGTCGCAAAAAACCGGCTACAAGTTGAGCTCCAGTTTTGGCTCTGATATAATCATTGAGCACTTTTTGGCAGCTCGGACAATTGTTCGTTTACTGCTTGTTAGGCTTCGTTTTGCTTAGCCCCTGAATCATGATTGAGGCCCAACGGATTTTTGCTGGCAACAAATGTGAATTTTATTATGATCAAACAACATTAACAAGAAGCTGTAACAATCTCAAGTCGACCCTCTTTAGAAGCCCCAGTGGGTGCCGAAGCCGTCGAAGCTCATGTGGGAGACGCTCGCAGCGGGCGAGTAGTGGACGGTCTGGGAGCTGCCGTAGCTGGAGACGCCCAGGGCTGGAGCATTGTGGGTGTAGGTGGTGGCAGATGGGCCGTGGTTCACGTTGGTGGTGGCCAGAGGAGCAGCATAGGACACGGGAGCGTGTGCAGCATAGGCGACAGCTGGAGCGGCATAGGTCTTGGTCAGAACGGGAGCGGGAGCCGAGTAGACAGTCTTGGCCACAACTGGAGCATGTGCAGCATAGGTCACAGCTGGAGCAGCATACGACACGGTCTTGGCCACAACTGGAGCATGTGCAGCATAGGTCACAGCTGGAGCAGCATACGACACGGTCTTGGCCACAACTGGAGCTGGAGCAGCATACACCGTCTTCTGGACAATGGGCGTGGCCTGGGTGTACAGTGGAGCAGCGTAAGTTGTCTTGGCAATTGCCGGAGTGTAGACATTGTTGTTGACGCGTGTGTCCGTCTTGCGGACACTGGAGTACGGAGTGTCCACAGCCTTCGAGTAGCTCGAAACGGTGCCGTCAAAGGAGCGCACCACATTCTGGTGAGTGGAGGCCACGGCATCCACGGCGGGATTCGCCACAGCCACGTGGCTGGCGAGGAGACCAGCGTTGGCATAGGCCACCAGGGCGCACAGAGAGATGAGGTAACGGAATGCCATGACGAGACTGAAGTTGAAACTGAATTGAAACTGTTGGGCAGGCTGTGACTGAGCTGCGACTGTTGCTGTTTTGGCCAAAACGCTGCGGCTTTTATACGCAACTGACGCGTGCCAGACAAACCAAATTTCGGTAATCAAAGCTGCCCACAATGAGATGCGAATTTCGTTGACTGATTGACTGAATGACTCTCTGTCTGTCTGTCTGCCTATCTGTGTGTCTGTTTGGCTGCGTGATTGGGGCGAATATTTGAAAGCCAATTTAGCGCACATAAATTAAACGTGGTAATTAGGTTTAGAGAACGTCGCTCTTGGCCCACGTGTAAAATTAATAACAATTTGCCAAAAAAAATAAGTACAAGACAATGACAGAGGGTGAATGAAAGAGAGAGGGGGAATGGGGAAGAAAAGTGCAAGCATCCCAAGTTGGCAACACAATTCAATTTGAAGCAGCGGCAACTTTGGTAATTTCAATAAATATTCATCATGCGCCCCGTGAACAGCAGCAACTGCGAGGGAAATACATTTTGGAAAAACTTGCGGAAAAAGTACAAAAATCATAAACAAGTCGAAGAGAAGAAAACACACCCCACCCCCACACACTTTTCCCATCGAAGTTGACACAACAAAATAAAAGAGAAGTCGGATCTTTTGGGGGATGTGTCCCGTGGCATATTTGCTGCTTGACTTGAACTCAATTTAATGGAAAAATACGCCAGGCAAACAAAAGTTTTTGCACTGGAAAATTTATGGGCTGCTGATAGTATTCAAAATAATTCACTGGGGGCAGTTCGAAAACACTCAGTGCGAATACGCGCCTCGTCATTTGGCCGATGGTTTGAACCAGTTTCAGTTTCAGTTTCAGTTGTTGTCTACAAGCTTAGGCCTAAGTCTATCTGTCACACATATTGTATGTATACATGAACATATGGTTGTGCGTATTGTGACCGTGAAATTTGGCCCAGAGTTGTTGGCTATTTAAGCCAAAGAGTTGGCCCAGTTAGGCATCAGTAACCATTCCAGTTGCAGTTAAACAACAACCTACAATCATGGCATTCAAGTACGTCCTGCTCTCCCTCTGCGCTCTGCTCAGTGCGGCAAATGCTGGATTCCTGGCACCTGCCACCTATGTGGCATCTCCGGTGGTTCACAAGCTGGCCCAGCCACATTACGATGCCGTGGGCACCACCCAGCAGAATGTGGTGCGCTCCTTCGGCGGCACCGTGTCCACCTACTCGAAGAACGTGGTCACTCCCTACTCCAGCGTCAGCAAAGTGGACTCGCGCACCACCAACAACGTGTACACGCCCAAGACGATCTACAGTGCCCCAGCCACCGTGGTGACCAAGTCCGTCTATGCCGCTGCTCCTCCAGCTGTCACCTATGCCGCTCCTGCTCCAGTTCTGGCCAAGACCGTGTCGTATGCCGCTCCAGCTGTGACCTATGCTGCCCCCGCTCCCCACACTGTCTACTCCTCGCCTGTGCTGGCCAAGACCTATGCCGCTCCAGCTGTCGCCTACTCCGCTCCAGTTGCTGCCGCTCCCGCTGCCTATGTCAAGTACTCGCCTGCCATCGGTGTTGCCCACGTCAGCTTCGACGGCTTCGGCTCACACTGGGGATACTAAGCAAAAGCCCCAATTGTTACCACTGTTGATTTTACAAACGATAAATAAAATAATGCCTTAGTTAAATCTACTAATTATGGTCTATTGAGTTGATGGAGGTGGAGAAGTTATAGATACATTTAGATACATGTATTCACAATGATGTTAATGCAAATTATATATCAAATTTTAAATCGAAATGCTTAAATCGTCAATTCAATAATCGAGTTGTCAAGACGTACATCGTTAAATAAAATTATCGAGTGAAAGTATTTGAAAATCGCTTTTTCGATGTTTTTATACATCAATATCCAGAGCTATATGGATTGGTACAGAATAGCTTCTATTGTAGATCATTTTGCTCGGATGTTAATCAAATCGATGAACAAACTCAAATTTGCTGTCGATAATTCATAAAAATCGATTTAATTGGTTCGATAAAACGTCAGAAAAATTATCGAGTTAAAATACTTGAAAATAGCTTCGGCGAAAATCGAGTTGAAGATTTTTCGGTGTATTCTTACAACACTTATCAACAGTAGTCTCAAACAGTTGGTCCACCTCTCTTAAGGGGAATCCCTTTCTCACATTTGTCTGCCGTTTAATGGGGCGTATGTGTGCCATAATTTTATGCCTCTCTCCCAAGTTCATGCTCATCAGCCAAAACTTGCTTTATTTTATTTTTATATCCATATATTTTTTTTCAAATGGAAAAGGGTGCAAATATTTAGTGCAAAACTTTTTGTTTGTCTTTGTGGGGGCGCAAAAAATTGTTGGCCAAAGTTTAATGAGCCACATGACCCCTTTTGGTTAGCCGTTTTTCACTTGCTCAGCTCAGCAGCTTGACCAAAGTGTTGTTGTTATTGTTATGGTTATGGCTATGGTGGCGGAAAAGTTGTCCAAATCGTTTGGGAGAACTCCAACGCCAACTTCGAGTCCGACTCCGACTCAGATAGGGGCATAAAAAAGCATTAACTGTGTGCGGGGCCTCTAGCAAACTATTTAGCCATAAAGTTGGTCGTTCTGTTGAGCATTTTGTATGCATATTTTATGCATTTCAAAATGCTTGAAAATTGTTTTTCCCGATGCCAAAATTTAATGTCGACAACAATAAAATTTATGTACAAGTGTAAAAAACGAAAAGCGTCCAAAGGCGAAACATTGAGATTGTCCTTGAGCCATGTGGCATGTGGCATGTGCCGCTCGGTTGCATTTTGTATAACGTTTCGAGAGCTCAACTTGTGTCCGTGTTCGGGTTCGAGTCCGTGTCCTTTATCCTTTGTTGATTTCTTTATTGGCTCATGCATATGCATAGTGGACATTGGATGCCTTTGAATCCTTTTCGAGCAGAAAGACAGACAGACACTCGAGTGTTTATCGTTATTGATTGCAGCTTGTGAAATATGAGAAGTGTAAGCCCTGCCAATGCCAATTTCCAATTCCCAGTGCCATCATCCAATTTGTCTTGCATGAAAATGCAAATGCAAATGGAAATGCAATTTACATTCTACAACTAAAGAATGATGCGCGATTGCCACAAGATGCGAAATGAACGCACTGGCGCCATGATTTTCTTCAGATACAGATAATACACAATCAGGGCAGCAACCAAAAGCAGCTAAGAATGAAATTAAATTAATGGTTAAGCGATTTCATAGTCTGCTCGTCTCACACCTGAAACAGGGAAGTGAGAAGCTCGTAGCGCAGTAAGCTTGTGGACACGGCATCTCTGTTCAAGCAGCCTTTGTAGTGCAGATCCTTGGTGAGATAACTCTCACTCCCGAAGCAGCTGCTCGGCAATGTTCCAGATGTCAGCAGATAATCATCCGGTCCGAGCACGCCACAGCAATCGTACTGCAGATAGACAAATAATATAAGAAATCAATTTAAATTTTATTGTTTTACTGACCTTCTTCTCATAATACTCCAAACTCATCTGGTTCAACCATCTGTAGTGCACATTGTGGGCAATGGGATAGCGTTGGGTCATCACCAAGATCAGCAGCATTTGCAGCCAGGAAGATAGAAATATTACCATGTTGTACTGCAAATAATAATGTAGCTAAATATATTCTGTGGCTGTACAATTAGTGAGAACTCACAACTCTCAATGCACGCGTCATCTGCATCAGCACGAGATAAACTCCAAGCAGAAGAATTCCAATCAGGAACAAGGTGGCTGCCAATACCAAACTCTCATAATAGGTAAACTCACACTCCTCGCATGCTGAATAATAGGAGATCACGGCAACGTGATGTACACTGTCGGAAATATTGAAAAACTAGAAGAAAGTTTAATGAGTGAGATTTTGAGTAAAAGTTTCTCACTAACAAAGCAAACGCAGAATAATATGAGGACAGCCCATCGAAAGAAAATTAAATTCCAATTCAATGGTGGCCGATCCTCTTCCTGCTCTTCTTGTTCTTGTTCTTCTAGTTCTGCTTGTTCTTCTTCCATTTAGAAATAGCTAAAGATAATTAAAAGTCACAGCTTACTGATGTGTTGAGAAGATTTTGGTATTTAAAATATCAAAAAAATATTCAACTTAGAAATGTTTCAGAAATTGGTCAATTAAAAACCATACTAAAATTTACATATAGTATCTATATCTTATTTATTCTTAAAAATTAACTGAGTCCTCATTTGTAGTTAAGCCATAAATATCTGCAGTATTTTTTCTAAATAGTATATGTATCTCCCAAGCAACTGTGATTAAAATAAGCGCTGAGATTAAAGCGATTTCTGGAATTTGCATAGATTTGCTTTTGTTGGTGTTCGGGGTTGACTTCTGGCCAGTTCAGTTCAGTCTTTGGTTACACACATACTCGAGCGCAGACTATGGAATTTTTTAATCAAACAGTTGCCATTAATTACTGCAAAATTCTGGCAGCCACATAACAGACATTTTTTCGACGGGAGTCGCAATGAATGAAAGCCCGAAGATGGCAGCGACCAGCGACCAAGGAGGAACAAAGCCAAGGCGTGGCTCAATCCTCATGTGTTTGTTGCCCGTGTGGCAACAACAACAAATAGAATGCCACAGGGCAACCGCAGCTCAGCCAGAGCACTCACTGGATAGTCCGGAAAGTCGTAACCAGAGACGGATACGGGGCAAAAAAACAGCAGCCATTCAGCACAACTAAAAATCAAATTAGGTGCAAACGAGCTGCCGTCAGCGGCGTTCGCGGTGGGCGGTGGCATGAATGCTAGTAGTGGGCGTGGCCCGGTCCAATGTAATGAATAATTTATAATGCAAAACGCTGATGTTTTGCCTTCGCTTTTAGTTGAAATTAAAATTTTGTGGCTTTCTTTTCATGGTTCGCAATCCGCAGTTTAAAGTGCTCGGAAATGCCAAAGATTTTGCCGCGTTCTCTTTTGTTTTTACTTCGAGTGCATAGGAGAAATGAGAAGGGAAGGGAAAGGCAGAGAGTGAGAGAGAGAGAGAAGCGGCTGATAAATGTGCGTGTGCTGGTGTCAAGTGCACGCTCGTGAATTCAATTTGATATACAAACTGATTTATCGATGCAGAACTGAACTGAAGCTGAACAGAAATGAAGCTGAGCAACCCGCCCACCCGAAACTGCCACACGCCATTCATAAGTCAGTCAGTCAGTGGGGGAAAGTTGCAGGGTGAAGAGGGGAGGGCAGAGTGTCTGCTATGGAGACGATAAAAAATTACATACACTTGTAACTGTAACTGTTGCTGTTGTTGTTGTTGTTGTTGGCTGCAACCAGCCCCTAACAAGGTTAATTTGTTGCGATCGCACAGCGCACTGTCATTTATCTTCGCTGTCAACGGCAAGTCTATGAGCAGAGCAAGAACAAGAGCAAGACTCTAATTTGAATTTAACAAGCTCCACATCGAAAGAGAGAGCATGTCCTCAGTCAGTCAGTCAGTCAGTCAGTCAGCCAAACAGACAGACGACAGGCAGGCAGTGAGGATGTCCCGTGAGCAGCTCGGAAAGTCAGCCAGTTTATCACAGTGCTTTGAAAATTAAAAATTTATTGCCAGACGAGGTGTCAATCATCGCCAGGCATCGCAATAAAAAGTAATATGTAACACTGCGACAAAAAAAGATAAATAAAAGGATATTAAGAGCAAGTTGAAACTTGAATACTCTAACTGAAACATACCACAGTTAATCTTAAATATAAGTCAAATTGTAACTAACAACTTTAAAATTGCTTCTATTATTTTAATAAGTTTACGAACATTTTTATGTCCACAAAACATATTTAAGTTAGAATTATAGATCAGATAAATAATTTCAATTTAAAAACACGAGCAATAATCTACACTCTGCTCAGATTAAATTTAACTCAATTATATTTAAATTTTCCACATTTTCATGTCATGTAAACTCTCTATAAAAGTCAACATACCCGCTGCTTAGCTACAACTGCTCTTGGTGCTGCAAAAAGGAGGGACAAGGCATCCCACATCCAACATCCCACATCCCACAGGACTCGCAACACACTTCATCATCAATTTGTAGTCCGTGCAATGTTTCAATTTCACTTGTTGGCTTCGATTGTCGCCCGTCGCTTTTGGGGTTTGGCGACACAATTGAAAGCGACACTTTTATGGCTTTCAGATTTGTGCAATGCATCCTCCATGGCTCGCCGCTTTGTTCTAGTTTTTTCTCTTTTGAAATAACCAAAGGGGGGTTGTAGTTGAATATCCCATGCTAATTGCGAAATTCTTTGGCAAATTGCATCAAATTTCATAAAGTTGATTTGGAAATGTATTTTTGTGTGCGTTTTATTTCCAGAACATTTGATAATAGTTTTTATTTTGTTATTTGCACATTTGCACATTTCTATTTTTATATTTTCTATTTTTATTTACTTACTGCAGCTGCAGCGTTGGAAATAAAATTTTGTTGCATATTTTGTGGCGTCAAATGGCAGCCACAAAAATGAATGAAATCGTAAAATTCTGGCACGCCGGACAGCAGCAGCAGCCGGGGCTAATAACATACACTCAAAAACCGGATACGCCGCAGACCAACGGCGTATAAAAGCGGTGCCCCTTCCCTTCCCTTCTCTTTCCTCTTCTCCTCTCACTCCTCCCACTTTCTCCCCTTGCTTTTCTTTTAGCATTCCCTTGGCCCGCATTCTGGTCTTGGTCATATCTAAGCTCAGACATCGTATGTATGGCAGAGTGAGTGTGTGTGTGGTGTGTGTGTGTGTGGTGTGTGTGTGTGCATTGGCATTTAAGTGCCGAAACGAGTTTTTTGGGGCAAGAGCAACGTCTAACATAACCTCAATTTGTGTGAGTGTGTGTGTGTGTTTATTTGTTTGCCTTTATCTGACTGTATGTCTGTCTCTATCTCTGTCTAACTTGCTCTCTCTCTCTCTTCCTCCCCATTCAGTTTTAGCATTGCAATTGCAATTGCCTTCAGCTCTTCTCGCGCTGTGTAAATATTTGATTTTTGCATTAAAGTCAATTTGCTTTCATGATTCCGTAATTCATTGTTTACCCGCGCTAACTTCTATTACGCCTTCCGCCCTCCGCCACGCCCTCCACTCGGCGTGTTTAATTTTCAGCATTTGCCAGTCCTCGTTTATTGTTTATTTTTTGAAGTCCCGCCCCCTCATTTCTTCTATCCTTGAGGCACAGACTCCAGACTCAGTCCCATATCCATATCCACCTCCCTTTCTGGCCGGATTCTGGCCGGATAACACCAGACGCAGTGATATCCGCATCATCTTTGTTTGTTGCTCGCAGCCACTTCCCTTCGTCCTCCCCCTCTCGTCCTTCGTCCCTTTTGCCTGTTTTAATATGCGCACTCAACGTTAGAAATTAAATCTGGCGCTCAAATGTTATTTGCGCTTTTCGTTTATTTATTTATTTATTATTTGCTTACGCCCTTATTCCCTCTATCCCTGTCTCTGTCTCCGACTTCTGCCAGTTAGACTTGACGCTCTGTTCTTGGCCAGGCCAACTCCCAGCCCACTTTTCATTAGGTAATGCATAATAAGTACGAGTATTTTGTCTGTATGTCTGTGAGTGTATTTCATTTATGTTTTGTTGGCCAACTAAATTCAGAATCTCTTGCACAGATATGAACAAGCAAATATCGGCCGATAATAGAGACTAAGACAATGTATACCCTGTAATAAACAGAATAGTATGGACAGAGCTCTGTTAAGTTTCTAAAGATACAAAGCTGATATGCAGTGGAATTAAACATCACGCATAGGTATTGAAGCAAAGTTAATTAGGAATGTGCTTTAAAGTTTCTTAGGAATACAACTATGTATATCGTACCCCATTTCTGAGTACAGGATATAAATACAAAAACATAGGGCTTTATTGAGTTGCTAAAGTGAGCAGACAGTGGAGTTTCAGACTATTGCAAATTGATATAAATTGACGGCTCTTTTCTGTTCATTCCTTAAATTTTCAGCTGCATATTACAGCAATCAAATTTAAGTAGGGTATGACAACATTCACAATCTGATCTGATCTTTAGTTTTTTTCAGTTGGTTTGCTCACTTAATTAACTCTTATAAACACACCGACTCTTGAGTTGATGATGGCATTTGAATCGGGAACTTCTTCTGGATACAGCAAAAGAACGAAGAAACCAAATTTCTGAGAATATTAACAGGTCTTGAACTAACTGGAATCCTTTTTTGTTGAAAATAACAAGAAAAATTTGAATTTTGAAATGTATTTATGATTGAATGCATTTGTAGTTTCTTTTAAAAAACTAAAAAAAAAAATTCCCTAACTCGAAGTCTCCCTAACTCGAACTTTTTTCTTGGATTATGGTGATTCGAGTTAGGGAAGTTCGACTGTATTAAATTTTTCTGACTCGCATATGCGTTTAAACTTATAATTTGTACAGGACAGTTATGTTCTCACTTAGCAGGCAGTTCACACCACATCATCACCACATTTTATGCGAATTCCCCCACTTCGTCAATCCTCAATCAAAATCAAACATTTCGCTATGCATTACGCGAAGGCGCTCCACGCAAAAGTCAAATCAATACCGAATACCACCCCCTGTTATCCCCGCCCTCCTTCCGACCAAGCACCGCCCATCAGTCTATCATTACTTGTATTATAAAAGGAGCGATGCCTGCAATTTTAACGAGCTTTACGCATTTTATCGCTAGAGCTGCTGCTGTTTCTTCTCCTTCTCTTCCTTTATTTACTGCAAGGACAACGGCAGGCAGCTCATCTATGTAGGAGCATATCCGCATCTCCTTGATGGCGTTGTCCTCATCATCAACAGGCGATGCCAATGCAGTAAAAAAGAATCTAATTTAGTGCGCGGTTTGCATACAAATTTCTATCGCCAACCGCAACAACAAGATGTGTGCGTGACAATGCGAGAATATGTATATGTGGATGGATATATCTATGTGGGTGTCAATTCGCCATTGATGTCACGATATACATTGATTTGCCATTTGAGTATATGCATTTTTCATTAGAGAATCTGAGCTGAGAAATGCGGAAATGCGCCGTCAAACGATTTAATCAACAATTTCCAATTTCAAATTTCGAAATTCGCATTTAAAGTTTTTGCGCGCAGTGAAGTTTTTAATGACTTTTCGAAAACTTGACTGAGTCTAAAACCTGCAATTACTGCAGCTGCAACAGCGTACCTGTCTTATGGCCTTATGCAAACGACTTTTAGCCCAGACAGAACAACAACAGGAGCAACAACAACGACAACAACAAAACGCAAACCGCTAATCGCGTTACACAAAACTTTTGCCCCAAAAGGTGGCCCAGGCAATCGAGTGCGAAATTCCACATACGCCACGTGTGACGTCGCCTCATATCGTATCGTATCGTTTCGTGCTGTGCTGTGCTGTGCAGAACCATTCAAGTCATTTCCGCTTAAGCAGTCAGCCATTGCCAACTAGCTGGATATGAATGTGTTTGTGGAGCCGCTTGACATGACAGCCGCGTGCTGTTGAATGCCGCAAAATGTTGCTCAGAAACCGACTTAAATACAAACAAACATGGCCGCCAATGGCGACGCATGCAACACCAGCAACAACTGCAACAACAACAACAACAGCAACAACAACAACATCTGTGACTCGTGCGGGAGTTGCAGCCTAAAACCGGAAACCGGAAATTTAAAGCCATGCCAAGCAAATGAAGCGAATGGTGGCCAATTGTTTGTTGTTTTGTTGTCGATTGTCGTTGTTTCTGTTGTTGTTGTTGCCTGTTGCCAGGCATTTTGATTGTTGCCGCTGCCAGACACTGCGGACAGCTGCGATTTGCAAAGCATTGTGCAAAAGTTTAATTACAATTCCTTGCAATTTCTTGCAATTGCTGGCAAAAGTGCAAACAACTTTTTATTGATATTGTTATAGAGTTGGCCTGTCAGTTCATTGTTGTTGTTGTTGTTGTTGCTGTTGCCAATGTCAAATGTCATGTTATCCTGAAGTTATACGCTCTCTTCATCGTCATTGTCGTCTGCTGTCTGGATTTTAAATGCAAATTGATTACTGACATCGGCTAAAGTTGACGAGTTGCTTTCAGTCCTTAATAGTCAATGTCACATTATTCGCATCAAAGTTCGTAATGCGACATATAACATTTGCGAGAGTTGTTTGAAAAGTTTGTTGAGATCGCAGAAATTAAAAAAAGGAAAACTTATTTTTAAAATAACATGAAAGCTTGTGAACTGCAATTGTATAAACAAGATGAGAATATTGAGATGCTGAAACGCACTCCTTTTTTTAACTTATCTGGCGCCCAAAAAAATTAAACGATCACTGAAAATTCACTAATTTCACATAAATTATGTATAATTTCTTACTATTTTTTGTTGCAAATAAAATTTCTACAAATATCAATAGCAAACCACGCTATTTTGATCAATATATCATCAATAAAGCACACCAGACAGCCGCGTCAGTCATCAATATAAAATTGTCATAAATTTCATTTGTACTTACTCGCATATTCACACATGCGAGTGTATTTATGGCGTGCACGAATGCAACATTGAAGTGGAAAGTGCCAAAGTACACACACACACACACACGCACACTCACTGTGCTGTTAGTTTCATGCCTGCTGCTCTTGGCGGTGGCAAAAAGAAGGTTTCGCCACATGGCGCCCAACGTGGGGTCGAAATTGTTGCACTCAGTGGCATCAACTTTTCCACATGTGCATGGAAAATGTTATTAGGTATGCAAATGTGTCAACTTTATTTGCAATATTTCGACACATTTCGACACTTGTTGCCATAATGAACTCAACATCGCGAACTACCGACTGTTTGTGTGTGTGTGTGTCATGCATATTTCAATATGTAGTTGTTGGCATCACGTAGCCGACACACAACTGTTGCTCAACAGTTGCAGAGCTCTACAGTTGTTGCGTGTTGGCAATGCAAATTATATACTAATAATGGGCCGCGAGTCGTGCATGCAAATTGAATTAAACTAAATGACAACTGAAACTCACAATTTAAAGCGGCAACTGGTAGGTGTGTGTGTGTGTGTGTGTGTGTGGGGTGTATAAATTGCTACTATTGTTTAAATATTTGCCAACATAATTAACTTAATTCAATTGGATTTCCATTAGAGACCCACACACTCACACACAACTGCAATAGAGTCAAGTTGAGTCGAGAGTTGAGTTATTTGCACAGCTAAAGGTACGAGTCTAACCCGTATTTGTAGCCCTACTCTGACTACGTATTCCGAGAGACAAGTCAATTGGCAGCCACAGACGATCTGAGTAGATGCTGGCAAATCAAAGGCCTGTCCTTGCATAACATATGAGGCTGAGCAAGAAGATGAGTCTGGGCGCCGACTTGCGTCTGTTGACTTTCGGCAATCGAATTGAATTGCAGCTGCAAATCACACAATAAAATAATTGATTCCATTTGAAATGCACACACAACAAAGCCACAACGTTTGACTTTGGCAGCATATGCGGGTTCTGTCCTATCAACTATCAAATGCTTTTCCGACTACGACTCCGACTCTGACTCCTCCTTCGACTTCCGAAACGTCTCCAATTGCCGACTGTGCTGAGAGTACAAATTTATTTGCATTGTTTGCAGTTTAAACATAGCATTTTTAGTGTTCTAAAGAGAGAATCCTTTTCATTTGCCACTTGGTTAATTGATAAAGCGGCAGTCTTCGATTTTGGCGTTACACAAATTCCTGAAATTAAGCCTCCTTGCTGGCAGCCAAGGATAATTCCTTGCGTGTCTTGCGACGCATTCGCAGATTGGAAATCAAACGCACGGTACAGAAATAAACCAGCTCCACAATACTCAGTGTGGACACGCCCATAAAGAGGCCCAGGAGACCGCCACAATTGGCCAGAAAGTCGGTGGTGCCATAAAGCTCCGAGCGCCGTGAGGTGAGAAATTGCGCCTCCTTGAAGAAGATCGAAACACGCGACATTTTCATGCTGCAAATGTCAGAAAGAAAATTAATTTGCAATTCTGGCTTATAAGTTGGACTTGGCCTTACCCCTCCCGCTTTTTCTCATCCTCGCCGGTTTTGTCCTTGCTGGCAACTGTCTTGTAGTCGAAATCAGCCTGTGAAATTTCCGCCTCATATGCAATCGAGGTGCAGGAGGGCAGACAATTGCAGTCCGTCTGTCCACGCACATTCTCGCCCTCAGTGGCCATTCCCTGCTCGAACTCCTTGAGCAGAAGTTCGTCCTCGGCATCATTGTAGCACTTCAAGCTGCCAGCTCCACAAACGGGCATATTCAGATTCCCTGAAACAAGTTTAACAACACCTTCAATCTGTCAAATCTGTTAAAAAGGTAAGTTTAACTTACTTGGCATGGAGAACTTGACGCAGCCGCATTTGGTGAGCGTGAAGTTGGCCAGACATTCCAGCTCACAGTTGGTCTGCGAATAGATGTTGAAATAGCGCAGGTTACGCTCCTCCTGGAAGTAACACTGACGCCTGTGGGGCTCGTAGTGCTTTAAGCCATCCGAGGTGGTAATAATCTTGGGCCGTACGGAAATCAACACTTCCTGATCAAAGGGAATGCGGAAGTATTGGCGCGTCACCTGTGCAACTTCACCTGGCGTATGCAGCAGAATCTAATTGGCCAGGAAACTGTTATGCTAACAATTTTAGAGCAAATTCCATCTGTTACTTACTTTAAAGCCCTGCACTGGGCCACGACACATATCATCGAAATCGAGTTCCATGCCGCCCATAAACAAATACAAACCCGCCTTGGCACCTGGTCCCAGGACACGATTAGGATAAGTTTCCGTATCGGCTGTGGGACTGTAGCCTTTCTCGACGCTCCACTGCGTGGCCACACGATTCTCCTCGCGGAATATGAAATCCGGTATAATGCTGCAGAAATCGTCCACTTAGTAATTGGCGTTTTATTACTGGATCAATCTTACCCCTCAGCCCGAAAGATCTCAGCGGGATTCAACGAGTTGAAGCTGTAACAGACACCGTCCTCGGTGACAAACTTGTGGAAAATATCCTTGCATTTAACGGGCGCATTGCGCCACTTGCAGTCCAAATAGGTTTCCTCAAACAGAGGTGCCAGCTCACTGAGCGTATCAATGATTTCAATGCCCTTTCTGGTCTTGATTCCGTATTCTATGTCATGCAGCGGTGCATCACACACTTGGGTCACAGTTCCATAGGTTGCTTTTCTGTTCAAATTTAGGGTTATTATAATAAGAAGTTATTTATTGAATGAATGTTTTCAATTGTTTCATTATCAAAGTCTAGCATGTTACTGAAAACGTATTCTGATGAAAATCTGAATGGTTATCTTTTTTTAAGTAGAAAAATTGTAATTAACTTAAATGACTTTCATTTAATTTCATTAGTTTAAAATTTCTTTAAATTTAAATTTATATACATACAATTAATATTAATTTTAAAATTTTTTTTTTAAATGTTGACGATAGATGCAATCATACCTGTTAAATAATGATTAGTAATCATAATCATTAGTAATTAGATTATTTTTTTTAAAAATCTAACTAATGATTAAACTTCGATAATTTTCGGTTTTACCCAATTACTTAATGAAAACGATTACAAAAAATCAAAAATAATCTAAAAATTTTACATTTATTCAAAAATAATCAGAAAAAATCAAAAATAATCTTTTTGAGTATTCGGATTATTTTTCCTGATTCCTGATTATTTTTGAATAATTGTAATAATTTTAGATTATTTGTGATTTTTTGTAATCGTAATCATTAAATAATTACAGATTTTTCAAAAGTGAATTATATAGTCACTACGATTATTTCCAAAAATAATCTAATTGATTAGTAATTAGTAATCGAAAATTAACAGGTATGGATGCAATAAATAAAATAAAATAAAAATTAAAGGGACAAAGGAAACTTTAAATAAGAGGTGCTCTAATCTACGCTCTCTCTATCTTTCACATTCATAATTATTTTCCCAAAACCATAGGAAATGAACAACCTTCGGAAATGAACTTACTCCTTTTCAGTTAGTGGAGCAACTCCGCTGACATTGTTGCGCTGATCCCTCAACTGCCAGTAGATGTCGGTGAAGTTGAAGGCTCTCTGGCGAGACTTGGTCTCCGCACAGACGGTCACAGCCGGGAAGGGAATCTGCCAGACGGGCGTGGACTTCTCGGCGAAGCTGACAATCACCGGATTATTGGTCCACTTGTCCCAGATGTTGAGGGTCAGCTTGAAGCAGGTGCAGATGGAGAGCAGAAAGACGCTGACCCAGAACAGACGCTCCAGCCAAGGACGCTTCTTCTCGCCGAGGTAGCGAATGCCATGGATGGTACTGTAGTCGCAGTACTCATGGATGATGGCCTTGGCAGCCTGAAAGCCGCTGCCGTACTTGATCTGCTGCTTGGTGTCCACCTCATCCTCGCTCTCATCCGAGTCCCGGCAAGCCGATGCCGACTTGGCCATCAGCGCGGCTCGTTTCCATTGGTTCGAGGTGGCCAACGTGCCGAGATTGACCTTCGGAGGCACCACCAGCTCATTGATGGGCGTCTGCGGCTGTGTACTGTCCGACGACATGACCGGCGATCCGTCGAGCTTGAACAACGTTGACTTAGTCAGGCGAATGGACGTCCAGGTAGCGCCTTTTATAGTCGACGCTCAACGGGCGTAGCTGATGATTCTACTGGGTCAACCCGAGGCCCCAAAGGGATCGGCACTGGCGTGGGTCCAACCTGCACGCAGATGCCGCATCACGCATACGCCATGTGTGAAATGTGTGAAATTAGTTAGCGGGAAGTTTACGCTAGTTTTCGGTGTCATTTCAATTACTTCATTGGCTAAGCTCAACGTAATTTGTGAGCCACGTTAGTCAAGGTCCCCAGCCAGGAGTTGCCACTCGTAATTTCTGGTGTCTAAATGTTACCTTTGCGCCAACTGGACAATGGGAGAACTGGACAACTGGAGAGCTGGACAAATGTGCACCAGGGCGAGGCATTCTAATTAGCTTTAAGGTTGCCCAGCCCCAGTTGAAAGTGTGTGGCCAAATTGAATAGCGGCTGCTGCAGTGTCTATGTCACCTGAATCCTGACTCTTTCCCTCTCCTGCCGCTGCTCGTTGCTTATGCATTTTAAATCCTGGACTCGGCTCGACCGCAGGCGCTTAACTCGACCTCGAAATGGAAACAGAAACAGAAACTAAACGGCCGGCACACGGTGCAGACAATGTCGAGTCGTAGCCATAGTTAACCGACAATAAAAATGTTTGGAAGCCGCCGCAGGAGCCAACGGCAAGGACGAGCTTAACAACAACAGCAGCAGGAACAACAACAGCAACAACTGGCACAGCAACAACAGCAACAACAAACAGTAACACAACACAACACAACGCGAGCCATTTACGTTGCGCATTTTAATAAAGTTAACTGCATTTTGGCATTGTGTGTCCAACAACTTTTGGGTGAGTTTGAGGGGGAAACAGAGGGGGATATGTTACCTGGTAGTGTGAGAAAGTCTCCCTTTTGTCTGCCCCACTTGCACTCACCTTCTTTTGTTGGCGCTTTTCATTATCGTGCGCTGTGCTTTCAACAATGTTTGCAATGTCCTTGTTATTGTCCTGCTGCGCTTGTTGTTGCTCTGTTTACAGACTGCGTCGCGTCGTGTGCAGTTGATCATCATCTATTTTAATGAGCTTCAAAATAGAATTTCAAATGTCTTCCCAAACTTCAATTTGCCAAAAAAAAAATATATATAGAAGTAGCAGAGAACAGAAGAAAACCTTGAAATGTTACTTTCACTAACATTTGGAAGATTCTTTGGAAGATTCTTAGACTCACAATTTAAAACGTTTTTCAAATAATTCCTTTAAATTTACCTTTTATTTTCACTTTGTTTTTTTGTAAAAGAAAATAATAAAAAAAATTTACAAAATGTTTCCTTGTATCTTTAAATTTAACTCTTTTCCCGTCTTAACTTAGATCGATTTGTAATCAAGTTGCTGTAAATCAATCAAATTTTTAAATTATATCACACAGTCTTTTTGTGATTATTTAAATAGTTTATAAGCTTTTTTCTCTTGCTTTTACTTACCCTCTCGTTCAATCAATCATATAAATATTTTCTCATATTTTTTTAAGGTTTTTTTATTTAATACATTTTTCTGCCTGTTTACATGTTTAGCTGGAGGACATTGAATTGAATGTTGTTATTGTTTACAATAATTTTTCCCATTTTTTGGTGTTAACTAAACTATTTACATAGCTGCTAATTTTGATATAAGTACATATGCGACTTTATGTAAGTAATTTTATAATATATATATATTAATTTTATTTTATATATTAATACGTTATGTTTATATAATAATAAGTTTAAGCCTTTTGGGTTGTTGTTGGGGCTGTTTGCTCTTGTTCTTGTTGTTGTTTTTGAAACACCTGTTTTGAAACTATGCTACACTTGATATACATGGTACGTATATTGAATAATCATAATATTGTTGTTGGCTTGGTTAATTGTTAAATATACATAGATTAAATAAATTATTACATATAAAATATAAGTAGCTTGGGTATTTTGACAGCTAATAATAATAATAATATAATAATTAATATATTTTTTTTTATTATATACAAAGCTCATTTGTCCTACATAATGTCCCATAATTTTACTCGTTATCCATGAACTTATTTTTGATATACTCACACTTTTCATCTTCCTTTTCTTTTTCCTTCTTTTACCTATATGTTCTCATATGCAGTTTGAAACCCAAAATACTATTCGCCTGAACACAATAACAAAGACAGACAATACCAGACATATAAATAGATACCGTACTTGTGATTAGTTGTAATTGTTATAGCTACAGTAATATCTAATATAAAATGATATGTTTTGCTGTAATTTACGTTCATTTCTGTTTGTTCAAACTGTCTCGCTTGCAGTTTAAGTCTAGTACAAAAATACTGAATAAATTGCACTTACATCGCCCATACAATTTTAACATTCCCCAATACACAAAAGCCAAAAGCAATACGAGTATTTTGAATACTGCATCTGCACACAAATCTATCTATTTGTTGACATTCGATATTCTGAATATAAGTTCAGCTTAGATCCATAGTTATGTCTAGACTTTATGTCGGCTTATTGCGGTGCCAGCGCCAATCCGAGACCATTCGACATCAGACTCAACGCATTCGCAGTGGGCGATGTTGCACTTCCAGCGGCCTCCTGAAATAAATGTGAGATTTAAATACAATTAGAAAAATTATTATCAAGAAAAAATTTAGAAAATTAAAATGCAACTTAACTTAGCTGAGTTAAAATATCTAATAATACTCGAATTCAATTTAAAAATTATTTGAAATATGATAATAAAAAAATTAATTTAGTTTCATTTTAGAAATTTGATTTTGAAGAGCTTTAATTATATAAAATGTGTAACCGAAATAAACTCAAATCTGGAAAAAGCTGATGTCTTATAATAATCACAGTAAGTGATCCAAATTATATATATGCAGAGTATCTTAAAACTGTCTGCCTTTCATACTCACAATGCTCAGGGTACGCACAATGCAGGCGCGCGTTGCCGGCGGCTCATCCGACTCCAATCCGGGCGAGCTGCCGCGCGAGGAGACGGAACCATTGAGCAGTTTGATGCTCATGTTGATGTCATCCGAGTGATGGGTCTGCGAGCTGCTCGAGAGTCGTCCGTCCAGGGACAGATCATCCCGCTGCTGATCCTGCAACAAGAAGACATTACACTTTTAGTTTTAGGTGTCACTTGGAATGTGCAACACGCTGCCAAACGCACCTCCTTGGGGCTGCCACAAATTCCAAACTTGGCGTCCATTGAGTGCGTCTCAGTGTCGCTGCTGACATGGCCATCGTTGGCGGCAACTGCAACTGCGGCAACAACAGCCATGTTGTTGTCGTCGGCAGCAACATCAATGCCGTTTGTGGCAAGTGGAACGTCAATGTTGCCAGCTGTGGGGGACATGTGTCCATTGATGTTGTTGTTGTTGTTGTTGGCTGCTGCTGTTATTGTTATTGTTGCTAATTTTGTTATTGTTATTTGGCTCCTTGTTAAGTGTTGCTGACGTTGGCATGTGCTTTGTTATGGTTGTTGCCTCATCAGCAGCAACAGCAGCAGCAGCAGAGGCGTCAGCAGAGACAGCAGTGGCAACATTGGCCGTTGAAGGCGTCACCATTCCATGTCCATTGGTTGCAATTGCCGTTGTTGCATCGTTTGCATTGTTGTTGCCACTGTTGGGGCTGTTGCTGTTGCCGTTAGTGTTGCCGTTGCCATTGACGATGGCGGTGGCGGTGGCGACGCCAGCAGTGGCAGCAGCGACCTCATCGCCCAGCTCGTAAATGTTAACCATGTGTGCGGCCTGTGCGTGCACCATCAAATCCCAAGGATTGGCGAATGCATCCTTGCAAACGGCGCACAGCAATTTGGCGCTCGTTGGCGGCGTTTCTGTTTGTGTGTGTGAAAGCGAAACATGCAAGAATTAATTAGTTATTTAAGTTGGAATTTGCCAGGACGACAACAGCAACAACAGAGGGGAGACAGTGCTGGCTTAGTCGCATAAATAACTCAATTTTAAATGAATTTGCAGGCAGCCGCAGGCGCAGGACATGCCGCAGACAGACAGACAGACAGGCAGACAGATGTTGCTGACTCCAGCAACAAGGAATCTTCACACATACACAATGTGCCTTAGATAAACACACACACACATATTGGACATTGAGACGAACAATGCTTGGCAAAAAGTGTTTAACAATCATAAATTAATTGCCGACAAAAACAAACAATCTAACGGCCACGCCTCTTTCTGCCCACTGGCTGGCAACAGGGATAACTTACTTGCTGCGAATGCCACATCCTGGCACTTGCATGTGAACCTCAGCTTGCAGTAACTTTTCTTGTGGTCCAATAACTCAGACAGCTCGCCGAAGCATTCCCTGCAATTGCCGCAGATTAATGTATCCGGATTGCCTGCAATAATAATGGAAAACATACATAACCGACTTAATGTACGGATCTCAATGCAATCAAGTGACTGAGAACAACAATATAAAATTCAAATAACTTGCATAAATTGAATAATAACTTCTATCTGATGAACTAACGTCTAAATGCTAAGAATATGGGCTATTAATATATAAGAGCTTTTTAGATTATATCACATATCGAAAATGCTCGCATAAACTAAATGATTTGTCGATCTAGATAGTTTTGACGAATTATCTTTCTCTAAATTCTGCATCTTAAGGGAAAACTTAAAAAAAACATATACGAAATATCATTCGATATCAATGTGTTTTCAGAATACTTTCTTAATAAATTTCAGAACAGCTTATGCTTTTTAGACGGAAGCTTTTACAATATTTTTTTAAACCGTAGAAAATAAATATTTATGACTTTTTGGCAGTAATAAAGATTTTTTTTCTCTATTTACTCTATTTTCAACAAATTCCAACTAAAAAACACAGGTTGTTTTTATAATTATCAACATGTATCAATTGTACATTATAAAATATATTTAGCAAATAATAAAAATGTCTTATCAGTGTGATATTTTGATGGGCCAAAGTTTAATCTCGGCCTGCAGCATCTGTTTTCTGGTAACCACACGGCGTTGAATTCGCGTCTTGGCCTTCGATTTTAGCTGCGTTTTATTTTTTCGCCTTCGTTTACTTAAAACAACTTGTTTCGGGAATTCCTTGAGTTGAGCAAGTGGAGAATCACTCTGCTTATTGCGATATCGCAGCAATGTGGCAAATGCATCGATTCGCAGATTTGGCTTCATGGCATTTCGATGTGATCGACTCTGTAGATTCTTCGGATGAAGAGATTCTAATGAGCTCTTGGTTTTGGGTTTTTTACTGCAACACGGCAGCTTTTTTGCCTTTGCTTTTGGCTTGGCTGTTGTTGTTGTTTTCTTGTGCCCTTTAGTTGAGGCTGTTTGGGTGGTGGCTGTGGTGGCTTTGGCATTCTCCGGTGGTGCACATTGATCCTTTGTCTTTGCCTTGCCCGAACCCTGATCATCTTCATCTTCCTCAGGAGATGCATCATTCGCTGACAATTTAGCAATGCTCGAACGAAGTTGTTGTTGCGGTTGCTGCTGCTGCTGTTGTTGTTGCTGCTGTTGTGGCTGACTCTGACCAAAATACTCGGCCAGTTGCTGCAGCAGCTGCATCTTCGCATAACAATTCGACTCTCCATCCGCTTGGGCAGCCAAAGGCGGCGCATCCCTCTCAGACATTGTCAACGCCGATTGTGGCTCTAATTGTGGTTGGGATTGTGCAACTTGTGGCAAGTTCAGCGTCTGTTGTTGCGACTGAGCCTGCTGTGTGCCCTGGGACTGGGATGGGGCCTCAAGCTGCTCCATTGGCAGATGAACTGGACCAGGCATTTGCTGTATTGGCGATGGAGTCACTGCGGAAACCTGTGCCGCCAATTGCAAGTCTTGTTGCGTCAACTGATCGTCCTGTTTACGCAGCTCCAGTTGCAGCTGATCGAGTTTCTGATGCAACTCATCTTTGATTTCATCACGTACCTGTTGCTTTGGCTCCTCCTGCTGCTGTTGTAACTTCAAGTCAGCACTGAGCTCCCGATAATTCTGCTTCGTTTCGGCCAACAATTGCTTCGATTCCTCCGACTGCTCTGGAGGCTTCATGTTGACCCCTAAATCCACTTCAGAGCTGAGTCTCCGTTGAGTCCCGAAATTCGGATTTAGATTCATTTGCTGTAACTTTTGTTCGCCGCTGTTGCTGTAGATTATTGGCCTGAGCTGGAAGTTGTTGGCCAAGAGACTGCCCTTGAGACTGAGCACACCATTCACATAGGCCTGCGGAAGTTTCTGCGGCGATCGAAACGGAAATGGAATGGAACTGGACTCCAGTTGAGTTTGCGGCTGTACGACTTGAATGACTTGTAGCAAAATTGCGATGAGAAAGACGAGACAATTTGTATTAGCGTCAAGTCTGTGATGACGTTGATACATTTCTCATATTCAGAGATACTAAGCGATTCATCGTCATCAGCGTCATCAGGTATCGTTATTTCTTTGACAAGTTTAGCAAAGCCGTAGGGCAAGAATTTTAATGCTGGAGTTATAACAAATCGAATTGGAATCTGTTTTTATGTTTCTGTGTACCTTATTTACTTATCTTAACTTTTTTTAAGATTATTTAAATTATCAATATCTATAGTTAATTTCTTTTTACTACTCATGCCATAACATAAACATAACTAACTGTTCTATATTTATTAAATCAAAATTCGTGACAGGAATCTCTTCTCATATTTAATAACCTTATCGAAACCAACAAATTAAACTTTTTCTATAAATATACAATATTATAAGCCCAGTTTACATATAATACTTATTGTAAAGCAAAGCTAAAATTAAATTGCTAGCAATTATTGCTTGCATCATTGCTAGAAATAGATGGAGGCAAACAAATGTAGTCAATACGAGTACTCACTGTAGACTTTGAATGGTCCCCAGTGTTGATGCAAACTTAATTGCTCCTGTGCCAGCTGTTGTTGTTGTTGCTGTTGCTGTTGCTGCTGTAGTTGTTGTTGCTGTTGTTGCTGCTGCTGTTGATGCTGTTGTTGCTGCATCAATTGGCTATGCAATTGTAGCGGCTGCGGTTGCTGTGGGGACAATGCCAAAGTCAACGGTTGCAGCAGGCAACCCAACTGCTGTTGTTGTTGTTGTTGCTGCTGTTGTTGCTGGTGCTGCTGCTGCTGATGTTGCTGGTGATGCGACGGCTGCTGGGAAAAGGCACCGTACGGCTCCACGAGCGCTGTTTGATTAGCAATTATTGCTGACTTTGTATTCTGTGGCGATGTCGTTGACTGTCCGGCGATGACGCTCTTCAACTGGAAACCCGTGGCAGCGGCCACAAAATGTTGCTGTTGTTGTTGTTGCTGCTGTTGCTGTTGTTGATGCTGCTGTTGCTGTTGCTCCTGTTTGAATTGTGACCAGTGAAGGGCACTGGGCGCCGCTGTTGTTGCCGCCGTAGTGGCCACTGCTGCCGCCGCATTCGACAGCAGATTCTGCTGATGCAGCAACAGCTGCTGCTGTGGCAACAAATTGGCCATTGCCGCCATGGCAACAGCTGCAACTTGCTGCTGATGATGATGATGTTGCTGCTGCTGATGCTGATGCTGCTGGTGTTGCTGCTGCACCGCCTGTGCCTGCTGCTGTTGCTGATGATGCACGGCAGCAGCAGCTGCTGCTGCCACCGCAGCGGCACTATGATGATGTTGGCCATGTTGCTGCTGTTGCTGTTGGACAGCCGCTGCCAAACTGTTGTTGCTGGTCATCAGACGCTTACGCTTCTTCGGCCGCACCCCGTTAACGCCCCCTCCGCCGCCCCGCAGCAATGCCGAGGAGCAATAGCTGTCGTAGAAGTAATCCCTGTGAAAATTTCAACAAGTGACAGCTCATTAGATGCGGTAAATGCTTTATTTGCGCTATAATTGAAGTGTCAATGTTGCTTCCCCAAAAAAAAGAACAATTGAACAACCCTGTTGCCTGTTGCTGGCCTGGCCAACAGTCAATATTTGTTTAGGACTCACTCCGGTCTCAATGACGTCGTTTCAATTGCCATTTGCCAATTATGTGCGACTTCATCCCCCTTGCCATCACTCGGTTGTCTGTGATTGATACAAATGCCAGTCTCACCATCCATTTGTGGTCAAATATTGAGGCAGTTTTCATATCGTTTGGCGCCCAACGTGTGGTGTGTGGGCGCCAGCAATTGTGGCTTTGTTGGTCAGTTTGTGTGTGCGGTCAATGGGCATTTAAATGACAAACACGAGAGGCCATGAACCACCTGGACAACAGTCCGTAACATGTTTGTGTTTTAATTACAATCAAGTTGTTGCCCGAATACTGTACTCCTACCATTTTAAAGCCTTAACGCACTTGCCTTCGGCGTCATTAAGCTTAAATTAAATATTTCCACACGAGTGGCAAGTCGTCGTCGTCGTCGTCGTTGTCGACAACGCCCCAAATAAATTGTGAATGTTGGCGGTTCGTTCAGTTCTTCGCTCAGTCATCATTAAGGCCGCGCCAGGGACAAACAAGTGCACATGTCAGCGCCAGGACGCCAGAAGACCAGGATATTATAGCATACATTGCAACTGTCAGTCACAGTCACCATCACAGCAATTTTTTCACAGTTTCGTAGTGTGTTGACGCAGCACTCGAAACGATACACAACTGACCCAGACACAGACACAGACAGAGAAAAAACAGAAACTGAAGCAGAAACTGAAACAGAGACACGAGACGCAGTCGAAACTCAGGAAGTGGTAACGAAAATCGCATAGAGTTGACAGTCAAAATACTTTATGTGAGACAAAGGATACGAATACGAATACGAATACATATTTGTTCACGTCCACATTCACATTCACATCCATGTCCATGTCCATGTCCATGCCCTGATGGATTGTGCCTTATTTATTTATTTATTTCTGTGGCTGTCGCAACTCCACCCACAAATAAACTTGCAGCCCAGAGTTGAGCCGTTAAATGATATGTAAATAAACTTGAAATGAGCGTCACATGGCGTCGTTAAATTGTGCAAAAACTTGTGCCTAACTGCCTAAATGATGGCATTTATTTAAATTAAAAAATTTCAAGCATGAAATTGTATTTTGGAAATTGTTTTTCGAGTCAACTTACCAATCGTTGCCGGTTTTGCTAACATTCTGCCGCTTTCTGCCAATTTGATGCGCCTTCGGCTCGGCAACCATGTTGACATCTGCAATTCAAAAATAAAATAAATAAAAAAGTAGAGATAAATAACTCGGCTGTTAATCAAGGCAACGTTTTTTGTGTCTGGTAACAAAAGCAAATCTACTTTGTGCCAAAAACTCATAATACTCCTGCCTAGAACAAAACATTCTCTGCCTTTGAAGTGGCTGACTGCAAAGTAATGGAGACAATGGCATTTCGGGTTCCATTATTTCTCGGCTTAGACTTTTTTATTTTGTGTTGATTTTTCATTATGCAAATGTACTCACAGAACTCTTACTGATTAAAAGACAGCCTCTCTGTGCATTTTGTTGTCCAACTGCATTACGATAATAATTTAATCCGACTCACAATCATTAATCTTAATAAATAACACAACACACAGTTAACAGAGTCAGAAGACATTGTCAGATTTTGCATAAGATAAAAGAAGACAATAGTAAATTCATTTTTAAGCCGAAGCAAAAATGCTCTACCTGAAAAAATTAATAGATAAACTAAGGAAAACCAAAGTACACTTAGTTTAGTATTACCTAAGGGAGTTTTTCATAATTGTCAAAATTTTTTTACATTTTTAAACATATTTGTTTCCTCATTAATCTTTAGAAGAGTATTGAGATCTAGGCACAAAATACTGTCCAACTGCGTTAAACATTTCATTTCTCAATGAAAAGGGTGCGACTGTCGTTCGGTTTTTTATGAGCCGTTTTTTATTTGTGGAAAGTTCGGGTCTCGCGCTCGTTCATCATAATTCATGACAAAGTTTGAAGTGCGACGGCTGCGCCGCAGGGTGGCTACTAAAAAAAAAACAAGCAACGCGCCCAAAAAGACAAGCCCCCAACGAAGGGGAGAAAGATGAAAGGGAGAGGGCTGAGGTTGTGGGAGTTGCTATAACTACAAATTACTGGACGTGGGGTGTGGAAGCTTTTTGCATTTTTCCGCTGCTATTTCTGCCGTTTTGTCTGACTCGCCCTGCCTGGGAGTGGAAGGCAGACTCGAAGGCTATAATTAAGATTAAGGATAAAAGCATAAGAAGGATTTCCACAAGTTTGAAGGCATTGCCCAGCTCGAGCAAATCGGTTTAACGTTGGCCAGACCACATTCCACAAATCCACAATCCTCTGAGCCAAAAGTCAATGGCGCGTAGCAATGAAATATTGCCGCGACCACTCAACTTGAGAGCCAAGAGAAAAAGAAAGCTCTGTCCTGCATTATTTTATTCGGATTCGTCTCTGTCTCTAATCAGTGAAATTAGCATGCCACATTTACATAAGCAGTGCACACAGCTTGAGTTCTTCTTGCTTGAAAAATGCTTTTTATGAACGTTGTAAAGTTTTCATTGCCGCGCCAACGGGGCGTATGAATATGACATGAAACGTATACGCAGCGTTGCCATCTCTGCATCGTCATCATCATCATCATCATCATCATCTTTATCATCATTATCATTGGCTATGACATAGCGCACTAAGTGCATTAAGTTGTTCTTCACACGAGAGACACGCATGAAAGAATGCCAAGGAATCTCTACCGACTTCCTCTCAGTCTGTCTGTCTCTCAGTCTATCTGTCTGTCTCTCAGTCTGTCTGTCTTCATGTTGCATTGCAGCTGCAAGTGACGCGCGACGACGCCTGAAATTTCATTAAGCGCTTAAATTAAATCGACAAACAGTCAGTTGTCAGGCAGCCAGGTAGTCAGAAGGACAGACATCCATCCCGACACGGCACAACATTGAAATTTCATTAAAAGTATCGCACAAGGATTTATGTTTGCCGCACTTTAAGTTGCGGCCTGCAACTTCGACGACTTCCGCTGCACAAAATACGCAGACAGTCGACCGTGCTAAGATATGGCCACTACACATGCCAAGGATTGTTGCCAGCTCTTCCTACTTATTACTCTACTCCACAACTGCCCTCCAAGTCGTCTTGAGTCCCGAGTTGCTGTTTTTTTTCCGCGCGTTTGTTCGATTTTAGTGCAGCACTTCCGCAGTTGGCGGCCATTAACCTGGCGACTCAACCACAACCACGTCGAACATGCAACTGGGCGAGGGTTAAGGTCTGCAATGTCTATGCAAAACAACTCAACACATACAACACAGAGGGAACTAACAACTTCATATCTGGCTGAAAATATGCAATATGCCACAGAAGAATTTCAAGTTCTTTTATATTACGTGTATAGCAGTAAAAAGGAAACTTGGCGATTGCCAAAGCAACACTTTACTAGCATTTAAGCTCAACTATCTAAAATATCTTTAATTAAGACGTTAGAGTATTCAATTTCAGTTGATATTTTGACTTAGAACTCTTTTTCAATACTAGGGAAACTTTAGGTATAAAATTCGAAAATATATTGAAAATACCAATTCTTTTTAATTTGAATAAAATAACACCTTAAACACTTTTAAATATGATAAAGCTTTAAAAGAATAATTCTATAGAATATATATAGAATATATATATATAGAATATAGAACTATAGTTCATTGATGAAAAGAACAATTCTAGTTCATTGATAAAACCTAAATGCTTATACATTTAAAATGGGGACTTTTTGATTTTAAGTACATTTTACATAAAATAAAATTTTCTCAATTCTGAAATTAAGTTTTATTTTACAAACATGATTTCCGTAATTTTTCATTAGATTTGAAATCTATTTAAATAAAAGTCTAAGAGAAAAAGGGAGTAGAAAGTATCCGGCATATAAAATAACCAACAGTTTTTCTTAGAAAACTTGGATCCTTAGATTTTTAGTACATCTACAAGTCCAACAGAATTATATGATAGAAAATATTGTAGAAAAGCAAAATAAATTGCTGAAATGTCGGATAAGCTAAATCTCAGAGCCCGTCATCTAAACATACACATAGTTAATGGTAATAGCAAAAGGAATAAAAAACTCACCCAAGGTCTGGCTGAGAACCGTCTTGCCGTCCTCGCCGTGACAGGCGTTGCGAGCGTCGAACGGGTTGGTGAACTGCACAAAGGCGTAGCCCTTGTGCATGGAGATGCCTGCGGATGAATCAAGGGCAGCAACACGACAAGGTAAATAGAAGTCTAGTTAGGGGAGGGGAGGGAAGGAACTTACCCGCCAGTCGGCCGTAGATCTGAAACATGCGCTCCACGTCCGTTTTGGAGCATTGAAATGTATTCAGATTGCCCACAAAGATGCGCGAGTTAACCGCCTGCGGATCCTGTGAGTTCGTCTGGTTGGACAGTTTTGACAGCTTCATTGTGGCCGCCGCTGCCGATGGCGTTGCGGATGCGGATGCGGTTACGGATCCGACTGAGGACGATGATGACGATGACAAGGACAGGGGCACGGGCAACGGCAACGGCAACGTCAACGGCGCAGCCGCGGCGCACGTTTGTCCAAAGTACAAGAAAGCAATTCTGGCGGCTGCTGGCAACCAAGTTGCTGTTTGTTATTCCCCTTTCCTCTATCCTCTCTTCCCTCTGAGCTTAGATTCCGCTTTGTTTATGGCTTTGTTGCGTCGCTGCAGCTTATTGCATTTGGCCTGAGGTCTCTGTTGTTGTCTGTTGGCCGCGGATTTGGGCCTTGTCCTTGTCCTCGATGTCCTGTTTGTCCTCTGCTCTGCTGATTTTTCAATTTTTTACGTATCCAAATCTGTGAGCGGTCGGCTTGTTGTTAAATCTGTAAAATAAGAGCAACAACAGTCAGCATAAATACAAATTGACAATCACTTTTGTTCCCTTCTGTTTGTTGTTGTATTGTTTGTGCTGCATTGTTTTTTGTTGTTGTTGCGGCTTAAATATCAATGGCGACAGTCACTGCGATTCCATATCGTTTGCCGTCTGCGTATTTATATTTCATTTATACCAACCAGCATTGCTTGTTTTTCAAAATTTAATCTTATCGCAACGCAATTAAAACCCCCAAAATGCCTTTTTAATTAAAAGCCAATTTTTTTGTTAAATTCTACGAAATATGCAAAAGTTACCAAACAAGTCAAAAGATGTATTTTATTTCATTCTATTATTGGTAAACAATTTTTGTTTGAAAATATTTGTTAAGTGTTGTTGTTTGCAAGTTAAAGCTGGATATACAAATTTTCGAAAAACATCAAAATCGCATTCAGACGCAGAAAATTATTTGAACGAAATTAATAAAATATGAATGCAGAATTTAGATTTCCACTTGGAAATCGGATCAGTTTTGGCAAAGTTATGAAAGTTTTTTTGATCATAATTGTTTTTGATATACAGATGCATTTTTTTAACTGGAAAAGAATTTTAATTTGTGCGCGATTTAAAAATTAAATGTAATATAATTGTTATTAATATTTAACACAACTCTAAAGTTTATTAGGATGATGTTTTATAAGTATTATTTTGTGCATTGTGTCGGTATTCATTGGTTTCATTTAAATAAAATTCATAATAAATAAATAAAATGTGCCAATATTTATTGTTTAAAATAAAAATCAATACTAAGTGCTTGCTGCTTGACATAATACATATTCCAAGCAGACCACTTGAGCAGGTTGCACATGTGTTAAACGGCATGTGAAATGGGGAGCAAACTTCAAGACCCACTTCAGTGTAATCCAAGTGGCAGAGGAGGACAGAGGTAGGGAGAGAAGGGCGACAGACCAGTTGGTGCCTCGTTTGTGAGTGTGTCTCATATTTACGAGTACTCGTATGTTCGTTTGCTTTTACTTGGAACATGTTTTGTGCGTGTTATTAAATTAAATAACTTTTAAATGGCTTACACAGAAACGACAGCACACTCACAGTCAACACCTCACTACAACAACAACAACAACAACAACTACAAAAGTAACAACAACAACAACAACAATGAAGGCGTTTTTCACGTTCGTGTAAAAGTGAAAAATTAAGCGTTTTTATTGCGCTTTTCGATGGCAACAACACTGCACAACACAGATCCAGGATTCAGTATCCAGTGACTGCTTCCTGGCAACATGTGTAGCCAATGTATAAGTATGTGTGTGTGTGTGAGTGTAAGTGTGTGTGCTTTGCATAGCACAAAAGGACGCCACAGGAAATAAAAATAAAACATGCAGCAATAAAAATAAAATACTCTTGTCGTAGCAAATTGTTAATGTGATTTTTATGCAATAGCCAAGGGCAAGTCTGTGTGTGTGTCTATGTGTGTGTGTGTCTTGAGTGTGTGTTTGTCTATATTTATAGGATATTTATGGTTGTAGCATTTGCTGTTAATTGCAATAGTCGCACCTTAAACAACAACGGCAACTGATTAAAGCCATCGATCGGATAACTTCAGCCATCAGCTTTATTAAAAGACTTGGCATTGTTTAGCAGCGCTTTAATCAAACGCAGATACAGATACATACACATAGATACAGTTACAGCTATAGATACAGATAGAGATACAGCCGTAGAGAAGAGTTATTCATAGAGCTGTGCATTGTGCACCATTTGTGATGAGTGAAAGGCGCTTTTATTTATTATAATAGCATTCCTGTTCCAGCCTGTTGTCATCAGCGTGTCCTGCCTGCATTCAGTCAGCCGCTTCATTCATTCAATGCTCCACACACTTTTCCCCCTCTACAGTCATTTACTGCTTCTTTTTTTGTTATCACCCTCCGTTGTCGTTGTCGTTGTCGCATTGTCCTTGCAAATGAAGAAACGTCGCCGCTGGCAGCTTTGCATAACAGCTCGCAGCTTCCTTGACGTCTAACGTGCCCCATTGTTGCATGCAACAACAGCAGTCTCATATACACATACAACATGACAGACTCGACTCAACTCGACTCGGCCAAATCCAAAGCCGTATTGAATATGCAACACTTTTTGTGGCCTACTTTTTGGGTGTTGCCTGCTGCACAAACCATTTTAATGAACTTGCCGCGGCTTTAATTAAAGCCAACACAAATAACAACAGCGCTGACAAATTTAAGCGGCGTTCACACTCAAAGCCAGGCTCCTTCTTCTTTCTAACTCTTTTGGCGAACCCTTTTCAAGTGCTTGGCAAGTGGTTAGTTAACTCGTCTCTTAATTATAATTAACTGCACTGCTGAGCGGCTGAGCTCAACCTGAGACTGTGTGTGCGTGTGTGTGTGTGTGTGTGTGTGAGGCGTCTCTCGTCTGTGTGAACATACGACTTGGCGTGGCAAGTTCAACCGCAAGAAATTGTGCAGGAAATTGCTGTAATTCTTTTCAACTCTCCACTCCACTCTACTCTACTCTACTCTACTCCTATTTTCCAGCCTGCACTCGTTTTAGGCCCTGGCTGCACTTCCTTTTTTTATTTCCAGCTGCCTGAGTGCAAAAGTAAATTAAGATGCCGAAGTAAGTAAAAGTCGTCGCGGATTAACTTGAAAAGCGCCAATCCAGCAGCCCAGGGCACATGTGTGAACATTGTAATTGAGTGTGAGATACTTTGACAGCATCAACGAATCGAATAAAAGATACTCTTTATATGCAAAATCTTTATAGAAATCAGTTACAGCATTATTATGTTAATGAAGATACTTACAGCGCATCAATTAAATAATTTCAAGATTTCAAGATTTAAATTAAGAATTCTGTTAAAATATCAATAATTAATAATAAATATAAAATAATAGTTTCTACAGATACAAATGGAAAATTAAGATAAAAGATAACTTTATTAAGTTTTATAGAAATTGGTTACAGCTGAGCTCTGTTAATGTTTTAATAAATAAAATGATAATAAATAAATAAAAATAGTGTAATTTTTCAGAATCTAATAATTAAAATTCAATTGAAAGCCTTCACATTTCAGAACTGACTTATCCATTTAATACTCATCACTTCATTAGCCTCAACTCACATACATTTATTAAAAAATCTATTACTAAACTTTTAGTCATTTTATAGTTGCTATGCAGGCTGCATAAACAAATGTTTATACCCTTTTAGAAGGGTAAGTGTAATTACCGTCCTGGCTGTTGGCATCCTGACAGCCATAAGGATGCTTAATGCGCTGCATTGTCTACGGCTTAAAGTCAACAACTTAACGGACTGTATTTTAAAGCCATTTTATTGGCTTGCGACGTGCTAAATAATGCAGCAGGCCATTAAGCGGGCCAAAAAGCTGTTGAAAAGCGACGCAACTCAGACTCCGATTCTGGCCAGGATTATGAGGCAACGCTGGGCGAGCGATCAAATGTCAAAGGACACATTTCATCAGCGAGCCATGTTGCTATTTACTGCCTACAAATATGGGCGGAACATATCATTTTTTGTATTTTTTGTTTCCCTTTCTTGTCTTTTACTCTATTTACAATATTTCTCGTATGTGTGTTTATGTGGCAGACAACTTTTCATTTCGAATTGCTCGAGGGGTGACTAGAGTATAGAGTATAAGGAATGTTTTGGGCTTGTGGTTAGGGTGTTTGACTCTAATAGGGCCGAACAAAAAATTGAATAGACGCTGGGGCCATTGAAAGCCAAAAAGTCAACAAAGCGAAGAGCTTCGTGCTAGATAGAGCGACAAATAACCCCAATTGAATGGGAGGGATAGAGAGAAAGATGATGATGATGGTGTTGGTAAAGGCATACAAGCACACATATGTGTATTGACAGAATGGCCAACAACTTTATTCATAAGCAGTCAGACAGACAGACAGAGAGACAGACGTGACCTCAGCAAACCAAACAGATGCTGAAATTTGTAGAGAGGAGTTTTGCCCGTTTCAGTGAATGGAATTTATATGGTCAACATTCCGAGATGACTTCACGTCTGCGAGCGATAACTCAGTTGAGTTTATAGAAGCGTAAGAGCCAAAGCGCCTCACGGTATGCAACATAGTTTTTTTTCTTTTTTTTTTAAATTCCAATAAAGCGCTCGACAAATTCAGAAACGTTGTCGATAAGCAAGGAACGTGTCAGGAATTGTTGTTGCCATTCGTTTATGCTGTTAATTTATTGTAATGCGCAAAGCAATTTGCGAAAAAAAAGAGGAATGAATTTACAAGCGTATTAAGTGCCAACTATTTGCATAAATAACAAGAAATTAATAACAAACACACGGCGTCATGGCAGCAGCCGCATAAAAGTTAATAATTGCTGCATGTCAACAGGCGGCCAATGGTTTCTGGGGAGGGGGAAAGGGGGAGACATCGGCGACATGTGGCATATAAATGAAAAATATACAGTACTCGTACTCGCATATGGAAAATAATAATAAAACTACAGGCTGGCAAAGTGAAATGACATTTTATCACTTGACAGTAAATGCGTTTTATTGCGACTCTCATTAAACAAATTTAATTTGCAACATGCAGCAGAAAGAAGCTCAGCGAAAGAACTGTTCAAATTAACGGAATTAATTTCAGAATAAATTGCTTATCTATATTTTTACAAACTAATAAAGAGTTCCATAGACTAAGAGGTATTTTAAAACTCAATGCTGATATTTTATTTTTATAATTTTCAATAATAATTGCTTAATATTTAATCCAAAAATTCGAATTATTTTTGTTTTTATAAACAATTTGCGTATAATTATTATGTTCATTTGTTCAAGATCATTAAGGCTCGAAGTTCGATTAAAAGCTCATTGCTTGCTTAAATCATAGATATGACAAAAGCTTCTTAGAGCTGCTATAGGACATGAAAGCTTTAAATGGAATTACATGAATGAAATTTTGAAAATTGCATATATTTCAACTTCTACTCATTTAAAGCACATTAAAGCAAAAGATTGGATTAAATAAATGATAACAATTTGATATTCTCATTAATATAAAAAGTATGTCTATGTGAATGATATCGTTTGATGTTTATTGATTTTATGGAGCTGCTAGTTGAATGCAGTTTTGAAGTATTTAATTCGCTGCATTTAAGGAGATTACAGCTTTGAGAACACTCGCATGAGTATTCGCATTACCGTTGCCGTTACCGTTACCAGCTCCGATTTCATTCACTTGTTTACACAGCAGTTAAAGTGTTAAATTTATTGTTGGTCAGCAGTCATGCGGCTTATATTTGTTTTTGGGTCGACATCGACAATGGCAGAGGCTAAAAGAGAAAGAGACAGTGTGTGAGAGAGAGAGGTGGAGAGAGAAAGAGGCATCGGTTCAGGCTGCGGTTCTTTAGCTGTGCATTCATTCATTATAGTCGGACAATGTGAGTGTTTGTGAGTGCATAAATGTGTGTGTGTGTGTGTGTGTGTGTGAGTATGTGTGTGTGGGTTGATGTGTCTGCTGTGGCAATAAAAATGGCGTGCATATTTTTCAGTTTGTTATGCATTTCTCTGCCACTTTTGTTGCAACAACAATTATGAATAACTCTCTCTCTACCTCTCCCTCTTTCACTCTCTCTCTCTCTCTCTCTCTCTCTCTCTCTCTCTCTCTCTCTCTCTCTCTCTCTCTCTCTCTCACTCATCTTCTGTCTCTGTCACGTAATGGCCCAAGCTGTGGCACTTGTGGGCGTGATAGAGGCCTTTGAGGGGGGTACTCGTCTTTTTTTTATTTGTATATATTTCACTTCGCCAATTACGAGGCAACGACTGCGACAGTAATCAAATAATTGTTGCAGCCTCTGTCATATATTTCACGCTTTTACTTTAATTATTTGCACAGTTTTCCACATTTTGTAATGAAAATGTAAGCAAGAAAATACGAAATACCCTATGATATTTAAAAGCCAAATATTTTTACATTTAAACATTTTTGAAATCAAACGAAATGTGAAATAATCTATTTCTTAGCTTAATAACTCTGTAAATGTTTACCGAATCTATAAAATAATATGTCAGTAAGATAAAAAAAAGATACCAGATAGTCTAATTGCACTTTATAATTATACAAATATGCAATATAATTATGACTCAGTTGTTCATAAAATTTAGTACTCAAAGTTGGCGTGTAACCAACAGGAACTACAGTGAAAACTCGAAATGTGAAAAAAGAAAATAAATATTTAAGCCTTAGCTTATTTTGTAAAATAAATAATAAATCGATTAGACTGCAATTATTACCCAGTTAATTTATGAAAATATATTTAAAATTTTTATTTTTCTAACTGTCCGCTTAAGGTAGATTTTACTGTGTTGTAATGATAACGATAACACACACACACTCACACTTTTATGTGCCTTGAACAATTGCACTGCTGATTTAATTGTTGTAGATATTTTATCAATTGTATTATCCACTTAATATATTTATGCAAATTTATTATAAACAACAATTTCAGCGGCTATTCAATTATCCAATTACTGCCACCAAATCAGAAAAAAATAAAAAATTCAACTTAAAATTGCGTGAAATAATTTGCGAGTTGTTGAAGTTGATGTTGAATTGTGTTTAAGTCGCAACAATTTTCATACGCAAAAATTTCTGTGGTCTATGTAACGAAGTGGGCGGAAGATGCGGCGTGGTTGGGGCGTGGTCGGGGCGTGGTCGGGGCGTGGTCGGGGGAGGCGGAAACAGGGAGAAACAACGCTTTGCAGCATTGCATTTTTGGCTATCGCTTTTGTCAGTCGCGGATGCGGATTTTGGTTTTCGGTTTTCGGTTTCGGATTTTGGCTGTTTTGGTTTGAATGGGGTTTGGGTTTTGGTCTCGGTTTCGTTGTTACTGACCACAACAAAACCGTCGCTGTCGCCGTCGCCGCCGTTTGTCGATTTGTTTTGGCATCGCGTGCATTTTTGTGGTCCATTAAAACGGTTAGCAGCGACAACAACAACAATGTGATGATACCGTGGTAAATGTATCTTTATAAGTGCATGCGTTATGAAAACTATTTCAGTCTGTTGAAGAAAATTTCATGGAAACGGCATACAAATATAGAAACATAAATAAAACTCGTCAAAAAAGACCAAAGCAAGGTCAAGTGAACTAAAGAGCGAAGGCAGTTTCGCTCTTTACCGCTCTCTTGCTCTCTGCACCTCTCGGATTTGGTCTCTCTTAACGCTTGGCAGATCAAACGTCACCATTAGCGCAGCAGCGATGACTCACAAGGCGTACGATACACTCTGCCTAATATACGCGACGCCAGTGTTTTTTGCTTCTCTTGCTGCTGTTCGTGTGGGAGCGTGCGCGGCATACTTAGCCCAAGTCGCTGAGTACATGTGGGCGCGAGTGAGATGGCCAGTGTGTGTGCGCAGCTGTTGAGCGGCTGCAACAACAACGATAGCAATACAAAATTTTCTGTTTTACGCTCTCTGCGCTCAGTAACAGCGTCGATTTCACAGCGTTTGGGTGTGTTTTATTTTGTGTTGATCGTGCAAAATTTCTCTATGCGGGCACAAATTAATTACAAACAAGTGGCAAAAAGGGCAAAACTGCAATCTGCAAAAATTATCGATCATTAATCTAAGTCAAAGATTAAAAACAACTGCAAATAAATATATGTATATATATATATTTAAGTGTATACGTGCATATCTGTGTGATTGTGTGAGCAAATAAAATTTGAGTTGTATAATCGCCAAAACTTGTTGAACTCGCGCTGCCTCCCTCACACTTGTTTAACTGCTACGATTGCTGCTGCTGCTGTGTGAGTGTAAATTAATAAACTACTCGAACGTATAAAAGATACACAAAAAAACTAAGGCAGCAACAACAACGACAAGAACAACAACAACAACAACTGAAGAGACGACGACGTCATGCAGGCAATCAAATGTGTTGTTGTTGGCGACGGCGCCGTGGGCAAGACCTGCCTGCTGATCAGCTATACTACCAATGCCTTCCCGGGGGAGTACATTCCCACCGTCTTCGACAACTACTCGGCCAATGTGATGGTCGATGCCAAGCCCATCAACTTGGGACTTTGGGATACAGCTGGACAGGAGGATTACGATCGACTGCGTCCACTGTCGTATCCACAAACCGATGTCTTTCTCATTTGCTTCTCGCTGGTTAATCCCGCCTCATTTGAGAACGTCCGCGCCAAATGGTTTCCCGAGGTGCGTCATCATTGCAACAATGTACCCATCATTCTCGTGGGTACAAAGCTCGATTTGCGCGACGACAAGCAGACGATTGAAAAGCTCAAGGAAAAAAAGCTAACGCCCATTACCTATCCACAAGGATTGGCCATGGCCAAGGAAATTGCAGCAGTCAAGTATCTGGAATGCTCGGCTCTCACCCAAAAGGGCCTAAAGACGGTCTTCGATGAGGCCATTCGCTCGGTGCTTTGTCCGCCAATTCGTCACAAACGCAAGCCGAAGTGCGTGTTGCTCTAAGGCGGAGGAGGAGATTGCAGAGCTTTATTGTTGGAGGGAGATGGAGAGAACAAAGCGCAGAAAGTTTGCAAAAATTCATTCGCTTTAGTTACAGTTACAGTTTAGTGCAGTGTAAGCAAGAAGAGAGACGGACAAACGAAGAGAGAGAGAATCACGCACAAGAGCAAAGTATTCTTTTTGTGGTTGTTGTTGTTACATATGTGTGTGGGGGGCAACGCATTAAATATATAATTTGAGGGAGGGGGGGCCACAGTCTACAAGTTGACATGAATACATATAACTACAAAAATATACAAACATGCATACATATGTATTTTAATATATATACATACATATATACAGGGCGCTGAATGAAAATTGTATGACAAATGCGTTTAGAATTTCTATGGAAATGGAATAATAATAAAATGCTATAATTAATTGTAAATAAATCTAGATGATTTCAAATTTGGCGCAGATAAGAAAAGCTAGCGCCAATCGCTTATCGATTTGAACAAATTTATTGCACATACCTAAAAATAGGCCCCAATTCATAGAAGGAAATCTTACAAAAAGAAAAGCATTATTTACTTTATTATCATGATAATAGTCTTCCAAGTCTAACAAACTGTTTAAATAGAAGGAATAAACAATAAAATAATGCCTTTGACTGCATTTTTGTCTTAAATGAGCGTAGTTTTATAATTTATTTTATATTAATGATTTTAATGTACACTAAATACAATAAAAACTAAATACATATTAAGCAACTAAATATGACAAACGCTAATTTAATGCATCAACTTTTGCCAAAATGTGCTTTCGTGTTTATCTATACATTTATTTAATAATAAACACTCATATATGTTTATTTAAAACTGTATTACAACAAGGAGGAAAATACAATTTATTTATATTAACACATAATTTACTGTTAAAATGTGTAATAAAACAACAGCAAATAAAAAATGTAAATAAATATAATACAAAAAGCAAATGATGTGTGATTTTATGTGAATTATATGCGGATAATGACAACATGTATATTTATTGGGCTAATGGAAACAATGCTGTGATAAATATAAAAAACAAAATATATGTATATATTCACCAACTCTTTATCATGGCATACTTTTGGGCGCAACTATATTTCATATTTGATATTCGCGTGCAGCTTTAATCTTATCTGGTTATCGCATGGTTATTACCCAAATTCGTCACAAAATGTTGATAATTACTTCCGTTACTTCAGCGGATGTTGTGTGTGTTTTTGACCAGGCCTAATCATAAACAATATGAATTTATTTGAGCTGTTGATTGATTGCCAAATTGGGCCGCGTGGGCGGCAGAATGAATGTCTGTACAGCTGTGTGTCTGTCTCCCTGTCTGTCTCCTTGTCTGTCTGCCTGTTGCTCGTTAGTGGCCAGTGTGAATTTGACAAATAATTACGCACAGCAACCTGCTGTGCGTCTCTGGCCAAGACAGGACAGCAAATTCCCCTCACTTTGGGATACATTTCACATACATAATTTCTCTTCCCCTTCGTACACACGAAAGCAATTCAATGCCAGTGACATACGTGCGTTTTGGGACTGATGGATGTGCCTCCTCCTCCTCCTTACACTCATTCTCATCATCGTCATTCTCATCGTCGTCGTCGTGTTTTGTCTGTGGCGCGACAAATCGCATAATTGACCCAAATTTCAAAGCATCAACAACTAAAACGCAGCGCAGGCGTTGACAAAGTTGAGCATTAAAGGGGAGCAGGTGGGGGGGAAGGGAATTCACCCCAAAATCAGAACCCAAAATGCAATATGTAATTTCAGTTTTGTAGCTCTGGCATTTCATACGGCTTTTAGTTGATTTAATTAGCTAAAGAACAACATAGAAAAATACTAAAACATGCACCTTTGGCACACACAGCGACAACACACACAGATAAATTGTGTTGCCGTTGACAGGTGTGTGGAATTTACAGCAATTTTATGCTGTCTCTTTTCATGTAATTGCAAGCCGAACAATCTTATCTAGTGGCAACAATCTATCAAAGTAGCATTAGACTACATTGTAGTCTCAGTTCAAACATAGAGGAAATTGAATGAAAATTTGGCACTTAATTCAATCCGGAATTGAAGTAGAAAATTCATTTAAATTTGCATATGTATTAGTATTGGTATTCTTGGAAAATAATTTATATAAAATTTTGTTTGAATTAAGTTGTAGATATTCTAATAACTTTTTTAATTTTTAAAGAAGAATTTAAAATTTTAATTCATTTAATAATAATGTTAAATTATTGCTAACCATTAGCAGCAAAATTACTAACAAGTCATAAAATATAATATTTGAATATTTCAGAGCATGAATAAACTCAATGTATCTGACAAAAGAAGTCGTAATTACGATAGTTCAGGTATCTCTAATTAGTAATTGAATTCTGTTTAATTTGTTGCATTTTTCCGATGACTCCATCAATGGAAATCTCTGGTGTAAACTTGGCCAGAATGCATTGCAAATTGCCATGGCATGCAAATTCATTGACAACTGTCGCATAATTATGCAACATGCCACAAATTTATGCAACGTGTGCAACGTTAAATGAAAAGGTCCCTAAAATTGTGAGGGGTGTGTCCTTTAGGGCCCTTTTGGCCAGGACCTGATGTGGCCGCAACATTCAATAGAAAGTGCACATTAGTCGCACGCGCAATTTGCCAACTTTGATTCGTTTAACAATTTGGCTAAATCAATTATACGCCCTGCGCACACCAAAACCGAAAACGAACGAAACATTTTCAGTTTTCAGCTTAATTGAGATTTCCAGAAGCAATGTGAATGTGAACATTTTCGAAAGTCCCCCGAAAAAAAGAAAGAATTTAATACGAAAAATTGTTGGGTCGCAAGTGTAGAACGCAATTCGAGGCATTTTCATAGCGCAGCCACAAATTTTCTGCAAAATGCCAATAAAATACGTTTCAACGAAAAAAATTCCATTTGAAGAAGGTAGCAAGAGTGCTCTAAAAATATTTCACACTTCCGCCGCTTTTGCCACTGGCAGTGGCAGATGGACGGGGGCAAGGTGAAGGGGCAGGTGGCGGGAGAGGGGGAAGGGGAAGGGCAAAGGCAAAGGCCACCTGAGCGCATTGCGCGCGTCTGTCAGCGACGTCAACAGGATATGACAAGGTTGCCCTGCCACACTTGCCACTTGCCCCCTCAACTTTTGGTAGACTCGACTCTGCTCGACTCGACTCAACTCTGCTGGCTACTTGTTTCCACATATCAACATACATGTATGTATGTATTTCCAGCGGCAACTTCCTGCCAGCGCCTTTCACAAATTATGATGATGCGGCCGAAATGCCAAACATCCCGGGCACACAAATATGTGTGTTGTGTTGTGTTGTGTTCGTGCGTTGCTAAAGTCCTCCACAGGCCAACATAAAACAGACGCCTTCTCTGTACAGGTGTGTGTTTGCCCTTGCCCAGCCAGAGTTACCACACCATTGTCATCCTGTTTGCAACATACAGTGACTTCCAGTTTATATGTTCCAATACATTTTCCCATTATGTTTTAATTTTAATAAAATATAATACAGTCGAACTTCCCTAACTCGAACTTCCCTAACTCGAATTTTCTCTAACTCGAACAAAATCGAGTGGCAATAGCGTTTACTGAGCAAATTTCATACAAATCGCCTTCCCTAACTCGAACTTCCATAAGTCGAATTTCTCCGTAACTCGAACAAAAATATTGGCCCGTGCTTCTGTAAGTCGAATTTTTCGGGAAAATCTCCAATAAAGTTTGAATTTTTTTTTCGTTTCCTGTTATATGCTTTTGTTACCGGCTCGTTTGGATATGTAATATTGATGTACATTAACATATGGTGATGTAATATGATAGAATATTGCATCAACAATTATTTAGGCTTGTGAAATTGCTACAGGAAAGATGTTCGCAATGTACTTCTTTGTCAGCGCATCAGTGTACTAAAATGTTTAAAAATGTTTAAAGAAATATTCAAACTTATTAGTAGTTAAGGAATTTGAAAGTAGACCAAATTAAAGTTGTTGAAAAATGTGGTATGTCAGCAAAAACATTTTTCATTATATTAAAAAATGAATTATTAATTATGATGACATTTGAATCGGGAACTTCTTCTGGATACAGCAAAAGAACGAAGAAACCAAATTTTGAGAGTATCGACAGGTCTTGATCAAACTGGAATCCTTTTTTGTTGAAAATGACAAGAAAAATTTGCAATTTGGAATGTATTTATGATTGAATGCATTTGTAGTTTCTTTTAATATACTAAAAAAAAAAATTCCCTAACTCGAAGTCTCCCTAACTCGAACTTTTTTCCTGGATAATGGTGATTCGAGTTAGGGAAGTTCGACTGTATAAAATATAAGGTATAAATAAAAAAAAAACAAAAATTTTGGATTTAGTTTTTATAATAAATAACCAGCTTATAAATGTTTTCAATTATCTTGTTAATTAATTAATTAAATAATATTCAGGGAGCTACTGTATTTACAAGTTTACAATTATTTTCGGGTTGTTTTTTATATTTGCTACGCCAAATCATCTAGCAGAAATTCTGATCGCCATTATAAATTAAATTTAAAAACAAAATGCATTAAGTAATATAAAAATACAAGGTTTTTAATTGACATATAATATCAGTACAGAAGTCAGCTTTTTTTTTTTGTAATCAAATTGTATACTAGTACATAAAGGGACTAAAAATAATTAAACATATTAACTGTCAATAAAAAAGAGTGGTGATAAAACGATGCAATTATTAAAGAAAACTAAATGATAAAATATAGACGTTTGTTTATATTTATATATTTAGAATTATATTCTTATAAATTCTCGAATAATTTTTGATTATTTCCATCGTCTGGGAATCTATGCCTTACTGAATAGTAATATACAGACATACAGGGTGGCGCAAAAGAAGTCATCCGATGTGGTTTGGCTCTCATTTTTTTTCTAAATGAAAAATTTTGATTCTGTTTTTTGATTATGTTTATTCGAACCTTAAGAATTTTATTGGTTTAGGCGAGAAGATGACATCGGCCAAGTGTTCGCTGCCAGAGCTCATGACCATACGCCCGTTTTATGGCATTTTCCATCACTTTTGCCAGAACTTCGGGCGACAGGTTCTCGCATTCCTGGCGAATATTTTCCTTAAGGGCTTCAAGAGTTTGCGGCTTGTTGACGTGAACCTGCGACTTTAAAAAAACCCCATAAAAAGAAGTCTGGAATGGTTAATTCGGGTGATCTGGCCGGCCAGTGCAAATATCAAAAACGAGAGATAAAGCGGTTATTATTATTACATTATTACAATTATTCTGCGTTCTTGGGGAGTGTATCGCTCCATGGCTTATTCACTTGTATTCTGTATCTGTCTAGTCCACAAATGTCAAAACAGATTTGACATTGGCGGCCAGTTGCAAAAATGAGAGCATCTTCCAATAGGGTGACTTCTTTTGCGCCACCTTGTATGTAAATACGTAAAGAGAGTATCAATTGTTACAACATTACAACATTGAAGACTCCTTTTTCTACAAACTGGCTCTAAGGGTTTCCTAGGGACTGTTCAATGTATAAACACTCTAGCTTAATATGTTAATAACAATTTAAGGTTTTATATTGTTTGGCATAAACCAAATGCGACTTGGCGATTGCAATTGATATTGATATTGATGTGGCCAGTGGATGGTGAATAGTGGATTAGGGCGGCTAACATGGCTCCCAACGTGGCCAATATCCGTTGCAGTCATGTCTTTGGCTTGGCCAACTGATTATCTTTGTCATGAGTTGACGTGAAGCTAAAGGATAACATGGCGTTGCGTGGCGTGGCAAAAATATGAGCATGAAAAGTCAGTGCACAGTGCACAAAACTGGCCACAGGACATGCTGGCGGAGTAATGAACTGCGGCTGGCAGACAACGACAGCAACAACGACAACGACAGGCGACTTGTTTGTCCTGCCGATCGATGGAGCGCCCACTGGAGTGTATTAAAAACAAAGTCACAGTGCGTTTGACTCTCTCTCCTTCCTGTATTACATGTGTGTGTGTGCGAGTCCTGGAGCTGCAACATTCACAACGCTGTCGAAGCTGTTGTTGCTGCCAAAGTCAATGAACAGCGATGAGGGACAATGCGACAGGCGGCTCACCAAACACAGACAGGCTGGCACTAAGGTAGGAGATAGAGGGGAGGGAAGCGAAGGGACAGGAACAAGCAGGACAGACTATCGGAGAGACCCAGGCCAGGATATGAAGCGTGTGCGAAAGTTTGCCACAATTAGGATGCTGCAACTGACGCTGCAACTCTCAAAGCAATAAAAAAGTTTAAAGTTGCGTTTAAAAATTCATTTCATAAATTTACAGGCACAAAACTTTGATTCAAGTGTCTGGGCAGCAGTCAACAGTGACGCCGACGTCGACAGCGACGGCGACTGCGACACGTTTCCGCCATTTTGTTGCCGGCAACTTGTTGCGCCATTGAGCGCTTTTGAAATGTTGACAACTTTCAGCATGTTCGAAATTTCCGTTTTTGTCGACTGCCAGACGAAGCTGCCTCAAGCGTTGAATAACAGACAGACTGACATTCAAATCACACTACAAGTATATGCATGTGTGTGTGTGCAGGTGTATAAGTTGCACCTATGAATACATATGTGTGTGTGTGTGTGTTGTGTTTGTGTCTAACTGACAGTTTTTAGTTAATAATGAAAAGTGCGCTAAAAATACAAATAAATTATATTGAAATGGACAGCCAACGAGACAACAATGATGATAATGATGATCATCATCATCATGAGAATGTGTGTCTATAATCATAATGATGTTGTGGCAGTCAACTGAAGCACTTGAAAGCGCCGCAGGTGAACAACGAATCCAACTGAAATGCACACAACAACAATATATTCTACATATTAATGTATATACATATATATTTACATTATTGTTGTACATGTTTTAGTTTTTAGCTATTTTGGGTGCCTCCCCCGCCGAGGCAACTGTTGTAGTTGTTGTAATTTTACAGTTCATATATTTTGTGATTTTTGCTTCTTTAATTTAAATAAATATTCACACATAGATATTATATTCATATATTGTATATATTTATGCTTGGCTGTTTATAAACATTTCGCAACCACAGCGATTTTATTTATATTTGAATAATTGAAATGCACCTCAAGTAAACCACAATAAGTACTCACAAGTACACAGAGAAAACTGCTGAGTAGACGCAAGTTGAATTTTGAATCGGAATGGAAAATGGGAAAATCAAAGGCCAATGAGATAAATTCGTTTAATTTGATTAGCAAGAATTGTATAAATACGAATATTCGCATCCTCTTGGAATAACCCAATTATTTAGCCAGCTCGCAGATTGACATTAATTGTTTAAATTGCATTCAAAATAAACAAAACTAAATATTTGGTCATTATTATTTAATTGCAAAATAATCACAAAAGCTAACAGGCTGAAGACGCTAGTGTTTGACTATTAGCTACTTTTTATAAAGCTCATAAATACATATATCAACTTATAACTTTAATGTTATATTTTAAATTAATTGTTGTGTCGGCTGCTTTAAGCCTGACAATAAATAAATAAATAAATAAATATATAAATAAATGTGAAAAAGTGACTTTTTCGCCATTTTCAAAAAATTATTAAAAACACTAGCGAAAAGAATTTTGAAAATTTTTTGCAGTCACTATTAAAATTGCATAAAGAATATTTTTGCATCCCAACTTTTTTGGTTGGAGCCCTAGGAAAAGATATTCGAAAGTAGACTTTTTTTCAAATTCGAAAATCTCAATCGGTACTCAATATGTTAAGGAAAGTTTTGTATCATCTGAACAGTCCCTAGGCCACCAACGTTTTGCCTTTGGTCTAATAAATATAAACTTTAAGAAAACGCCAAAAACTACTCTTTTATGGTGTCCGGTTTTCTTTGTCCGGCACTGTACATATGCAAAACTCTAACAATTACGTCTTACGTAAAACTGTTATTTGACTTGTAATTGTTATTATAAAATCATTAGTTTAGTTATAATGAATACATTTCTTTTGGTAATTTCACAAGTAAATAGTTTTTTTCAGGGAATTTCTTTGATTTTCACAATAAATTACTTGTGTCATTGATATATTAATATATTTAAATATATAATTGAAAGTATTCTTTAATTTTAATGACTATTTACTTGAAGAGACTTAATTCTTAAATTCTGAAGTACTCGCATTACAATTGTGTTAAATTCTCCGGGGACACTTTATCACTCCTTGCCAGGGCTTTAGGAATTGTCAAAAAATGAAGCAGCCGCTAAGTGGTTTTATTTTAAATCTTTCACGTACACAACAACACCATCCCCACCCAGACTACTAAACTCATTCCAAACTGCAGCATACAAAGCAGAAAAAATAAAAAATAAATAAAATAAAAAAGAAGAACTCGCGGCTCGGCCTTATGACAACAAGTTGCTTTTAAAAACTCAACTGTCGCGACAAGTTGCACGAGAAATGATTTGGTTTTGTTTTTTAGCTGTTTTGTAAATGTCACTCTTCATTTGTCAGTCGCACCCACTCAGTACTGGGTCTCTCTTTGGGTCTGGCTCTGGGTCTGGGTCTGGAACTGGGACTGGGACTACAACTGTGACGCCTTCAAGTTGGCTTAAGTGGCTTCGTTGTCAGACTCAGTTCATTTCTCGGATTTGTACATAGAGCATGAAATATGGCCCGCAACAAATACCAAGTACAATTTAATCTGTGCTTTAACGTTTTGCTGGCGATTTGCCCGCTCGGAACACCCGCCTGCCATTGCAGGTTATTGATGGACGTTTAAATTGCAGTTGAAATTGAAAATTTCCCATCGAGACACGCCACGGCTAAGGACTAAGGATCTGTTGTGCAAGTAGTGGGAATACGAAATACGAAAAGAGCTTATAAATATTTATTATACACTTTCAAGGCCTAATTTTGATTAATTTATCAATCGATTCGCCGTTGAGCCTTGACATGAAATGTCTGCGTTGAATTTATGATACAACATTTCCAGTTACAAGTTACGAGCTACGAGTATCTGCTAATTATATTCGCTTCGCTTCAATTTCATTTGCTTTTGGCCAAGTCAAGTCAAGTGGCTTACATTCGCAATCAATAAACCAAAATTCGAGCCAAAATCCTTGGCACATGAAACCAAAACACGTAAGCCTCCTAACAAAGGTCAAAATGTGCATGGAATTGGCAAAAACAACAACTGACAATGTAGTGAGAGTATTTTTCACGCCATTGGCAAATGATTTCCTGTCAGGAAAACATCAATCAGTTAATAATACACTACACGTATTTACATACATACATATGTCTTAAATTATTTCTGTATTTTGATTTAATATAGAGAATATTGAGTTAATATTAAATTGTTTTCTGAGTAATATCAGACATATTTGTAAGTACTGTCAGTTTTTCATTAATTCTGAAAAATGTATAAACTATAATATATTCTAGGAAATTGAAAGCAATAACAATTTGAAATATAATTTAAATTTCATAGAATTAAATAACATAAATAAATAAAATCGTTGGAATTTAGTTGTATACTGAATTGGAATTCCATCATGAATCAGATGCAGAATATAATCTTACTGAATACTTTGAATTAATTAGATCTATAATTCTTTCAGATTGTAGCTTTGATGTCAGTAAATTGAGGATTATACTATGTAAATAATAATAAATTATATTTAAAGAAAAATATTAATCTGAAAAGAATTGATAATCTGACACTCAGGATTTAAAGTGTGTGAAAGAAGAAATTTAAAACGTTATTTTAATTATGCCCATTCAAGTTTCCACTCTTCATTTTGTTGCTGAAATAACTGTGTTAAATTTGTTTCATTTTTTAACCATTTTAAAGCTGTTAACTGTGTTTTAACTGGGCTCCAATTAGTAGTCCTTTGACACTCATTTTCCCATTGAAGGCAATTGGAGCGTGCAGCTCATTGAGCTTTGTTCTGACCTGTTCAATTCTGTTTTGTTCTGTTCTGTTTTGCTTCTGGCCTTGTCTGTGGTTGGGCATCTTCTTTAATTCAAACTGGCAATTTACGGTTACATTAACCCACAATGCACAGCTCATAAATTAGCGAGCATCTCAGCACCTGTGAATTGCATTTGCAATTGCAATTGTTGGCCCAAATGGTTTTGATATGCTTGGAATTTTCCATCATTCACCCTCTCAATTGCCCTCGCCCTCGGCCTCACCTCACACCTCAATCCATAAATACAATTTGGATTTTTGATTTTAATAGCTGCAGTTTTTCCGATGGAAAGACGGAAGGGAGGGGGGAGACCTGTTTAGATGAAAAGTTAATACGACGGCTGCTTTGATGCTGCAATCGCATTCTGGCAGCCCCTAAGAGAGGCGGTGCCCAGGCGGAGGCGGAGGAGGAGGCGGAGGGGCTGATGCTGTAACTACACAAATATGCGCAGGTAATGTGCGGGATTTTTGATTCAGATTTTGCTTCACTATTTCGTTGGAACTGTGTACATTTTTATTTTTTTCTTCCATTTGGTAATTATAGCGTTCAGTGGGGCGACGATGACAAAGCCGTTGAAATTTTTATACTTATTATCGTTACACTTTGGTGGCTATCGAATGCGCAAAAGGCTGCTAACCAGACTACAAAATATAAATTAAGCGCACATAAATAAACAGGCAACCGGAAAAGTGGCGAAGAAAACTTGATTGGCCAACTGACTCAGTTTTTCACGAGCATCCAAAATTCCCAAATACTCGAACTAAATACAAGTAACTTGAAGGCACAACTTAAATGCCATAAAGTTCTTCACACGCTAATCGACGTCATAAACCATTACTAAAATACATAAACTATATGCTAGCTTTATTTGTTTATCCAATCGTCAACTGAACACATGCTTTCAAGGACAACAACAAAAGCAACTCAGGCGCTAGAAGATGTATTCAAGACTCAGAAGAAATAGTTCTTTGTTAAAATATATATTTAATTTGTAATACTGATGCATGTAGAGACTATGCTTGCTTTTTTCAATATAATTGCATTATTTATTTTAATTGTATAAATGTAATTATTCCATAATGTATAAAGACTGCTTGAATTTTACAATGTAATTTCATTTAGTTTCATTTTAGATTTAGATCCTTGTTTATTTTATTTGCCATACTCAAAAAATGCTCACAATTGGAATCTTTTAGCTACATTTACATATTCCACCTAACTTTATTGCATTAAAAAGCTATCTAAATTATTTGATTACCTTGTAAATTGCGTTCATACAATCATTTCTATGACCATTATCCTCATTATATTATGGCAATGGAATTGCAATAAAAACTATTGCCTGCTTTTGGGCGCCCCTAGCGTGCGGGCCAATAAGTCGCAATTCGATTTTAATAAACCGAGGGCAGAGGGAGACACTTGAGCCGACATTTGTCAGGCCTAGAACCATTTGTTGGCCATAATGCCACATGCCACATGGCCAACTGGGAACTGGAGGGGTAGGAAAAGGGAAAGAGGGGGGCTCGTCTGGGTGTCCACATTCATAACGTCATATCGCAACGTTCATCGGCACTAACAACGTGACGCGGCCAATAACCAAAAACTAATAGCCATAAATGTTGGGATTTTTACCCAGGAAAATAGGCTGTAAAAATTGCGCTACCCCCACAGAGTGTGTGTTTAACAACTTGTTAACATGTTGACTGTTGCAGTGTTGCCTGTCTGTGTGCATGTGTATGTGTGTGTGTGTGTGTGTGTGTGTGTGTGTGTGTAAATCAGGCAATCGACTGTGAGCCACAAACCAAATAAACACCCTTGACATTGCCCAGCCACAGGCGGCAAATTTGCGGTTTTGGCCATAATATGATTTAAACAGCGGTTAAATGTCGTTTGCCATTTATTCGATTACATTTCGAATGACATCAGCATAATATGGCTTATAGATCAGAGCTTCTGATCCACAGTAGTAAAATACATATATTTACTATTTTGGCTAATTAGTTAAATTTATAATTCTTGGTATTAGAAATCAATCTATTTGGTTTGCTGGCACTTGGCCCAGACGAAGAGACAGTCAATCAGTGTTATGGCCAAAATAGAACACGCTTCACAGCAGATGTTTCACATAGAATGGTACAATCTGTTCACAGGAATTAAAAGTTTCACATCAATTTAATACGATTTTTACCCGGAAATTGCAATAAAAAAGAAATGAAGTGATTAATAAATCAGGCAATCGAATTTATAAGCCATTATGCAAATATACGAGGCGTATGTGTAATATTTGATTTGTGTTTGCCATTAAAAAAATAATCAATTCATGTGTAAGTCTTTGAGGCTGCAAAGCTCTTGAGCATAATTATTTAAGTTGCTCAAATGGTCATTTGATGAGTTTATATACAATTCATTTAATTTTAGAAATAATTTTTAATAATATAATACAAATTTTACATTATTTAAATAATCAAAGATGTGTTTTTATTTGCTAAAATAAAAATGTTTTTATTTTGTATAAGGATACACGAATAAATTATCATTTAAATCTCAATTAAAGGTTCTTTAATTTATTGTTAAATAAAAAGCCCTTTAAAGTCTGTAAATTTTGTTGCATTTACCACAAATTATAAAATGTCATCGCATTCAATTGAAAGCCGCCTCGGCTCATGCCCCAAAAGATTGCAACATTGGTATTTGAATTTGTATTGTTTTCGCTCATTATTATGCTGTTATTTATATTTATGTGAGCAAAGTATAGTCTGCATTTTTTTTGTTTGGTTTGGTTTTATTTTTGTTTTTATATTTTTATTTTTTGATGTCGTCAAATACTCGTACATGTTGCGTGTTTTGCCGCCGTGCGCTGCTTTGGGCCTGAAACTTTTGCCACGTAAATGATTTGTTTTGTCAATTATTTTGTTAGCCAACATGCAACAAACAGGCCGCAGGAAAACCAAACAATCTGCCAACAACAACAACAGCAGACGGGAAAAACAAAAAGAGGAAGAGCTCAGCTGATAACATCAAAACAATGAGGGATAATTTCAGATTCACCAGGCAAGTTTTTAATTGAGAGGCGTGGCAAGGTAAATTGCATAAGCCATAAACAATCGACGTTTATGATATGCCAACTGAGCTCTCTGATTCTGACTGATCAGATAGAATAGAATAGAATGATCCCCCTTATGAAGTGGCTGGCTGTTTAAACAAGTGCGTTCAATTGCATAAATATTTATGGCACCAGACAGAAATACGAAAATCAAAGCGGCTGGCAAAGTCTGCTGATTATTTATGGTTAACAGCCAGCCAGACGATTGTGACTGGGTCTGGAAATTGGTATTGAGTATTGAGTATTGGATATTGGAATTGAGTGTTGGATGGTGAAGTGACGCAATGGAGCACAGAAAAAAACACATGTGCATTGTGTTGTTATGCCTTCAATTTAAATTTCGAAATTAAATTTAATGCACAGTTGTTATGGGGCGTTAGCAAAAAGCGGCCAGAACTCATGTCGCATCTGAAATAAAGAAATAACAACAGCAGAAAGTCCAAATTTCTGAACAGGCAATTGAGTGATGGATTGGCCATGGCACCCTCAATAACATCTCTCAGACTCAATTTTGGCTCGTTTTTTTCGAAAATTCTTTCTGTGTATGTGCCTGTCTTTAATTAACATGCGCGCTTTGGTTTCGATTCGGTTTGTGACACATTTGTTCTCTTTTTCTTTTCATTTGTGACATTTTTTCAGTGATTGAATCATATGGCAATGTGTTAAGGAATGTGGTCTAAATGAAGGTTTACCTTTTTCAATAACATCAGCTGTGCAGTTTCTGGAGCATTCACAATATAGTATGTATATTTAATTCAATCAAATGTTTAACACTTTTGCTATAACTTTTTCAATTCAATTTGCTGATCTTTCGGTTTTCAGCTATAGCCTCAGGCAATTTCTCAATTCATTGCACACAATTTTTGCGACACTAATTGCACTTTTAGACGCAAATCGCGATAACTCAAAATAAGACACAACGACAACAACTACAACGAGACACGCACCAAACACACACACCTCAAAAATTCTACATTCAAAAATTCATGAAAATTCGAGCAGAAAACACGTCCGTGTCAGCATGCGGGCCGTTGCCAACTGACGCGATATTCAAACGGATTCGGGCCCGTCGACTGCCAGACTGCCAGCTAACGGCAAATGCGAGCGCTGAAACGAACGCGCAGCCGAAGGGCTGTCGGCATTCGGCCAGGCAGCATTCGGGTTTTCTGTTCGGCCGAAGCGACGATGAAGAAAAGCCGGCAAAACAAAATGTAAATAACAGTGCTGTACAGCGGGCGAGGGAAGGAAGGGGATTGGGGGAGATGGAGGCTGCCGGTTGCCGGCTTTTGGTTTCAGCTTGAGCCTGGCAGATTTTACGCTGGCAACCGACTGACGACTGACGACTAACCCAACCCAACACAACGCAACCCACTCTTAACACCTCCCCCCAAATTCACCCGCCCCCACTTCATCCCCCTCTCAGCCAACACCCTTGTTTGCTTTGCGGCTTTTCGGGGTTGCTAGAGTGTGTGCAAGTGTGTGTGTGCGTTTGTTTGTATACACTTCGGCTTGGCCTGCAATTGGCGGGAAACTTTGTGGATGCTATTCATGTTGACTCAGCATAGTTTAGCAACATTTTGTGTATTTTATGACTGTCCGTTCAATAATTGAACAAACCTTACGCTCAATTGTTTATGCCATAGATATCAAAGACCGTTTTAATAGTTCACCTTATTAAAAATGCATTTTTATTGTGTTTCAAGTGGATATCCGTTTTTTGGAAATATCTCTGTTGGCAACATTATTCGAATGTTGCCAACGTCAAAGACATTGCTCATGCGCCCTGTTTGCCACCTCCTCGTTGACTGGCATTCTTCGTTGTTTTTCTTATTATGTGTCTTCTCCCTCGGCAACACCACAAAACGACGAACGACCGCCTAACGCCTCCAAAGTGACAACCTTTCAGTTTTATCGCTGCTCATGTGTGTATGTATGTGTGTTTGTATGTAAATAATGTAACAGTAAATTAGCGTGTTTGACACACTGTGGGCGTGGCCAAAAGATGACTGCGTTGGGCAATCTGTTTAACATTGACTTTTGAACTTTTAAAGGCCACAATTGATTGGATCAACTAAATTTCTATACAATTTTAAATGCAACAAATTTAATGCTCGAAAAAATTCAAGAATTAATAAAGAAATTAAATAATTAATTTGTAAAAAATTTCACAAAATATTCCAATTTAAAAATTAATATTTCATTTGAATTTTATACTAATTAAATTTAGCAAATTTAAATTGATTAAATTTTTTTGTCTAGACCCTAGAGTCAATTGTCAAATACAGATCTAAGCAAATAACCAGGCTATAAACTATTGCCTAATTTAGCACTATATATACAGTTTACACAAAAAATATATAAAAAACACCAAAGAAAATCATAAGACGCTTGGCAAATAAACAAGCAAACGATACTCACATTGTGCTAGAAAAAACTAAAGGAACTGCAACAATCATACTCAAAATCAAGAAAAAATGTATAAATAGGAATTCGAAATGATGAGCGACCTGTCGCGTACTGGGAAAAATCTAAATAAAAGCGAGTCAATAAGGACTAGGCAGATGCTGCCTATTAAACAAGCGCCATTAAGGGCATGATCTCTCGTTTCAGAAATGAACCAGGGCCACACAGACAGACAGACGGTCAGACGGACAGAGAAAAATGTCTATAGGCTTGGGTTTTCCGACGCTGCTGATCACAGAGTTTTCGCACCTGTACAAATCAGTTGTTGTTGTTGTTGTTGTGGCCGCTTTTTGGTTCATTGCCAAATTATCTAACAACAAAAGCAATGCTCTAGCCAAAAGTACGTAAAAATGATCTTGTTTGGATTACTTAACTATTAGATACTACTCAGAAACAAACATAATTTTGCATGGGGCTTTCTCAAACAATTATGGATAAACTAAATTTAATTTGTCCATGCTATGATCAGAAACAATCAAAATATATTATACATTTGTTTTATAGGTAAGCGTAAATGTATATTTTAATTAGATATCTCTGATCTGAAACTGCATGTCTTCATTATACCCCTTTAGCCGACTGATCAATGCGGGGTATAAAGAAAAAATATAAGTCTTCATTGAGCAAGCGTTCATGCGTATGAGCAAATAATTTTTTATGCACGTTACCCAGAATTTATTTAGTGTGTTTTTGTTTTTGTTCTTCACTTGTTTGTTGTTGCTCTGGCCTGTTGCAACTAATTACATTATGCTTGGGGCACAAAAAACGACAGCACACACACACCTGGCGCTCTGCCAAAGACCAATCAGAGAATTAGAATTAGAAGTAGCTCAGGTCCAGACTATACAGGGGTCGGCACTCGAAGTGTTACTAGCAATACGCTGCTCTAGCATCCAAACGGCAAAAGACCGCGCGCTCATGTTTTGGCTAGTATTTGTCTGACTAATTTTCTACAAGCTAACAAAAGTATATCGATATATGTCGCAGTTAAAAAAAGTTATCTAAATGGACTTGAAGCGCAAAAGTGCAACCACTTGCACGTTTGTGGCGAACTTAAAAATATTGCATTTTCTGATGAAAAAAATTTTATAGTTCAGCAATTTGTAAACAAGCAGATCGATTGCGTATGGTTAAAGGACATATCAGACGACACTTTAGACCAACGGATTGCTCTGCGAAAGCAAGCACCTGCATCAGTGATGGTTTGGGCCACAGTAACTGCTACAGGACGCTCACCACTGGCTTTCATCGAGCAGGGCGTAAAGGTTAACCAACATATCTACCTTAAAAAGATCTTAAAAGATGCTTTGGTACCTTGGGCACGTAAACAATTCCGTAGAAACTATTAGATATTTCAACAAGACTCGGCACAATCTCATTAAGCCGGACAAACCCAACGATTTTTACAAAACAACGTTCCCAGCTTCATTTCATCACAGCAATGGCCGCCATATTCCCCAGATTTAAATCCAATGGATTTTTTCATATGGTCCATTCTGAAGGCCAAAGTGTCAACTAAAAAATATGAGACGGTCAACGCTTTGAAAACTGCTCTTCTCCGAGAATGGAACTAAATACCATCAGACCACATTCGTGCTGCGTGTGGAAGCCTTCCCGACCAAACTCGATGCTGTAATCCGCGCTAAGGGTGGCTACATCAAACAACAAATACATTTTCCTAAAATTTGAAATGTTTTCAAAATTATCTGAAGTTTTGAAATGAAAAATACAAAAATTGACAAAATTACAGCATTTTGTATTGGTAACACTTCGAGTGCCGACCCCTGTATATCATAGCATACTCAAGATCCCCACAATTTTCAACTGCATGTGGAGGACCAACTACTGCAATTTGCATTTTATTTAATAAATAAAAATGATTTCATTTAATTTATTATGCTACCTAGCTGGCACTTTAATATGGCTGTGACGTCACGGCCAGAGACTGGGCCTGTCTGGTCCTCAGCCAGTTGTTGTTATTTTTATTTTTAATGTTTCATTATTTCGCGCAGATTTATGTCGAAAGAATTGCTGGTAATACGCTCGCCTATATTTCATATTACCGCAAAAATATGCGTGGCATTTTTTAAGACTTAATTGTAACAATTATAAATTATAATTGTTGATACCACTTCTGATATATGGGCAAAGCATTGAAAAATGAGTATTAAATATTTGCGCAGCACATTTTACTCTTCTCAAAATTCAAAAGAAATGAAGAAATAATGTCATTTGATATTTAATATATTAATGCACACAATACTTATTCAATTCTTGATAATTATTTTGAAACTACCATAATACTCAGTTTGGAAGTCTCCAGGGTAATGCACGAAAATGTTTCGATTGATTCACCAGAGTACAGTAGGCATCGTCAATCAGTTTTTCCTAGAATATTAAGAATAATTAGATTTAAAATAGAAATAAATTCAAAACAAATTTACTTACACCTTCGTTGCATAAATGCATAACTCCGGTTGAATACAATTCCAATGGCTTTTGTTTTTCTGGAATTCTAACTTTTTTTAATACATCCAGAGCCTTTCCTGTGAATTCCGTTGACAGATTTGAGTATATATGTAGGCGCTGCAACTTCTGGCATGATCTAAGAACATTCAAACATTCCTTAGATCCAGCTGCTGAACGTCCTAACGTAATATAAAGTCCCTCAAGTTCGGTTAGATCCGTCAAGAGATCAATGCATCTGGCGTCATCGAATGAACAACGTAATTCTCTCAAAAAAGTCAGTTCTATTAATTTGCTTGTCTCCTCGAAATTCAAATCGGAAAATAATATTAAGCTTTGTAATTGAGTTTCTTGCTTCTTAGAGGCGAATGCGTCAAAGAGTTCAGTTAACTTTGCACACGGAGATGTGGAATTTGTGCTTTTTATGATTATTTTTCGGATCTTTGGCAGATCCGCAAGACTAGCATATGATTTGTGGTAAGCAAACATTGGAAAGGCAATCTCTTCCAAGTTCTGACAGTGGGGCACAATGTCAGCCAATTCTCCGACAACTTCCTTGACCCATAAAACCCGTAGATTGGCATTTGATTTGCAAATCTCAACCAAATCTTCAGAAGCTATTTTATTATCGATTGATAATTTCTCCAGGCAATTTATACGTTTTAAGCAGCAAGATGAAAATCTAAAAATTGAATTAATGAAACAAATATTTCGATGTGATATAAATTTAACTTACATGTCCGTCTTGCTGCTAACGCTGACACTCTTGATATTAGGTAGAAATTCGAGAGCATCCAATGCTTTTTCTATCAGTCGCTGACGAGGTGAGTTCGCACTGAAACTCAATTTACCAAGAATGCTCCCTTCGTTTATTGCAATGTATTCCAGACTCTCCATGGCTTTAATCTGAGTGCAGAGATCATCAATGGAAAGCGACGTATCTCCATCCACTTGATGAATATCCAGATACAATCGCTTAATGATATCACGAATTATGCATAATAGTTCATATTCCCATTTTATATCTTCGGGATCCGTATCCTTAGTTCTTTTTATATTGAAATCAGGATAAAGCACAGGCGCCCAGTCTCTAAGAACTTCTCGGAATCGATTACAGGCTTGCGCAAATCGCACATGATCTTCTAGACCGTGATACTTGAGCACAGTGCCAAGACAATAATCATTTAGATCCAATATATTTAACTCCATATTAGGAAACGTTTTGTGGTCTCTTCGCTTTTAATTTTCCGTATCGACTGAGCTTACTCATAAATTCGATTATCAACAATGAAAAAGCAATGACTAATAGATTAGATTGGTTGTGTTTTGGACAACAAAAACACTCTTTAACAGCTGTTTGCTATACGCAAAACAATCTAACGTAACGCAACACTTAATTTAAGCGATAGAACATCGATATAAAAGATCGATAGGATAACTGTAGATATGTGTGCGATAGCTAAATAGACTGTTAATTGATTGTTAAAGAAACCATAAATCTTTTAAAATACTTATAATTTGTTTTTGTTTTTAATGTAAGTTTTATAAACCAGTTGAGCAATCACCATCTGTTAATTTCACCTGAAACAGGTATGCCTTGAGTGTTGCCGGATCGTTGGAAATAGATGAGATCTGCAGGTGTTTCCTAACATTTCTTACAATTATTATTTACCTTTATGATTTCTTAATTTGCAATAACTAATGTTCCATATTTCCAATTTTTATAGCTGCGATAAAAACTATTGCTGAAAGATAAGATTTTATATTAAAAAACATTTAAATTTTATAAAATTTGGTTGCAGCAACAACAAAATTAATAGATGTAATAAGTAAAAAATTACATAAGTTCTATAATTGTTCATTCTTCAATTACTTAGCAAAATGAATATATATTCACTAACCTTACTGACCCTAACTAACATTAACCCCTATTCTTCATTCAGACCCAAAATTGCCCAAAAAGTTTTCTGCTTAAATGAAAATGCATTCGATATAACAAGGCCGCATGAAATATACACATTGAATTGCCACGGAAATATCACTTACGAGAGTCATTCAAAATAATTGCACAATGAACAGGCAAGCCGGATGCGAGTCTGGGTGAGGGATCGCTGTCAGGATCGGGGAAGGGAACTCGGCGTTATGGTGTAGGAGGAAGGGCATTGCGTGCGGTTAATCAGGTCGATTAATCTACGCAAGTTTAGTGCAAGAGCCGAGCACTCATTCTTATTGCTGTTTGTTGTTGATGGTAATGTTAATTTGCACATCGGGAGAAGTCAGTTGGAAGTCGAATGAAGGCGTAGGAAAATGGGAACAGGTCCCAGGCAGAGGTCTGCAATTAATTTACTTTGGCAGGACATGCGAGCGCACGCTGAGCTGAGTCCTGAGACTGAGACTGAGTGACTTGTCCTGTCGGTTGTAGTTGGGTAGGTTGAATTGCTGCTGCCTCATTACCATTGCGGCATTGTCATATGAATGTCTTTGCCCTCGGCTGGCCGCATGACAATCTAAAAGCGACATTTAATTGGCACTGGGAATTTGCCAGACGAAGCAAAAAGAATGACATACAAACAAAACAGTGTGACGACTCATAAACCGAATCCTGTGGTGCGGCTCACAGTGGGAGATGTTTGATTGACATGTGGTAAGTGCAGCGGTAAAAATACTTAACAAAGTCCATCTACAGGCAAGCCACTCATTAACGAACACGAAGAAGATCAAACTAAAGTGAGTAAAAGTAAAAGTTCAGCTTAAATAAATGAAAATGCCTACAAAAATAAGTTAATTTAAGATTGGCTTCTTATAGGCAAGCTCTACTGTTAGTGTGTACGTGCTATTTCTGTGGTAACTGGTCTATATTTGTGCTAGGCATATGCGACTTTCTGTTGAGTCAACCGGACGGAAGTGCTCTGACATTGCGAATCACGAGCATTGGCTGCCTTTGGCTAAATTCAAATGTATTTTTGATCATTAAGTGAATAATGCGATTTCGGCTGCCTATTATTAGATTGCATAATTGGCCAGGTGCGCAACAATAACCACAAAGTCAGCAACAACAATAACAACATCAGAGAAAATCCCCAATGAAAATGCCGAAATGAAATGAAAACTTTTTTTGCAACAGCCCAAGAATATTTACACATTCATTTGGAATTTTTAAGTAAATTTGTGGCTGAGAGGATGCCATTTAGAGGCCCCATAAAAGGCAACTGCCGCATACGTGAAGCTAAACAACCGTAAAATATATGCAACCACCTCAAGTTGCTCCCCCACCACCTTCTATTCACACACCCCCATCCATTGAGTGAGCCACCCCTCTCTCTTAGAGCGCGCACGCACGCACGGCAAAGACAATTAGTGAAAGCCGAGCGCACGTTTACCGTTACCTACCACTCTATAAAGGAAGGGGAGGAAGAGGAGGAGGGGGAGGAGCAGGAGGATGCCACTAGCTCATCCCTGTTTATGCTCTACTTCGTGACTTTTGGCGCTCGACGTGGATATGTTTGGCTTCCTTTTTGGCTTTTTACAATTCAACTTCAACATCAGCTTTGGCTTCAAATGCCTTTTCACACATGAGCATTTTCTTTTCTTTTTTATTATTCGCGAGCTCTTTGTTTGTTCAAAATGAAATAAGGTGCGGCAGCGTCCATAAAGCCAAATTAAATAAAATAAAAAGAAAGCAAGGGGAGAAAGCATAAGGGGAAACGCAGTCAATGCATACAGTAAGCGGAGCAAGGACTCGTATCCTTGTCTTTGACTTGGCATTTCATTTGCTGGAACATGTTTTCTTTTTTAAATGAATACGCAAATGTTTCTCAAATGTTGTGTGTAATTCGCCATTTGGGTTTGCTTTTCATATCGCACTTATACCGGAGACCTAATTAAATGCACAGCTCGGGGAACGACAACGATGACAGCTTTGAATGGGGCTTTAAAATGTAATTGCGGACTTGCGAGATTTGCTAAAGATGACAGCAGGTACTTCAGGAGTGGAGTAGAGGAATAGCCAAGTTAAAAAAAAATGTATATGAATTATAAAAAAAAACAAGTGGGAAAGGCTATAGTCGAGCTCCCGACTATAGGATACCCGTTACTTATTTAAATTAATATAAAATATTTTATATTGCATGCTTTTTGGCACTTATAGTGCTTAAAAACTTTAATTAGCCATTACCACCTTTATATTTGTCCGATCTTGCTACGATTTCGTAGGATGATAGGTAATAATATAAGTTAACGTTAATTCAAGTTAAAGTAAAAATTTACTTATTTTTTTAAGTAACGGGTATAAATATACAATTAAAAACTAAAGTTGTATTCTATTGTAATGGGTTATTTTTATGCCAAAAATAATAATGGAAAAATCAATATTTTAGACTTTCCTTTAAGTATTTTAAAATCAGAATATACTTGAACTCACTTTAATAAGCTAAAGACTTAAGTTATTTTCTAAACTGGAATATTTAAAGACATATCCTTACAAGGTTAGAATTTCCCTGATAAAAGATAGTTAACATAATTTGTTCATAAAACTCCATCCAGAAAATCTGGTATAGAAGCAACTTTTATGCAATTATCTTTACTTGAAATGAGCTTAACAACAATCATTGAGCTAATGCTAATGCCCATATATTATTGGCTTTAACTGAGCATTGCGAAGTGAACACACGCCATTGGCACATCGTATTCGTAGTGAATGTATTTTGACCAAGACAAGTTGTGGGAGCTGACTTAAATTAATGAATTCAGAGCGAGGCCACAAAGTGACTGCTGGCCACGCACTACGCACCACCTTCCAGATATTCAGCCACTATTGAGCAAGTGGCGCAGCTTTAACATACTCCAACTCGTACTCGTAAATGCCGTTCTCTAATCGAATTAGTGAAATTAATTTTTGATGATATTGAAATTAGTTGCAGACACAACACAACACAGCACAACAAAAGTCAGGCCCAAAGTTGTGTTGGGTTGTTGTTGAGATGCGAGTAACTACAAAATACTTTTAGTTGTCAGGCATTCCTTTTATCAGGGGCAGGGGCAGGGGCATGAGGCATGGGTGCATAAATTTACTTTGACAGTGGCAAGCGGCACGTTTGACATTCCCCTTGGAATGGGGAGTTCTTGCCTTCGACTCGATTCGATACTCGATTTTTCGGGGGTTGGCTGTCGATTTTCATTGTGGTTGCAATGCCACTTGAATGTGGCAACCACCTACATTATTAATGACTTCTCGACATGTGTGTCAGGTTCGCTAAGTTTCGTTGAAAAGCAATTTTATTTACTTTTTCTCGATTTGTGCTTATAAATTACTTGGTATGTCTGATAAGCGTACTCGTTTGTGTCATCTTATTATTTATTGTGTGTGTGCATTGAAAATTAAATGCCAAAAAAATATGTTAAATATTTAATATGAAGACAGCTTAAAGTTCTCTTCAAATGAAAACACACACACGTGAGTTAAAGCTGAAAATCTCCTCCCACATTGTCCTTGTCCTTGGCGTCAACACAGACAACGTTCGGCTGAGATAGCCATACTTGGAGTGAAAGAGAGCGCAAGTGTTTGCATGTCAGCAAGTAATAAGCACAAGGGCCATAATAGTTTTGCCAGTTATTCCTCTTTTTATATATAAGTAAGTATTCTGGCTAAAATGCAGCCGCGATTACTTGGCTGGTAGACCAACAAGGCAAAAGTTGGGAGTCCGTGAAAGAAGCCCAGACATGGAGGCTTCCACTTTAGTTCTGTTCTGGCGGCAACAACGTCTTCCAGCCAGGCCATAAATGTTGGACATTAACGGGTAATTTTCTTGCAATTTTGTAGTCGTTAGCGTTCTGTGGCAAGGACGACGACGACGACGACGCGACGTCAACAAGAGAAGCCAAAGAATTTAATTTTCGCAACATTTTTGAGGCCGCATAAATTTTGCAGCTAATCATGACGTGAATTTTACACAAATTTCAACACTTTAAAGTGAGTTTGTTGGCAGAAACAACAAAAAAACAAAAAAAAGGAAAATTTGATAAGGGCAAAGCACTGCAAATTGAAATGGAAATCCATTAGCGCTGGACAAATTTGTAATTTCCGTTCGTTAATAAAACTTTGCACTCGCTCACACGCAACGCAGTCAAACAGAAACGGAAACGGAAACAAAACACACACTCGCACACACTCACACACACACACACACGCACAACTGGACACATGCTGAGTGTCCACTTTGAGGTGTGTTCGGCCAGGTAATTTCATTTACCTTACTCATTTAGCACTTTTTTTTAACTCCAACTTGGGGGGCGGGTTCGGTCATTTTCCGCCTGTTTGCATGATAAAAATCACATACACACTCCTTGAATTTCCACAGCACGCGATGTTGAATGATTATCCTTGAACCAAAAAACATCATCACCCCCTCCCTACCGTTCCCCATCTGACTTTTGTCTGTTCGTGTTTATCTGGAACTCCCATAAATGGAGGTGCTGTCCTTTGACTTTAGCTCCTTGCCAAAAAATGAACCTCATAAATTGTTATATATGTATGTATTGTATCACTGTCTGTGTGGACGGGCTTTTAATTTGGCTTACACATGCACACAGCTTTAAGCTGGACACTGTCCCCAACTGTAAACTATAAATTGTGATGTGGCCACATCATCAAAATGTACATGGTTTATAATGAAATTCCATAAATGAAGCGACAGACAACTGGCAATCAAAATCAACACCCTAAAATATGCTCACATTTGTCAGTGGACCAACAAAATTGAACGTGTGGCATAAATTATTAAAGTTTCCCCACTACAAAATGCACACAGACCGAGAGTGGTAACAAATCTCATAGAGAACGAAGGGAGATTCAGATATTTAGAATGACAAATGAAACTAAAAACGATGAAAACTTAAAGTGCTTTCAGACGAGCCGTTTTTCACCGACTGTTTTTTGTCAAAAAACTGTCACCGGTGCTCACCGATAGAAATAGAACACGTCCTATTTCCATCGGTTTGTTGTGTCGGTCAAATGCCTACTAGATTGAGGCACTTTTATATGAAACTTTTCAGAGTGTGACCAGGTTCTGCATTGATGGTATTTTTGTTTGACAACCGATGCGAGTTATGTGAATGGCAAAATTCACTGACGGTGAAAATGTGTCGGTGAAAACGGCTCGTCTGAAAGCACTTTTAACGATAAGAGTTTATTTAAAATTAGACTAAGTTTTCATATTCATATTATTGAATAATAATAATAATAATAATTATTCATATCATTCATTATATTCCATTGAATTTATATTATTAAAGAGCCTATTGAAATACTTTACATAAATTGGCTTTTTAAATTTTAAACTAAATTTAATACTTTTACTATTTAAACTAAGATTAATATAAATTCTTTGATTTTTTAAATATACTTAAATCTCTGGCTAAATTTGCAAATATAACTTCCTGAAAACTTGGCTACATTATAACGAACTACAGTTTGTTCTGTAAGACCAGCTTTGATTAATGTCTAATTGCCTATCGTACATAGTTCGAAAACTCTTATTTCATCTCAATTCTCTTTGATTTCCCACTAACATAGGCATTAGCTGGCCTTACATGGCACTTAACTTGACTTAAGCCCATAAAAAGTGCTATACAGTTTAAGCCATGTACTTTTTGACCCTGCTAAAGTCAGCTGCCTTAATTATATTATGGGTGCATATATGTTCAGCTAACTTTTAAGCTACCCTCGCATTAGTTGTTCCCACACACAAAGCAGAGGCCACTTGGGTGTATGTCAAAAATCAACGCCAGTTAAAACGTGTGCCGTCCAACTGCCAGTTGTGCCTGGTCGTCCTGTTCGTCCTGTTGGCAGTGCTGCCAATGCTGTCTCTCTCTATCTCTCTCTGCCCCTTAAGCATTGTTTAATTTACATTTATCCGCACGCTTAGCCTACCTGGCAAGTTCATTTGCAGGTGTCTGTGTGTGTATCTGTGTGTGTCCCTTAGGTGCCCACACGCAGACACAGGAACAGGAAGCTACTGACACCGTACAAAATGTTAAACACTTGGCAACATTTTGCTTAAAACTTTTCCTTCCCCTTTTGTCTCTTTTACTCCCATTCTTGATGTCTCCCTATATTTGTAGGACTTGCTTTGCTTTCTATTTGCGGCTGCAGCTCACACAAAAAGTCACAAGGCACAATGCAGTTAAACCAACAGCAACAACAACAACAAGAGCAGAAACAATGAAAAAGGTAAACGAGCAAACAAAAGGCACGCCCGGAAATGGCAAAGCTGCTTGACTATAACAACGTAGCCAAGGCAAAACCAACCAAACAAACCAAACAACCAACCAACCAGCCGGAGGAGCAACAGCAGCCGCCACTTGGCCACTCATTGTTGGCCTGGCCGCCTGGTCTCCTGGTCTCTGGGTCGCCATGGTCGCAATGGTGAATCCTCAGGTGTTTTGCGCACAGTTTACTACGTTTTTCATTTAACCAACACCCGTTGTTTTGGACCACGTTCAGCTCGTTTGTTCAGCTTGTTCTGCTTCTTCTTCTTCTTCATGATGTTGTTGTTGTTGCTGCTTCAGGCTGGTTGCTGTTTTGTTGTTTGGTTTGCGGTCAGGCAAGGATGCCACCACACACATTGTCTCCTTCATGCTTTGAGCATAATTAAAAATTCACATAAATTTAGCTTAGCGTTGACACACACACACACATGCACACATTTTAATTGGGTTAATTATGTGTCGCCTGGACTTTAAAAATGTCAGCTAGCACCTGTCGTATGTGTGTGTATGTGTGTGTGTGTCAACAACTGGACTATTGCCGGTCGAGACTCCCGAGTACATTAACAACAAATTATGTTGTCGCCCATGTGACAGCAATATATGCAGTCTCGGAGGCATCTCACCCAGCAGAGATGATCCGAAACGAAGTACGAGTATCAGACTTAATTAAAAATTATATACATTTATCCTCAAACGGTCAGGCGTAATTAAAAAGTATTGTTAAGAAGAAAAGTGAAGCTACACAAATTGTTGACACAATTGATTTCCTGGATTTTAAATTCATAATATTATTATTACAATATACATATTATTTTAAATGCATTTCCTACAAATTTTAGAAAACTATCTATTCAACTCATTTTTAATTTTATCATTTATATAATTTCATGTGTTTTTAGCCTTTGTTTACTCTAAATAAACAGACAATAATTATTAAAATAATACTCTGTGTTCTCCATACATTTAAATTAGAAGTGGGCCTGAGAGCTCAGTCTCTCATAAATACTTAAAAACTTCAAGTCAGTCTCTTAATTATCTCACAAGTATTGCACAAGTAGCCCAAGTAGATTTAAGGTGAATTTTCCACATTTTGCGGCTCAAAAAGGTTACATGCTAAGCACTGTCTTTAAAAGGATTATAAGTAGCATCTGTGTTATGAGCTTAATTACACATACGCCACGTTGCCATTTGACATGCAATGAACGTTGTTTAATGACCACCTGGTTGCATAATTTACAGCACCACTTTTGGGGCTACCTGTATGGCAGTGGCAACGACTTAAGTAGCCAGCAAAAGGTTTTTATGGCTCCCACTGTACGTGTGTGTGTGTGTGTGTGTAAGGTCTCCAAAGGCAGCAGACGGGGCAATAAAACAGATTTAGTTCAAGGAAATTATAACATATATAAATAAAAAGTTTGAGCTCATCAAATAATAAAACATAATAATAATAGTAATAATAATAGTAAGATATAAGCGAGTAATGCGGGTGCCTGCAACTAATCCAAATGTCAAGCGAACGTTTTGTGGCATTTAACGACAGCAAAAAGCGCACGAAAGTATGCAACACATAATGGCAAATGTCAACAGCAGCTAGAGACAAGCGGCAAGTGGCAAGTGGCAAGAAGCAAACGGCACGAAGGGCAAAACCAAAGCGAGACAAAATTAATTACTCTACGTGGAAATGTAATTACGAAAATATTTAGCCCAAGCTCAGCGGCACGTCGAGCCACAAAATGCCATTTGTCAAGCCTTGTGTATGACCGGAGCACTGGGGGAAAGATTTTCCTTGGGTTAGGCTTGGGTTAATGTGTGGTTTCCCTTCCGCCCTGCCCCTTCAAAGTCCTTGGCTCAATGGCACCAATAATATGCTGCATGTAATTAATGATTTATGAGCCGGGCCAATTAATCAAATTAATCAAATTTTCATTAAACTTTGGCGCAGTGCAGCAACGCCTTTTCTCAACAGTTCCACAGAACTTCTTTCCTCAATCCCTTTCCCTTTGCCACCACAACCCAATGAATTACATACTCCTTAGCTGCTATCTCAGGTTGTCTTTCTCACATTTGGTGCGTGCCATATGCACATTAATTCCGCAGGCCTACAAAACTTTTCCGGTGTGTGTTGTGTTGTGTAAAAAGTTTGTTTTATGGCCCACTTACAGAAACCACTATGCGGTTTCTCCTTATAGCGGTAATTATGCACTGCCAGCTGCGCAATTGCGTTTCTATGCAAATAGAGAGAAATGCAAATGCAAAAATTTAAACTGAGCTGGGAATGCATGAAACCAAAGTATGCCGCATTCTCATTTCATTTAATTACATAACGCTAACTACGAGTTTAATCTATTTCGCAACGATTTCGCCAAAAAAAAAAGTGATTGTTTTCTGAGATTTTGTTCTTCTGCAGCTGAGTGTAAGGCTTTACAATACCGCAAATTATCAAAAAATAAAATACTTAAATTTAAATGCTAAATAAATATGAAAATAGTTTTAGTTTCAACTCTTAAGAAGACAAATATTGATATCTTATTTGAGCGAAATGAATTAAATTTGAATGCAGAAAGAATAAAGAAGCCAAGCCATAATTAAAATCACATTCCGCCTGGAAATCGAATCAGTTTTGGCAAAGTTTGAATTCGATTGATTTACATGTATTTTGTATTTATAGTTATGTTTTCTTTTTAAATTTATGTAACAAAAACTCGATAAATTTGATTTAGTTAAATTTACATTACTAGTTTTAGTTAAATTTATTGGAGTCGAAAGTAAAAAATTTGACATCTTTCAAAATTTGAAACAGCTTAGAATGAGCTAAAATTTATTTGAAGAGCAGGCTCATGCTACATAAAATATTTATTTTCAAACATTGCTAAGCAGTTTGCTGAAGTGATAACAACTGTGCGCTCTGAAATATATATTTTTATAGAATTTGTAGCAAAAATGGATGCTAGTTCAAAGTCTCCCTCCACAACAAGTCAATCTGAAGACAACCCAAAGAAACCTCAATGCGTACCGCCAAACAGACTTGGATGGTACTGCGTGTATGTGCATCATCGCTATAGAAACCAGAAAAAAATGGACTCAAATACATTAATAAAGACGCTAAAGGAACTCTGCAACTCAAATAATATAAGCTGGAATCCCTACTATTTGGAGGAGGGTGAAGGAAATGAAGTGGGAAATGTGTTATATCCCATATGCACATTCTATGTCAATAATTATGATCAGGTGAAGGAGCTGCATCGTCTGAAAATACCAGACAATATCTGGCTGCAACTGAAAGTTACCAACACCAGAGTGCCGCAGGTGCGTTTGGATCCCAGTTTTAGGGAGAGATTACGCCTGGCGATACTTAAGCACTATAGACCGATCCGTGAGAGCCTCGATTTATTCTGTTTCCATAAAGATGATCAGTGGAAGGAGGAATTCTTTTCGCTGGAACAAAAGAGTTGCATGTCAGCAGCCATTGATGTGATGCACAAGTACATGCCAAAGTTACGCAGTCTGATTCTGGACAATAACTGCCTTACAGATTTATCTGCCTTTAAAGGGATTGAAAACCGGCTGCCCCATCTGACATATATCTCCTTGATATACAACGATCTGCCAAACGTGAATACGCTACAAGTCTTTGAACATCTGTCGCTCACTCAACTGGATATCGCCCATAATCCTCTGGACACGCCCATTCAGCGACAACTTCTGGCGAAAGTTCTGCCAAATCTGATATTGCTTGATGGTAAGCAAGTGGAAACATTGGATGAGACGACAACATCGCAGGCAGGGGAAGCGGACCAAACAGACCAGCAGATACAAGGGCTGGACTCGAGTGTAAAACTGGAACAAATACAGAAATCGGAAGAAAATAAAAACCAGGAGCAAAAAATAATTGATTCAAATGAAAAGGCGCAATCAAAGACACAAGAAGTGGTTCAAATAAAGCAGCAGCTATCGGAACCTGGAAAACAAATACCCAAACAAGTTCCGAAACTTGTGCAGAAATCGAGTGTGAAATTGGAAAGCATACCGGAATCGAACGAACATACGCAACCACATACACGGGAAGCGAATCAAATAAAGCAACAACTCCCGAAACCTGAAAAACAAATACCCAAACAAGTTCCGAAATCGAGTGTAAAATTGGAAAAAATATTGGAATCGAATGAAAATACGCAATCACAGACGAGGGAAGCGAATCAAATGAATCAACAGCTCCCGAAACCTGGAGAACAGATACCCAAACAAGTTCCGAAACTTGTGCCGCAATCGAGTGTGAAATCGGAAAAAATACCGAAATCGGACGAAAAGACTCGATCACAGACACAAGAAGCGAATCAAATAAAGCAACAACTCCCGAAACCTGAAAAACAAATTGCCAAACAAGTTCCGAAATCGAGTGTAAAATTGGAAAAAATATTGGAATCGAATGAAAATTCGCAATCACAGAAACAGGAGGCGAATCAAATAAAGCAACCACTCCCGAAACCTGGAGAACAGATACTCAAACAAGTTCCGAAACTTGTGCCGCAATCAAGTGTGAAATTGGCAAAAATACCGATATCGGATGAAAAGACTCAATCCCAGACACAAGAAGAGAATCAAATAAAGCAACAGCTTCCGAAACCTGAAAAACAAATACCCAAACAAGTTCCGAAATCGAGTGTGAAATTGGAAAAAATATTGGAATCGAATGAAAATACGCAATCACAGACACGGGAAGCGAATCAAATAAAGCAACAACTCCCGAAACCTGAAAAACAAATACCCAAACAAGTTCCGAAATCGAGTGAAAAATTGGAAAAAATATTGGAATCGAATGAAAATACGCTCCCGAAACCTGGAGAGCAGATACCCAAACAAGTTCCGAAACTTGTTTCGCAATCGAGTGTGAAATTGGAAAAAATACCGAAATCGGATGAAAAGACTCAATCACAGACACGGGAAGCGAATCAAATAAAGCACCAGCTCCCGGAACCTGTACAACAGATTCCCAAACATGTTCCGAACCAAGTGCTGAAGTCGAGTGTAAAATTGGTAAATATACCAGAAAAGGAGCTAAGCTCAAAACAGACTGAGCAGATGCAAACAAAGTCACAAGAAGTGAAGCAAGAAGAAAACCCGATCCCAAACACAGTGACTGAAAATAAACATTTACAGACACAAGGAGCGTATCGTTCAGAGCAACAGCAACCGAAACCTGTACAACAGATACCAAAACAAGTTCCGGAGCATGTGCTGACATCGAGTGTGAAACTGAAAACAATATTGGAATCGAATGAAAAAACGCAATCACAGACGGGGAAAGCGGATCATTCGGATCAACAGCTACCGCAACCTGGAAAGCAGGTCCCCAAAAAAGTTCCGGAATCATGTGTGAAATTGGGAATAATACCGATATCGGATGAAAAGTCTCAATCACAGTCACATGAAGCAGATCATAAAAAGCAACAGCTACCTGTTGTGAAACCTGGAGAGCAGATACCCAAGAAAGTACTGGAATCGACTGTAAATTCGGAAAAAATACCGGAAAACGAGTTAAGCTCAAAACCGACTGAGCAGACGCAACCAAATTCACTGGAAGTGAAGCAAGTAGAGGATCTGATCCCAAAACCAACAGTTGGAAAGAAGCATTCACTGACAGAAGGATCGAATCAAATAAAGCAACAGCTATCGGAACCTGTGGAAAAGAAACCAAAACAAGCTCCGGAACATGTACTAAAATCGAGTGTGAAATTGAACAAAATATTGGATTCGAATGAAAAGACGCAATCACAGATAGAGAAAGCGGAGAATACAGAGCGAAAGCTACCGGAAACTGGAGAACAAGTTCCGGAACAATTGTTGGAATCGAGTGTTAAATTGGGAAATATCCCGTTATCCATTGAATCGACGCAATCACAGAAACGTAAAGCGGATCATTTAGGACAACAGGTACCCAAACAGGTTCCGGAACATGTGCTACGCTTAAAACCAACTTATCAGGTACAACCGCGAGCACTGGAACTGGAGCAAAGCCAGAAATCAAGCCCGACTCAAGAATCGGAACCAGGAACAGAAATACTCAGACAAGTTCCAGAACATGTGCTGGAATCAAGTTTGAAATTGGAAAGAATTTCGGAACTAGATCAAATAAAGAATTTTATCCCGAAACGGCAACTGACATTTTCAGAGGAGAAAGCTCGAAAAAACGATCTACAGCGCTTCCTTAATGAATATCTCAGAATTTATGATTACGACAGCGAGAGATCAGGGCTAAAATATTTCTACCAGGAGACGGCAGTGGTTAAATTTACCACGTCCCAAGATGCTTTCGCTAGCTGGCAAGTAAATCTACCGACTGCCTTAACACGACTAACTTTCCTTATCTTTACAGCCTCGATTTTCTCCCGGACCAGTTAAACAAAAGTTTCAATCTCTTTAAAGACGACATTCAGATAAAAAACCTTGACTCCGCCCTTGCCCATTTCGCTTCCTTGCCGAAGTCACAGCATCTGCTGCCAACGATCATTGCCGATCTGTTGGAGTTGCGACACCAGCGAGTTTGTTTTGCCATAAGTGGTTTTTTCAAATACCTCAATATGACACTTGAGTCTCCCAAATTCCAATACTTTATGCGCAGCTTTGTCCTGACTCCATTGCCCGACACAGCCGACGCACCTGACTTTCGAATAGCCTCCGAAGTTGTATATATATGCGATGCGAGTCGTGAACAATTAATAGCAGGCGTGATTCCGACCCCCCAATCCCAGAGCCACTTCATGCTCAATATCATCGAGCCTTTACTGCCCGACATAGTTGGCCTACGACGACTTCTACAGGATGACTTGATCCTCCGATTATCCCAGCAGACGCAACTGAAGTTGGACTGGTGTCGCAAATGCCTTATCGATTACCGTTGGGATTTTGAAGCGTCCTTGGCGAGAGTCAAGGAAATGCAAGAGGAAAATTTGATACCCCAAGAAGGATTTCTGCCAAAGCTCCCCAAAAGTGGATTTTAAAAATATTTTAATATTGGATTACTGCTTGTAATAATTGTATTAATATACTGAAATAAAATGTCCTCTACCATATTAAATTGTGATTTTTTTTTATGAAAACTTGAACATGATTCTATTCTATTTCTTACTTTCCTTAATTTAAGTCATAAATAGCTGTTGTTCCGTCAAATTTTCTTTAAAATAAAAATGTTGAATTTTGATGGAAAAGGAAAAAATGTAGTGTGGAAAATGAATCTTTTAAATAAAAGATAAAATATGAATATTTATAATTGGAATTTCAAATAAAATTTAGAAATAAAAATATCTTTAATAAGATTTTTTACGACCTAAGTTAAGACTTTATATATTTTTGGGGATTATTGCCATTCATTTCAACATTAGTAAAATGTTAATTACTTAATTATAACTAAAAAAAAAAACAGTTTTCTCCTTTTCACCCATTATACTCGCGTGGGAGTGTTTTTTAAAGCCAAATATTTATCGATAGACTTTCTAACAGATGAAAAGCCCAATTACAAGCAATATTCCATAAAACCATTATAATAATACACTCAAAAAGAAAAGTATTTACTCAATTCATTTTTCTACTAATAAAAGGCATACTAAAAGATTGTTTCAAAAAAAAAAAAAAATACGTATGGTTAGATATGTTAATGTCTTCCCTATCATAAGAGACAACATTGCATAAAGCTATTTTTCTCATCAGGTCTGATTACGTTAAGAAGCTGGACAAGGCTTGTCAACGCTGTAAACTGTGGCACGATTTCCTCTTTGTTTCAACGATATCAAACAGCGCAAATTGAATAAACAGTAATGATGTTAATGGTGATGATGATGATGGAGGATGATGATGACAGAGACGTCTCCGTTTGGCTTACAGCGTTGACAGCATGCGGCATAAACACGGCATACCCGAAGCTGCAACAGCCGGAATCCCGGCTCGATGTTCTTCCGAAAGAGAATTGGCGGGATGAAAGGAAAGGGGAAAACTGGTGTTTGCTGTGTGGCGACTTGTGTGCCGCCAGCGTTAAACCGCAAAATTTAATTCCCTTATCAAAAAGTGACAAGCGTGCGTATTTAATGCAATTTTGCAGCGCATTTAACATGACGTGTCTGGCACTGAGGGGGCAGGGTGGAAAAGCTGCGGTGAAGCGGGGGAAACGTGAAGAAAAGCTGGCCAGTCTGGCATTTGCCATTATCTAACGGAAGTTGTTTACTTGCAAGCTGCTTTTTGTGTGTACCCGAAGCTTCTGCAAAAACCTCAATTTGCGCTACCGCAACTTCCTTTTACGCTAAATTACAATTCCGCTGATTGCATTCCCGTGCCCAGGGCTCAAAGCCAGGACCATAGTACCCAGCACCCAGAACTCAGAGCCTCTCCCATTGAGGGACTGCTACTGATTTGGAGTTTCAGAGTTTTTGCCTTCAAAGCGCCGTCAGCTCATTCACATTGCTACGCGTTATTCACACTTTACGCCTAGATTTGAGCGCCATGAATCCTTTAACTGTTTTGCATATTTGTGTGGCAGGACCTCTTGCCTCTACCACCTTAGCCCTTTCTATCTTCTTCTGTCCTCTGATCTGCTGTTGTTATTGTTGTTTTACTTTTTTGTACGATTCGTTTCGTTTCGTAGTTTGCATTCATTGCGAAAGATAAAAATAATGAACATACCAAAGCAAAAGTCGACGGAAAAAAGCAACGACGAGCAACTCAACAGCAGCACCACCAGCACCACCATCAGCAGTTAAAGTCCTGACCCCACCAAAACCCACTGTGCGTGCAACGGCGCTCAGGATTCGGATTCGGATTCAGTGCAGAAACTGCGCCACGTTTTTGTCGGCATAGGATTTATAGTATGTTTGCAGCCCCAACTTCAACTAGATATACATATGTATCTGTGTGGGAAATGGGCGTATCTGTGTGTGTGTGTGTTTGCCGGGTAATGCATAAGGCAAATTGCTTGTAAGTTCAACTCGTATTTTGCATTGTGCTTCACTTCCGACAGTTAAATTAAAGCCATTGTCTGTCTGTTCAGTTGCTTTGGTGTTAGTTTGTGCGCCTAACGTAACAATTGCCAGACGGACGCGTTTTTTATCTGCAACTAACCGCAACAACAAAAAACAACAACTCACATTGAAACACTACAACAGTTGAAATACGCCAGTAAAAATAATTTGTTAGCCTAAAAGTGTGCTACAAATCTTTGTGTGGTCTTCTTCCTGATACTCCCTAATTGCATAAACAACTTGGTTCTAGACTTTGTATCTTTTTTGGGGGGCTTTGATAGCATTTGCAGCAATTTTAATTAGTCAAGCACTCGTCGACATGGCGTAATCGCAATTTCAAGAAGGCCCCGAAAGAATATTGCAAGTGTCGAGAGATGGAAAACAGGAAAAATTTAAGAGCTAGAAGGTAGGGAATGAAAATGTAGTTTAATAAAGCTGACAACAATATCATGTAGTTTTCCAAAATATAAGAAAGTAAAATACAAGTTATATTTTTTTTAAATATATTACGAATAATTTCAATCAAAACTTTGATTTATTTCTAAGCCTGTGGTATTGAAATAAAAAATTATTTGAAAGCTCTGATGCGCTTTTCTAGCTGAAATTAGTAACCAAATAAATTCTGGTAAATTGCTATAAGAAAATACAGATATAGATTGATAAAAATTCAAGAAAACTGCTTTATTAGAACCTATAATTTAAAAAAAATTACTTTATTCAATTCTATAAATATAAAAACTACTTCAGCAAGCTTTAATGAACTTTTAAATCATTTCATTGTTTAGTGAAATCCGTATAATTAGTATTGCTAATGTTTGATTTCTGCTTTCAGAACACAATTTATGTGATGTTATGTAACCCGCTTCGTTTCATAGTATCATTTACAAGCGACCCACTCAATGGAAAAGGGAACTGAAAAATTGCATTCATTATGTGGCAGTGGAACAAAAGCTGGAAAAACGGAAAACAAGGCTAGAACCTGCGGCGTTAGTTGCCAACGCAGACACCACAATGACACAGAAAGTGTTGAGCTGCAAATGAGGAAACAATGCAACAACAACAACAACGACAACAACAATGGAGGGAAAAAAGCAAAGTGAAGGGAGAATGCTTGAAGTGCGGGGCACGCGTGGAAAAACAAACAGTGAAAATGCAAAACGGATGTGTAAATAATTTAGACGAGTTGCCAACCTACTCACAAAGAGAGCGAGATAGGAAGTGAGAATGAGAGAGAGAGAGAATGCAAAGGAGACTCATATGCATAGTTGTTGTGTATCTTTTTAGTTTATGTATCATTAAAAAATACTTACTACAAGAAAATAATGAAAGCAGCCATGGAAAAGCTAGGGAAATGTGCCATTTGCCATTTGCCAACTGCAAAACAAACAACACTCGAGTTGTCGACACTCCGGCTTTTGTTTCGTTCTCGTTTCGGTTTCAGTCGTTGGAACGTGCCAGAAATGCAATAATTATATGCATACAAAGAAACACACACACACACACATGGCCAGTTTTTTTGACATGCTGCAAATTAAACAGCAGCTCACACACACACACACACACACACACAGAGGCACACCCAAAAGCTTTGCTCGAACTAAATTACTTTTTTTGTGCCAGCTGCATACAATCAAATGCAACGGGATTAAAAAGCAAACGTGTAACTGTTAACTGGTCACGGGTAGCGGGGTAACTGTTACTCTGCGGCTTTGTCTCGAGTCTGCAGATTCGAGAGAGAACTGCTGTAATACCTGGTTGGTAAACCTCGTAACGTCATTTGCATAGCCGCTACCTAAAACTATGTTAATGTGTGAGCCAAGCCAGAATTAAAGCGCATTTTAAATGCAAGTTCTATGCAAGTAACATAGAAAATGGAGGAGAGAGAAAATGGAGATGGAATAACCGCAGACATTGAGATTGTCCCTGTCTCTATAAATCTCAACGGATGTGTCGTTAACTGCCGCCGGGCTCTAACGCTTTTTCTCTTCTGTACTGTATGTTATCCTTGCAGTAGTAAGCCACGACAAGGACAAGGCACAGTATCCACAATAGACAACCAGACTGACACACACACACTCAGTCACACACACACACATACATCTATCGCCTCAATTTGCACGCTTCGTTATTCAATTAGACACTTCACACACACATGGAAACAGCTGGAAACGCATCCGACATAATTTTGATTGATAGCCCAATAATGACGGTGATTTATCATATTTGCATGCAAACACTACACTTTTCACTCGTAACGCGAATTGCACTTCAATTCAAAATTGCATTTTGTAATTGTTTGCAGCAATTATAATTAATATGATTTAAAAGGTACTATTGTACATACATATATCGAAACAGATCTAAAAATAAAATTACATATGCAAAAATCGGACATATGGACAAGTTGTCAAACTCAGAACGCTAATTGGTCTCTTCTATTACCAACACAGCGTTGCGTTGACAACTCAGAGAAGGGGGAGACACTCAACTGACCACGTGACTGGGACTTGGGCTGCCTTGGCGTATACGCAATATTTGCTTTGTTCAGCACACAATTCTTTCGCTCTGTGCAGCAAGTCTATAAAATCCGGCTTAAGCTTTCATGCTACCTGTGATATGTATGAAATTTTTGCTGCCACTCAACAACTACACACACACACTAACACACCCATTTAAATACATACATATATGTATATAAAACAAGTAAAAAATTGGGTCGCTTGTCGCACGCATTTGGGAAGAAGAACTGAGAACTGGCAACTGGGAAGCGTTCAGCGGGTGCTTGTGGCTTTGCTGGCGGCTTGTGCCGCTGGTAAACACTCAAATCCAATTAAATTTAATACGACTTACTTGCTTCTCTTCCCGTCTCTTCTCTTCACTTCTCTTCTCTGACTGTCGCTTGAGTCTTTCTCTGCTGCGTGTGTTTGTGCAGTTTGTTTGGCATTTGCTTTAGCTGTTTCGTTGATTCTCTGATTCCCTGGTCTTTACTCGCATTTTATTTGTTTTCATTTTTCAGCATTGTTTTTTTTTTTTCGTTTTTCTTTTTTTAATGTTATTACTGGCGCAGTGGCAGCCGCTTTTGTTGGGGTTTTACCTGCAATCCTCCGACTTGGGCTTGGCTTAATTAAAGCTTAATTTCTCAAATAACATTTGCCACTGCAAATGAGTTCAAACAAGCTAATTGAGTTTTGTGTGTGTGTGTGTGTAAGTTGTTTGCTGTTCAATAAATCCAAATGAGAAGCGCTTCCTTTTGCAATTAAAATGTATCTCTATCTTTGCGACGCTCCGTGTAAAATCTGAAATTTATGCAATGATATCCAAGATATTGTCATGACATGTGTTTGTGTTTGATTACTATTTGCAGACAGTGTAACATGCTCTGGATTAAATTTATGCATCGCCTGAAGTGCTGCAGTCTGCGAAAAATGTGTCATATGCAAAATACCCGTAGGATCAACTGCAAGTTAGTGTGCTTTATTTATGTTTCCAAGTGTGCAAAAATCCAGTTTGAATTTCATAGATTTTGAAAGAAAAACGTTTTATTAGAAAAAGCATTTTAAATATTTCACTTTCGTACTTTTAATACTAGAAATATTTGTGAGAAGAAAAATACTTGATAGAAGATGAAAAACCAAAACAAATTTTTATCAATTGAAAGAAGTATGTTTAAGTTTGGAAAGTTTCAGAAAAAAAAATCCGGGATATTTAGCCCGAATTCAATCCGAAACGATGCCAGAAGTGGGGTAATCTCGGATTTTCTTAAACCAAGTATGAAATACTTGATTTTTTCAATCCCGAATTCAATCCTGGAATTCTTAAATTCAGGCTAAACAAAAAATATTATTTATACTGTTTTTCGTAACATTTAATTTTTTTTTTTTAATTTTTTTTTTAGATTTTTTTTTTTAAATGTTTTTTTTATAAATTTTTTTTTTTCTTAATATTGTTTTTTAAGATTTTTTTTAACGTTCTTTACTTTTTTTTTGCATTTTTTTTTTATTAGTTTTTTTTTTAAATTTGTTAATTTTTTTAAATTTTTTTATTTTTACCTTTTTTTTTTTAATTGACGGGGGGAATCGAACCCAGATGTTTTTCAAACTGGAGTCGGCGACTCTAACCATTGAGCCACGGGACTGATTGAAATGAGAGAGGCCGAGAGAGAATTTTCTCTCGCGCTCAGCAAATGTGTATTTTCCCATTTTAATCCCGATACAGGCTTGATTATTCAGCTTAATCCTGAATACATACTTAAAAAATGCGGGCTTAAATTAAGTATTTTAGGCTTGATTTTAGAACGGCATTTTTTTTTCTGTTTAGATGATTTTTCGTAAATGCTTCGACAATTAATTAAGGAAATAAATTAAGGAAATTAAAAACAATTTTAATAATAATTATAATAACAATTAAAATGTTTTAATATTTTTAGAACCACAAGAATATTTCAAATGAAGATTAGACCATTTCCAAGGAAATGCTAGATTTGTATTACATTTTTCAATTGAGAGAAAATATCATTTAAGCAACAATTACTAGTAAAATTTGTAAGTAAATCTCAGTCGAGCTGCCAATTAAGAAAATTGGCCACAGTCAGCTGGTTTTAATTAGCCAATGGCTGGCCTTAGCAACTAACAACAGCAGCAACAACAGCAGCAACAACAGCAACAACAACAACAACAACAAATACTTGCACGTAATAGACGTAGATTGTAAATATTTGACACCCCGCAGTTAACCTGCCGTCAAGGTGCTGCTATTGTTGTGGCCTTAATCCAACAACAATACATAACACTCGACTCAATTTACAATTTACAAGTTTGGCTGGCAGTGAGTTGCCAAGTTCATTCAGAACTTACCCCCATTCGACCCCTTTTCGGAATGTTGGGCGAGAGTTCTTCAATTACTTTTTGCACGATTTGATTTTACATTTAACGATTTTTCGCACTTAATTAGAAGCCAGTGTCGATGTCAGTGGCAGCTCTGCCAACTCTGCCATGATTTGATTAAATGTGAAGATGAATTTTAATTAAAATCTTTGCGCAACACTTCCCCTCCTCCAATCACCATGTTGTGGCTTTCGTTTTTTGACACTCAACTTGCTGGTTGCCCCCGAAGGGTTTTGGGCCTTAATAGAGCAATAAAGCCGCAAGTTCATGGCAAGGATAGCCAAGTCCTTTTGTGGGCTTAGTCATTGTCGTCATTTAATTTATGCAAAATGGAAATTAAAGAGCGATGCCGACAGAAAACTTTTCCAAATGTTTCTCGCCGAATATTTATGCAAATGACTGTCTAATGAATTTTCGAAACTACTTACGAGTAATTTGCCCATCCGCAGCTATCAATATCAATTAAAGTCAGCAACGACTTTAAGCCAACAACAACTCTGACTCAACTCACTCCTTCAAATGTTTAGTAAATAATTTTTGCATAATTCACAGCAAATTTAAAACAATGCCGCTTTATCTTTTGTCAATGTAGAATACACAGAATCGTAGAACTTTTACCAAAGTTTTCCAAATGCCAAAAACCAAAAAGAAAATGCAGAAAAATAGTAGTACACAAAAAACAGCGACACACTCCGATGTACGCACACTTTCACACATGACTGTACTGTCACGTGTAGTCCACATTGTTGCAGGCAAGTCCATGATAGACTCTAAGATACTCTAGTTAAAATGATGATTTATATACATTTTTTTTTTGCTTGAGAAGAAAGTTCTACGATAAATCCTTAATTTATTTTGCTAAATAACCAACTTATCAAATCTGAAGCATATGATGGACTATAAGATACCCTAATTCCCATTTCATTTATATAAATCGTTCTCTTCTATGTACAATTTTCTATTAATTGTTGTCTTATGGAATCTAAATCAACCTGAGCTCAGCATGCACTTTTCACCACACATTACAGAGTATCAAAACTTTTCCGCACTGTGGCTTAGCTAAGGGTAAAGAGGGGGGGGGGGGGCAGTTTCCTGTCGCGTCCAATGGGCCATTCAAAATTACGAGCCAACAGTTTCCGCAGTGTTTTTTGTCATTTCCATGCGCTCATTGTCAGTTTCAAGTAAGCAACTTTTTCTCTCTTCTCATTGTTGTTGTGCTCCTGTCTGCACTGTTTGTTGATTGTTTGTTGTTTGTGCAGCAGCCGCCAAAAGTTGTTGACCAGAACTGCCTACAAATGCAGACAAATATGGCCCAACGCATGAAATGCAATAAATTTTCAAATATATACATATATATCTGTGTGCTACCAAAAGAAGAACCAAATAAATAAAGTTTTATTTTGATTATTTCATTTACTCTTTTTAAGTATTGATATCCTTTGTGTGAATATATGTTGCACTCTAAATTAATTTTAAATTTTTAAAATAATATTCAGCCAACTTCTCTGGATATTTTAATGTTCATCAGAGTTTACTTTTTTAGCTTTCTAAAATATTTCTTTATAAATATTATTAAAATATTTCTTGATTTATTAAGCTTAAATTATAAATGACAAATTTACTTTAACCGAGTTTTTATTTTCGTTGAAAATGTTATTCCTAGAAAAAATTGAGCATCAAATAGAAGGGCATAAAGGTTTCGGTAATACCCCAAACTAATTTATATTCCTTTTGTTTGTCACGTACTAGTGAATGGGGTTTCCATTGTTTTGAATAGTAGAGTTTTTTTTTTACCCGGGTGCAGTGCAGTCAGCAAAAGAAATCGAGCAACTGATAAAGCTTCACTCTGAGCACAATCAAAACTGGAACTGACTAAACCTAAAGACAATATAAATCAATGTGGTTATGGCGCAATTCCAGTGACAAATTTACGAGCGAATCAAATAAAAATTGGAAACAAAAATTAAAGAAAAGACTCGTGATTCTCAAAGATATAATCAAACATGTTCTAAATATGTTGAGGATGATATTTTTGTGTTTTATAATTACACATAATTCTTAGAAGCAATTTAAAGAGAATTAAATATTATAAAAGTACATAATAAGACTAGATAGAGAATATTTTTTATAAGAAAATGTTATCTGCAATGTATCTGCAATTTAAAGAATTTCTTTACAATTTCCTTTTAAATTTGCTTACATTATTTAACAATTTGTCTTCTACCCTTTGAGTTATATTTACCTATATCGTCTGTTGACATTGTCATATTGGAATTTCCCTCTGCGTCATTTACAGTTGGCATTCGAGACTACTACTTTACATGTAATACAGTGATCACTAAAAATAAACAATAAGGGAAAAATTGTTGTCATTTAATATGTATTATAATAATTACACTAGACTTAGCTGTCAAATTAAAACAGCTTTTATTTTCGAATAACAACTGTAGTACATATCAAGTCAAAACTGCCGTTCATTTTAATTTGTAAAAGACTTTAGTTTAATCTATGATCGAATCGAGTAATAAATTTTGAGAGATTTCCAAATGATTTAAGTCAAGACTTTGACATACACAAGCAAAGCGTTAGCACTGATAACAGACTTCCAAGACTTTTCTGATCAAATGTTCTTTATCAATCGACAACGTTGCTGACATTACGCATACGTCAAGTGGTACACACTTCAGCCGCTATATAAAGAAGGCGCTAGTGATACGACGATTTAATAGACGCTTTGAGCCAGAACACAACGGATCAAAGCGAAGTCGCCACAAAATGCTGCTAAAATCGAGTTTGTTGCTGCTGCTGTGCAGCGTCGTTGCGCTGTCCACTGCCAACAGCTATGACGGGTAAGTCGGGGAGTCATTAACGGCCATTAACTGAGTCAACTAATGTCCACTTAATCTGCATCCATTTAGCTACAAGATCTATGACATCAATGCCCAGAACAATTTCGAGAAGCAGCTGATGTTGCGTCTGTCGCAGAATGCGGACTTTGATTTCTTCGATCTGCCTCGTGCCGCAGATGTTGCCACTCGTGTCATGGTGCAGCCCAAGGATCAGCCCAGCTTCGAGGAGCTGTTGCGCAGATTCAACGTTGATTATGTCGTTGTCGATGACAATTTGGGCGCCACACTGCAGAAGGAGCAGCTGGAGAACCAGAGCGAACGTTTAATGGAAGAACGTGCCACCGCACGGGGCATTAGCTTCACGAAGTTCCAGCGTCATGCCGAGATCAATGCCTATCTGGATGAGCTGGCCAAGGCTTATCCCAGCCGCGTGACTGTCCAGACCGCGGGTAAATCGTATGAGAAACGTGATCTGAAGACAATCACCATCACCAATGGCGATGGCAGGAAGGGCAAGAATGTCATCTTCCTGGATGCCGGCATTCATGCTCGCGAATGGATCGCTCATGCTGGAGCTCTGTATGTGATTTACCAGCTGGCAGAGAACTTTATGGCCAATGCTGCGCTGTTGAAGGATTACGATTGGGTCATTTTGCCAGTGGTCAATCCCGATGGCTATGAATACACCTTCTCCAACTCTCGCATGTGGCGCAAGACTCGCAAGCCAGCTGGATCTTGCACCGGTACCGATGGCAATCGCAACTTCGACTTCCACTGGGGTGAGGTGGGTGCCTCCAGCTTGTCCTGTGTCGACACCTACATGGGCCCCACTGCCTTCTCGGAGCCCGAGACGCAGGTGGTGCGTGATTTGCTGCTCAGCTTGACGGGACGTGGCAAATTCTACCTGACGCTGCATTCCTATGGCAATTACCTGCTCTATCCATGGGGCTGGACATCGTGAGTAATCCTCAAATGTGACTCAATAGATTCGCTAACTAAAACTTACTCATTTACAGCGCTTTGCCCACGGAATGGCGTGCCATCGATGAGGTGGCCCAGGCTGGAGCTGCTGCCATTAAGAGCTCCACCGGCACCAAATACACTGTTGGTAGCTCCACCAATGTGTTGTATGCCGCAGCTGGTGGCAGTGATGATTATGCCTTTGGCGTTGCCAAATTCCCCATCTCCATCACCATGGAACTGCCCGCTGGCGGCTCTGGCTTCAATCCCACTCCTGACCAGATTCTGCCCTTCGTCAGCGAGACCTGGACTGGCATTCGTGCCATGGCCCAGAAGGTCATTGAAAAGTACTAAATGAAAGAGACGCCAAAGCATTTGCAATAAATACACACATATTTTATACATGTCGATATACAAATTGTCTAGTATTCCATTTCCGTTTCACGCGGATGCGATAAATAAATGCGTCCCATTGAGTTGGTATCATTCAGTTAACTAAGTCAATGACACACTCGGCTAAATTGGTTCAATAGCCTGCTGTGCAGTGTCTACACTTGAAATTATCGCCAGACATCAACTTGGCTTGTAAACAGAAGCAATTATTCAAGTGACGTTACGATCAACCTAGAGATGGACGACTAAAAAATTCTTGGAATAGACACGGGGGCCAATCGATAATTTGGTTGGAAAATCAAAAATGAATTATATAAGTTTATATCATTAATTTATTAATTTATATATAAAGTACATATTTTATCTCTACAAAATAAATAAAATTTAAAACCACAAATCTACTTGTAAAATTGTATAGCAATCTATTATTTTCAACTAATGATTGCTAACAGCTAAGTAGGCAATCCACTTAAAATAAATTAGATAATAACTTGAGCACTTGTTTTGAAGTTGACACATAAGCACAATTGAATTGTTTTGTATGCCAAGGGCCATTCTCTCAGCTAAAGTCTCAGTTAAATAAATGGAAGAGATTTTAACGTAAACAATTATATCAAAAATGACCTAATATTACAAAGAAAATTTAAATATATGACTAGTGTAATTAGGTATGAAAGGTAAAATGAATCCATATCTAGGAATTTATTAGAACTTCAGGGAATTTAAATAATTAATCCTTTTTTGAGTAAAAAACAAATTGTAGTTCGGCGTATTAGATTGAAACCCAGCGAATGAAAACGAATCCTTTGCTATTTTATTATGTTTGAATGTAACTTTGTATACTCTATCCTCAAACTGAAATTATTAGTGATGCATACGCTATATATACATATATTCTTTTAATTGTAACTCACATTTCCATTTATTTTATCATTTATCATGCTTTACTTCAACCTTTTTATTATAGAAATAAAGTTCACTTTATAATAAGGTATTCCTTTGTATTTTATAAAATATTTATTACAAGCCGGAACTTGCATTGAGTGGATATTTTTGAATGACCTGGCGAGCCATTGCCTCGATGCCCACCCACGTTTCCTTAACCAATCTATCGATATCAGAAGCAGGTGGATCAAAATAGTTGGCTCCGCCAGCTGGCAGCTCCATAGTGAACGATATGGGAAAGCCGGCATTGAAGGCATAATCATCACTAGCTCCGGCAGCCGGATACAACAAAGTTGTGGAACAGCCCACCTTGTAGTCCGTACCTGTGGCTGCCTTAATGGCGTCGCCACCAGCGCGACCAACTTCATCGAGATCTGGCCAAGTGTCCGGCAGAGCGCTGTAATAGTTAATTTATTAGTAAAGAATAAAATGTAGCATTATTTTCTTCTCACTCTATGTAGCCCCAAGGATAGAGTATATAGTTGCCATAGGAGTGCACGGTCAGATACATTTTGCCACGATCCGCAAAACTGTGGATGAGATCACGCACCACAATTGCCTCCGGTTCGGAGAATGCCTTCGATCCAGCGTAGGTTTCTGAGCAAGGATCTGGTGAGGCACCAGTTTCATTCCAATGGAATCCGAAATTCCGATTGGGATCAGTGCCAATGCAAGTTTCATTGCTGGGCCGACGAGTCTTACGCCACATTCTATTGTCCGGCGAGAGATGAGTGTAAGAATAACCATCCGCATTCACCACGGGCAGAATAACCCAGTCGTAATCGAGAAGCAGTTTGGGCATTTGCCTCAAAATTGTTCACCAGCTGGCCAATGGCATAAACCACAGCAGCCGGCGAGATCCATTCACGGGCATGGAATCCACCATCCATGAGTATCACATTCTTATTTGCGCGTCCATCTCCATTTGTTATTGTGATCGTCTTCAACCAGCGTCCTTCGAAGCTTTTGCCCACGGTCTTGACAAAGACACGACTGGGAAATTGCTTGGCAAGATCCTCAATGTACTGATTGATCTCATCGTGGCTGTAATATCTCTCAGTGCCCAGACGCCCCTCGTAGGGAAACCAGTTCCTCAAATTGCGATTCGTTTCGAACTCACGACGCAATGTTAAGCCCACATCACGATTTACGACCTTATAACTAAGTGTGTGATCATCCAGTAATTCGACAAATTCGGGTTGCGCCTCTGGATGTACCATGACATGGGCATTGGCTCCATTGCTCGCAAAAATCTCATAGTACGACTCATTTTTGAGCAGCTCGGACAATACCAAGTCAGAGGAGCGGCCCCCTTCGCAGACAGTTCATAGATCTGAAAGCTGATCAGCAAATTTAACATGGTTCATAAAGAAAAACTTGGACCAAACTTACCCATCATAAATACTACCCTTCCCGAGGGATTCTGTTATGAAAAGGCTACACAAAGTGAACCAGAAAAGTTTCATCTTGACTCGTTGACAACTTGAAATAAACTGTGCAGTCTATCAAAATTCCCAAGCCCATGCTTTCTAATCAAGATCGTTATCAATAGCTACATAACGCAATATTTAGCAATTCACTTCAATTAATCAACAAATTGGTTGTAAAATCATTTAAAAATCGTTGATAGACAGAGAGCGCCGGGCAGTGTAAAATGTATTTAAAGCACACACTAGATGTGCTTGGTGTGCAACCCATGAAGGGTTGTTAAACTTTTTATAGTATTTATCAGCAATCATAATTAACAATCTTCGATAAACCACAACTACTCCCCATGGAAAACTAATAAAAGAAAGATTAAACCATATGAAAAGCATTCAGAGTTCTGGTGGAGGCTCACACTTAAGAGTATTTTTAGACCCCGTACCTTAAAAAAGTACAGGGATCTATTAACTTTGTCAGATCGAATAAAGTACTATATGTATTCATTATCAGCATCAATACCTGATAAGAAATTATCATAAGATATTTCTATTTATTACAAAAGTTATTAATTACAAACCGGAACTTGCATTGAGTGGATATTTTTGTATGACCTTGCGAGCCATTGCCTCGATGCCCACCCACGTTTCCTTAACCAATCTATCGATATCAGAAGCCGGAGGATCGAAGTATAAAGTTCCGCCAGGTGGTAGCTCCATGGTGAATGATGTGGGAAAGCCGGCATTGAAGGCATAATCATCACTAGCGCCGGCAGCCGCATACAACAAAGTTGTGGCACAGCCCACCTTGTAGTCCGTACCTGTGGCTGCCTTAATGGCGTCTCCTCCAGCTCGTCCAACTTCATCGAGATCTGGCCAAGTGTCTGGCAGAGCACTGCAAAAAATAATTTGTTAGTAAGGGGAAAAATCTAAATATTTCTGTCTTCTCACTCAATGTAGCCCCAAGGATAGAGTATATAGTTGCCATAGGAGTGCACGGTCAGATACATTTTGCCACGATCCGCAAAACTGTGGATGAGATCACGTACCACAATTGCCTCCGGTTCGGAGAATGCTTTTGATCCAGGGTAGGTTTCCGAGCAATGATCTGGTGAGGCACCAGTTTCATTCCAATGGAATCCGAAATTCCGATTTGGATCAGTGCCAAAGCAAGCTTCGTTGCTAGGCCGTCGGGTCTTACGCCACATTCTATTGTCCGGAGAGAGACGAGTGTATTCATAACCATCGGCATTAACCACGGGCAGAATAACCCAGTCGTAATCGAGAAGCAGTTGGGCATTTGCCTCAAAATTGTTCACCAGCTGGCCAATGGCATAAACCACAGCTGCCGGCGAGATCCATTCACGGGCATGGAATCCACCATCCATGAGTATCACGTTCTTATTTGCGCGTCCATCTCCATTTGTTATTCTGATCGTCGTCTTCAACCAGCGTCCTTCGAAGCTTTTGCCCACGGTCTTGACAAAGACACGACTGGGAAATTGCTTGGCAAGATCCTCAATGTACTGATTGATCTCATCGTGGCTGTAATATCTCTCAGTGCCCAGACGCCCCTCGTAGGGAAACCAGTTGCTCAAATTGCGATTCGTTTCAAAATCATGCCGCAATGTTATGCTCACATCATGATTTACGATCTTATGAGTAAGGGTGTGATTATCTAGTAGTTCGAAAAATTCTGGTTCAGCCGCTGGATGCACCATGACATAGGCATTGGTTCCATTGCTCGTAAAGGTCTCATAGCTCGAATCATTTTTAAACAGCTCGGACCACTTAAAGTCGGAGGAGCGGCCCATTGCAGACAGTTCATAGATCTTAAAGCTTATCAACAAATTAAATATTGTTCTTACGAAAAATTCAAGTAAACTCACCCATTATAATAATTTCCATTTCCTAGGGTTTCTGTTATGAAAATGCTATACAAAGCGAGCCATAAAAAGCCATAAAATATTCATCTTGATTCGTTGACAACTTGCGAGAAACTGTTCAGTCTCAAAATTCCCAAGCCTATGCTTTCTAATCGTTATCAGCAGCTATGTTACATAATATTAACAGAATATTAAGCAGCTCACTCAAATAAATCAAGTATTGTTGTGTAAAATGTATTCAAAGCACATTCTGGGTTTCTTGTACTACTTAAAACTTGATTTTCGACTGATCTTTTCTATGGCAGCTATATATATGAAATAGAGGTCCAAACCAAATTTAAAAACAAACTTAATCTGCGCCCAGTATCCAGAAACCTACATACCAAATTAGGAGTCTCTAGCTCCTATAGTCTCTGAGATAGAACTGTTCAAACACACAGATGGACGGACAGACATGGTAAATCGACTTGGCTGTTGATACTGAACAAGAATATTTATAAATACTTAATGAGGTCTGCCACGCCTCTTTCTGGCTGTTATATATATTTCACGAAACCATTATACCCCTTTTTGCACAATTTCAATGGGCATAGGGGTATTAAAAAACGTGAGATGATAAGAAAAGCACTCAGAATTCTTAAAGCTCATACTTTAAGTCAAAAATCCAACAAATTTTTAAACTGTTTAAAATACTTAGTCTTTGATAAACCTTTCCTGATAAGAGAAATACTCATAACGACTACTATCTCAAAATCATGAGCTCTTGTAATTATAATTATCAGTAATTAATGAACTAGTCTTCAAAAAGTCTCCCATACTTTATACTCTTTCTCTTACTCTCAAGAGAACACTTAACATATTTTTGCTTCTCTCGTGTTTTCTGTTTTATGCTGCTCGGCGATAGAAAAACACACAGCTCTCTTACGATATCAGCTGGATGGAAAGCAGAGCATCACCAACTGAGCAAAACGAGCTAAGCGGAAGTTCATAAGCAAAACGCATAATCTTTAGATTATAGAATTTATTAAACTACAAAATTTAAAAGATTTCGATAACCTTTTCTGCCATGGCACGAATACCAATCCATGTTTCAGTAACAAACTCATCAATGCTGCTGGCTGGAGGGTCAAAGCCAGTGGCACCACCTCCAGTGAGCTCCATGGTAATGGAAATATTAAATCCAGCATAGAAAGCATAATCGTCGCTGGCTCCAGCAGCTATATACAGCACATTCGTAGAGCTGCCCACTTCATAGACTGTGCCTGTGGCAGCCTTAATGGCATCGCCGCCAGCACGAGCCACGGCATCAAGCTGATCGACAGTGTCTGGCAAATCACTGAGACAATAAAATAAAAAAAATAAATACCATTAAAATACACAATTCAATAGTTATCGCTTTTTTACCTTGTCCAACCCCAGGGATAAAGTAAATAATTGCCAAAGGAATGGATGGTCAGATACATAATGCCACGATCCGCCAGTGAATGCATCAAATCCCTTACAACAATTGTCTCTGACTCTGAAAAGGCTGTTGGACCAGCAAAAGTGTCCATGCAAGGATTTGATGAGGCTCCTTCCTCGTTCCAGTGAAAATCGAAATTGCGATTGGGATCAGCGCCATAACAGGTCTGACCCAAGAATCGGTACGGTTGCCGAGTCTTGCGGAATATACGTGCCAAGGTTCCAGTCTGAGTATGCTCATAACCATCAGGATTCACAACAGGCAAAATAACCCAGTCAAAGTCCTTTAATAGATCCACATTGTCTTCGAACTTTTCCACCAACTGATCAATGACATAAAGAACAGCTGCCGGTGAGATCCATTCACGGGCGTGGAAGCCTCCGTCCATGAAGATGACCTTCTTATTGGCACGACCATCTCCGTTGGTGATGGTGATCGTCTTCATCTCCCGCTTCTCGTATGACCAGCCCACAGTCTTAACATAGACACGGGATGGGAACCGTTTAGCCAGATCGTTGATGTAGTTGGTGATCTCCTCATGGGTGTAGTATCGATCTGTGCTCAGACGTCCTTTGCCTGTAATTGGCTTCAAGAGTCGCTGCATTTGACGCTGGGCAAACTCCTCAGCAATCGTGGCACCCAAATTTCCATTGATAAGGCGATGATTGAGCTGATGAGCTGTGAGTAATCCCTGGAAGCTATCCAACTGCTGGGGACTTACGATCACCCTAGAAGGTTTGCCCTACGAAGCGACTCAGGCTAAGGAAATCGTATCCTTCTTGGCTCAGCTTCTGCAAGAGTTCACCATGGGCTGGAGTTGAAGGTGTCACTTCATAGATGTGATAACTATAATTGACACTGACTCAATTAAATTCCACTGCAGAAATCCCACAAATTACTTACCCCTTCAAGCCATCTTGGGCAGCTACTAGAGCCAAACTCAGGAGCAGTATTAAACAGCCCAACCGCGACATCTTAACGTGTTTTCTAGGCTATGGACACGCGTGCCCTTTGCCAGTGACTTAAATAGCCAGTTCTTATCTAATCACACATCTATAAATTCTAAGCAACCTATAATCGTATCTTTCTTAGTAGTCACAAAAAATCAAAATAGTTAAGCATTAATCCGACTTTATTTACGATTGCGGTTAGTAACATCTTATCGCCTTCTTGGCCAAGGCACGCAATTTCAACCAATAGGTATTTACACTTTTATATTGTAGTCATATTCTTCTTAGCCTGATTAGCAGATGATCCATTGTTTTCATCTAAATAACTTACAAAATTGTGATTCAGATTGGTGCCAGTGTTTTCCTAATTTATTCAGAATCTGGAATATGCATTGTAGTTATAGTCGGAAAATAAGAAGTCTCATAGCTTGTTCCTTTTCAAATGTTATTTGCCAAAGATTTTTTCTATACTTGGTCTAACTTAAAAACTTCGGCTAAGAAATTTGCTGACTCATTATAGACTAAATGTTCTCAGTGAGCTACACAGTACAGTATAAAGAATTTTATTTATTAAACTATTGTAACAGTGCTTAACAATTTTTAAAACATTTCGATAACCTTTTTGGCCATAGTTCGAATACCGATCCAGGCTTCGGTGACATATTCATCGATGCTGCTGGCGGGTGGATCAAATCCAGTAATACCACCCTCAGTGAGCTCCATGGTGATGGAGATATTGAATCCGGCATAGAAGGCGTAGTCATTGCTGGTACCAGCGGCAATGTAGAGAGTATTGGTGGAGGTGCCCACCCTATAAACGGTTCCTGTGGCAGCTTCAATGGCATCGCCGCCAGCACGTGCCACAGCATCGAGTTGCTCATGGGTTTCGGGTAGATCACTGAGAAAATTTAAATTTGTTAGAAATTTACAAATAAAAATTGTTTACTTTTCTACCTTGTCCAGCCCCAAGGATATAGTAAATAGTTGCCATAGGAGTGAATGGTCAGATACATAATGCCACGATCCGCCAGTGAATGCATCAAATCCCTTACAACAATTGTCTCCGGTTCGGAGAAGGCTGTTGGTCCAGCAAATGTGTCCACGCAAGGATTCGATGAGGCGCCTTCCTCGTTCCAGTGAAAATCGAAATTGCGATTGGGATCAGCGCCATAACAGGTCTGACCCAGAACTTTGTAGGGCTGCCGAGTCTTGCGGTGAATGCGTGCCAAGGTTCCAGTCTGAGTATGTTCATAACCATCGGGATTAACCACAGGCAAAATAACCCAGTCAAAGTCTTTTAGTAGATCCGCATTCTCTTCGAACTTTTCCACCAACTGATCAATGACATACAGCACAGCTGCCGGTGAGATCCATTCACGGGCGTGGAAGCCTCCGTCCATGAAGATGACCTTCTTATTGGCACGACCATCTCCGTTGGTGATGGTGATCGTCTTCATCTCCCGCTTCTCGTATGACCAGCCCACAGTCTTAACATAGACACGGGATGGGAACCGTTTAGCCAGATCGTTGATGTAGTTGGTGATCTCCTCATGGGTGTAGTATCGATCTGTGCTCAGACGTCCTTTGCCTGTAATTGGCTTCAAGAGTCGCTGCATTTGACGCTGGGCAAACTCCTCAGCAATCGTGGCACCCAAATTTCCATTGATAAGGCGATGATTGAGCTGATGAGCTGTGAGTAATCCCTGGAAGCTATCCAACTGCTGGGGACTGACGATCACCCTGGAAGATTGCCCAACGAGCGACTCAGGCTAAGGAAATCGTATCCTTCTTGGCTCAGCTTCTGCAAGAGTTCACCATGGGCTGGAGTTGAAGGTGTCACTTCATAGATGTGATAACTATAATCGACACTCACTCAATTAGATTCCACTGCAGAAATCCCTCAAATTACTTACCCCTTCAAGCCATCTTGAGCAGCAACAAGAGCCAACCCGAATAGTAATGTTAACCAGCCCAAACCCGACATCTTAACGTAGTTTTCTACGGCTAGCCAGCCACTTAAATAGCCAATTCTTATCTAATCTTAAATCTATAAATTAGAATATTCACAAAATCGTTTTTTTTTTTGGTAGCCAAAAAAAAGGTGAGTGCTTTTGGAAATTAATCTAGCTTTATTTACGATTGCGGTGGATAACGCCTTATCACCTCCTCGGCCATGGCACGCACTCCCACCCAACTTTCTGTGACGAAACCCTCGATGTGAGAGACCCAGGGATCGAATCCAAGGAATCCCCCAGCAGGCAGTTCCATGGTTATGGCCACTGTAACATTGGCAACACCCGCAGCATAGTCTGTGGAATCTCCCGAGGTGGGATACATCATGTGATAACCGCTGCCATAGCTATAGATGCCATTGGTGGCATGAACAATTGCCATGGCACCCGCATCTGCCACTTCCATCATTTCGTAGTAGTTCGGGGGAAGGACACTACAAGGAATAAAGAGATCAGAGCTGTTGGAACTTTAAAAACCCCCTCTAAACTCACCTGGTGTGACCCCATGGCAGTAAAAAGTAGTTGCCATAGGAGTGCAGGGAAAGATAAAACCTCAAGCGATCGCTGTAGTGAAGCAACACATCCCGCACCACCTGAGACTCGGGCTGGTCAAAAGCATACTCTCCGCGATAGATTTCCTCCGCTGGATCTGCCGAGGAACCATCATTCTGACCCCATTTATAGCCAAAATTGCGATTGAGATCGGTGCCAATGCTTTCCGGGTCTCTGGTAGGCTTTCTAGTCTTACGCCAAAAGCGTGAGTCCGTATGAGTGTATTCATAACCGTCCGCATTCACAACGGGCATTATCACCCAATCGTAATCCTGCAGAAGTTGTTTATTCTCCTCAAAATTATCCAGCAGCTGATGAATGATGTATAGGGCGAAAGAGGGCGCAATCCATTCCCGAGCATGCATGGCAGCATCGATAAAGATCACGGGCTTATTCGATCTTCCATCGCCATTGCTGATGGTCAGCAATTTCAATGGACGACGCTCGTAGCTCCAGCCAAAAAGCTTGACCAGTGCCCGTTGTGGATACCGTTGAGACAGACTATCCAAATACTCATTGATCTCGGCGTGCGTGTAGAATCCACCAAAGACATCGATCAGCGGCAACTGAATGCGAGATTTGCTGCGTCGATTCTCCTCCCTCTGAGCCTGCACCAATTCGGAGATATCATCTGAAAGTATCTGATGTTCTATGTGCTTTTCCGTCAACAATTTCAACAGACTTTCAACTTGTGTGGGCGACACCAACAACCTCAGTCCAGTCTCATTATGACTGCGACGTGAGCCCAGAAAATCCCAGTGTGGTTTTTCCCTCGCCAACTGCCGCAACAGTCGTTGCTCATTTTCACTCCGCGGCTGCAGCTCAAAGACCTTGTAATCCTTGTAATCCTGCCAGGCCAACAGGCAAACTGACTGCAACAGCACCAGCAACAACAGCAACGATGTCATTGGTGCAAAGTTGAAACAAGACTAGAGCTCGAAATTCGATACAAATGGCATATCGATCCACTTATCGCTTAATTGGAACTGCTGCCGACTATTCGGTTACGATATCAATAATGATATTATATTTTTTTATGCTTCTGTTGATGGCTATAAGTTATAAAACTTATTGAAATCAGGGTGGGAGAAACGTTTAAATGTGAACCAGTTCTTTATAGAGTAAGGAACTTAAAAACGCATTTTAATAAAAAAGCATAATTAATATATCAAAAGATAAGGTCTTAAGATAATCAAAAATGTTCAATTTATCATCGAGAAAACTTTTAACTTATTTTATTAATATTTCAATAAAATATCTTAAAAATCAACTCGGAAAATGTATGGAAAATATTTGGAAATGTAATCATTAATTTTAAAGAAAACTTTCAAGACATAATATATATATATACAGGCATGCCACATAAATCTCTTTCACTTGAATTTCACGTCAATTTCAATTCTCCGTGCCACAGTCCAATCACCTAAACAATTTTGGGTGAGACGAAAACATCGCTCAATCCACTGGCATCCGATGCCATGAGATTAATGTCACATTGTTTGTCCGAATTTTTGAACTTAGAGTTATCGAGTAACTTTTATTGTTTGCCGCGCCAATAACTTTTAAATTATTTTAAGCTATACAATATCAATTATTATATAAATAAATTGAATTATATAAATTAAATAAGAAATAAAATAAAAATTTTATATTCTGCAATGATAAACTTTAAAAAGTTGCTAAACAAACCCTTGGGAAATTTAATCCCAGAAGGGGCCAACCCTAGCAGCCTAGTACGAAAAGGTTGATGAACATGCTTAAAAACCTAAATCACACGAATTTCTGTGGCACGGAGAAATTTTCGAAGTGGAATTGCTTTTTCCTGAAATCACTTTCACTAGTGTTTCTTGTGGCATACCTGATAGTATATACACAGATTTACTCGGTTTCAATAAAAAATCTATGAAATCATAACCAACATTTTTATAATACGTAAAGTGACGAAAGTATAGACTTGAAACTTTCGGAGTCTTAAAGATAATGCCTGCCCAATTTTACTTACACCATTCAAAAAATTACACTGTATCTGCTTCTGTTTTTAATCTCACATTAGCACTTTAATGCCTAACAACCGACGACAGTAATTAGTTAAATTAACAAATATAAATTCAATTGCTTAACGACTACAGACTAAAGACGCAACCGCCTTAATACAGACTAACATGCCGGATGAACTCGACGAAGCCGGCAAATGTCTCCTTGCAGACGTGTATGATATCCGAGGTGGGCACATGGAATTCGTCACCGGGTAGCTCAAGCGTGTAGGACAAGGGTATGCCCAGGCTGCCGTAGGCAAAGTCATCCAGACTGCCAGAAGCCTCGTACAGAATCGAGGCTGAGGTGCCGATGGTATACCGTGTGCCGCGATATTTGCCGATTTGGTTGGCGGCCCTCAATGCCACCGAGCGCAAGGTGTTCACAGTGGGCGGCACTGTGTTTCTGTTGGAGTTGGAGTTGGGGTTGCATGAAATGAAAAATCCATGAGAAATTTTTAAATGGATACAGTGCACTATGGTCCCAAAGCCCTTATTTTTTACATAAATTAATAACTCGAGAATCACACAATATTTTTTAGTCTGGTGTTCTTGCATTCAACTTAATGATTCCAATTGAATTTTTGACTGTGGAAAATAGGCGTGGCACCGCCCTTTTCCATATAATTTAATATGCAAATTTTTTGATTACATAGCTTTTTGAAAAAAAAATTTTTTTTTGTAAGCTTTAAACTATAACATTTAATTTACTTTTATTAAATATGTAAATAATCAGCACAATTCTAATATAAAAATTTAAATAAATTTTAAACGTATTTTTTTCTAATTTTTTTTGTTTGATGGTATCTTTAAGCGTAGGTTACAAATTTATACCTTTTTTTTTGTATTTCCGTCTCCTTAATTTCTAAAAACCTTCCATTAAACTTTTTTAAAATAAAGTCAAAAATGTACGATGCTTTATGCTTGTTCTGCAGCCAAACTTCAAGCAATTCTGCATGCTCGAACTCAAAGTTGCCTGATTTAATTTGCGATTATATGGAATCGGGGAAATTCGGGGACAAGATTTTTGGTGTTTATAAAGAAAAAACATTGACAACACAAGACTGCATTTACAGCTACGACAATACACGACAATAAACTTACTTCTACTCCACGAACCAAAATTTTTGTGAGGTTATAATCGACTAAAACAACACAGCACAAATGCACATTATGCAATTAACCAAACACTTCTACAAACAAAACACATATACAACCACGTATAACAAACCTGGAGCTATGTTTTCCATAGTTATTTTAATTAATGGGTATTTTTCTATGTATTTTATAGAGGAAATAAAAGTGAACAATATATTGTGTAAATCTCAACCCCGTGCGCACAAAATAAACTGTCAACTTTGAGGGCCTAATAAAAATGACAGTGACGTTTAAAAAAAAAAGGATTTCATTTCTAAGTTCATTGGAATATTTGCTATTGGAAAAAAATGTGTTTCTTGCATAAATCACGATTATGATTTTTTGAATTTACGTAAAAAAAAACGGCTTTGGGACCATAGTGCAGTGGCAGAAAATATTTCGGTTTTAATTGCTTTTAGCAATTAATTGAAAAGTAAATTGAATTTCTTTTCGGGGCAGAGCCTGCCGGTCAGGCCCAAAAGGCCCGACAACCGAACTGGTACACACCTCGCATAGCCATAGGGATAAAAAATGAATTTGCCAAATGAGTGCACATCCAGGCTGAGTTTCACACGATTCCGATTGAATTCCAAATACCGCACCACCGCCGATGTTTCTGGCTCCGAATTTGGCGCCGTGCCCGAATAAACCTCCGAGCAGAGCTGCGTATTGACGGGGAATTTAAAAACAACGAAGGTCAAAGTCAATTTTACAAATCACAATGCAACAAGTTGCTTACATTCTGACTGGCACCCTGATAGTTCCAATGATTGCCAAAGTTACGATTGATGTCCACACCGCTGCACCGCTGTCCACCATAGCGATGACGATTCTTGCGCCAGAAGCGATCCTGAAAAAAGTAAAAGTATAATTAAAATATTTGTAAATGATCAGAAATCAGAATATTATTAATGTTAATTAAGAAATTATTCAGCTTTTAATGATGGTATTTTAACTCGAATATTTACTTCGCTTTATTCAAATTGTAATAGAATTTTGATCATATGTATTATATATATTTGTTTTATTTATATTTAAGATTATAGATTGAAATTTAAATTCACATTTACAGGGGTGCCACAGAAATCGCTTTCGCTTGAATTTCACTTAAATTTCATACAAATTTCGCTTGAATTTCACTTAAATTTGTATGAAATTTAAGTGAAATTCAAGCGAAAGCGATTTCTGTGGCACCCCTAATAGTTTTTATAAAATATGCTAAGATTTTTAAGATAACTTTTGGGACTTGATAATTACTTTTTAGCACGCATATTTACTATTTTTATTGAATATTTTAAAAATATTAATTTCAAATTTAAACTGAAATATATATATTTTTTTTAAAATTTTTTTTTTTATTTAATATAGGTAACTACTTACCGAAGTATGCGTATACTCATAACCATCGGGATTCACCAATGGCACTAGGAAGACCTCGACATCGTTGAGAACTCGTTGAAAAGCCCGCAAATTGCTGAGCAGCTCATAGGCCAAGTACAACACAGTCTGGGTTGTAATCCACTCCCGACCATGGGCTGCTGCCTGGATGTAGGCCACTCGACGTGGACGAGTACGTGTGTTCAGGGAAATCGACAGTCCGGCAATGTGACGACCCTCGTTGGAACGACCCAGAGACTCGTAGCGACAGTATTGGGGATAACGCGCTGCCAAGCCGCTCATGAAGTTCAGGATCTCGTGATAACGAGGATAATGCGAGAAGAAGCCACGTGCCTGACGGCGCTTGCGACTATGTGGACGCTCCGACTCACAATCCGCTCCAGGCTGGCACTCATCAATTTCATCGAAATCCTCATCAGCGTAGGTGCTATTCGCCTCCAGGGCTGCCATCAGTTCCATCAGCGGTTGTGTCTCGTAGTCGACTCTCAGCTGGGACAGACGCGACTCGAATTGTGGCTTCCTTTGTGGTCCCACTGTCAGCACGGACATGTTCCTGGTCAGCAGCCAGAAGTCCACATCAGCATCATTCGTCTGCAGATCGACCATATAACGAAAGATATCCTCATCGTCATGCTGCACAGTGTACTTGGTATAACTGCAAATAGTTAAAAGATAAAGTAATTTTAATAAAACTGATTAAAGTTTTTTTTATAAATATAAATATATTTGTATTTAAATTTGTTGCCGGGCGAACTAAAATTTCTAGCAGGCACTAAGCGTCAAATTTTCTACTGGGCACTTATTATCGCCAATTCCTTACTGCCTACTGGAAGTTTACCGTTTAAGTCATATATTCATCTCGCTCGCACTTACAGGCGAATGATCAACGCGTGCAGCTGCACATTTTTCTTCGTCTGTAAGTCATTTGAATTTTGCACATTGGCCCAAGCAGAGGCACATTTTTGTAAATTGGGATTTAAGTGTGCGCGAAGCACGAATGTAAGTAAGAAAATGAAATTAATTGTGAAACTTTATATTGAATTGTGAAAATAAAGATTTCAGCTGACCCACCACAATTGTTAGGTTACTTTCGGTGGTGGACTGCTAGGAATTCTGGTCCGCTGCCAACAAAATTTATATTTATTTGATTACTCATCTTAAATATTTTTTATATTAATTGTACATTTATTTTTAAAACTTAAAAAAATTTGATAAGTAAAATTAATTTAGCTAAAAATTGCTCGGTAGTCTCTGAGCATAAGTTAATTATTATAAACATTAAAATTTTAACTAGGATAAGGTTATTTATTGTGGTTTCTTTTATTATACTCTGTAAACTTTTAGCCAATAAATTTCTTATGATGTATATCTGCAGCTTTGAAAACGCAATTAATAAAGATTTGCGATGTTTAAGTTTATAAATCTTAACCAGCAAATTGGTTTTTTTAAAGATATTAATCTGTATTTCAAAATTTTGCTTTGATTTATTTTGTTCAATCTAAAATAAATGTATCTGAAAGTTACACAACAGCTAAATCGTCGATACATCAGAGTTGACCTATTCCGGCTGCATGCAATTGCTTGTTAAATGCAATGATAAATGGATAACCAATTAAAAATGCGTAAAAACCCAGCAAGGGAAATGCGATTGCTTCACACACGTTTAGATGTCTTCAGCTAATTGGACAACAAAATTAATTTTGTGGCGCCCCCCGAAAATGAGTTGTTGATTCACAAATTTATGCAGAACGCCTCGTTCTCGGATGTCGTCGCCTAGTCGTCAATTGGCGTTTTGCCACCTCTCGATGAATTTGTGGCCAATTTATCATTTCAGAAAATTCCACAAAAGCGGACCACAGACAAGCAACAAAATATTGAAAATCTATGCATATTCATCTTGTGTGCAAACGAAAGCGGAGGCAGAGGAATTGGCTACCAAAACAGTAGAAACTGAAGACAAAGACGAGGCTAATCACGTGTGGCAGTCGGTGGCATACAATGATATTTAATTTAATTAAACACCCGCCAAGATACATTTGTATCTTTATCTATTTATCTCTTTCTCAGGCAGCATGATGCAGCTAATTTTCATTACATAAAGCAACTGTTTACATGTGATTAGTTTGGTTTTATTATTTTAATTTTTTTTTTTGTAATTCTCGTCAAATAATAAGCAAATGAAGCGCTATTGTTGGGCGCTGCATGGCATCTGGCCTTCTTAAAAGAAAAAAAAAACAAAAAAAAAAGATACATGATAGATGCATATAAAGCATCTATTTTTGAACATTAAAACGTGTATTATGTCGAAATATCGACAGCAACAGCAAAGGCAAATCACAAAGCAACGGAAGGAAGCAAACATTTTGCGTGCTAATTAAATATCAAGTTGTTTGTAGTTTTGTTTTGATTTTCGTTTTCATTATGACCCCATACGGCACAACAACAACAACAACTACAACCACAAACAATCCACAGTTGCCCGCATCCATCGCTCATACGCCTCATGCGCCCCTGACAAACAACAAACAGTTGAGAAGACGACGACACAGTGCAATTTGCTGACTTCTTTGACAAACATTTGCTTGGCATTTACATATAAGTACTTGATGTACATGTGTGAGTATCTCTGTGTCATCGACGAATCGTCAATGAAACTGCTGTTTATACAACAGTTTGAGCTGGCGTTTTCCATGGGCTTGTTAAGACAACTAGACGTCGTGTAACGTTTAGCATAAATACTAAAATTAATGGCAACTTCTAGCCACTGACATTGACACTCGTACTCATAAATCTAAGTACAAATATTAACTGTCAATAGTTAGAGCTCATTAAAAGCTCTTAAATTATGACAACTTATAGCTACAGTAAGATTAAAACCCTTCGTGCTGCTTTCGTCACTAGCGCGGACTGCCGTCCGCAGTGATATACATATCTAATGTAATTGATAAATGGCTTGATTATAATTCAAGCAATAACTGAATATGGTTATTTAAATGAATAAAAATGTATGAGAAGGCTCAAAATTAAATGAAAATGTTTAAAATAAACATTTCTAATTGAATTCTTATCAATTATATTAGAATACATTTATTATTACTACCGAAAAGGGTTGAAAATCGATCAACTCAGTCGAAACTATCGTATAATAAATACTATCTGAAATAGACATTTAACTAATGAATATTTATGAACAGATATTTTTTATATCTTCCTCAGTAAACTCCATTATAGTAGTTAACTATTTAACTATCAAACATTCACACAACTTTCAATATTTAAATTCTATTTCACACACACTCAATTCAAGCATTAAATTAAAAATATACAATAGGTATAGATTATTCAAATTAAAGATTCAACATGTTTAAAGAATTAAAGGAAGCGGTTTGTGCCTGGAGCTACAAATTCTTTCGCTGTGCTCAGTTGGTAACAGTTTTGGCCATACCATATCTGGCCGTTAAGTGCCAAATAGACAGCCTGAGTTCATTCGACATTTGCCTCATGTATGTTAGTGTGGCACTGGGGGCAGTTAACTTTCTGAACGGAGATCTTCAATGGCATACTCGCATCAGATAATCAATTACCAAACTACGGGCAATGGTAAGTTAAATTTGTTTAAGCTAATTAAGTAAAAGCCTAAAACCTGTTTACCAACTAGATGGATCATTAAAAAAAATAAAAGTAGTGAAATAAAACGCGAAATTTATGTCTGCGAACGAACTGATTGATGGAGCTTAAATGAAATTCTGTAAATTGTAATTTTATAAATTAATATGCATATTATTTTTGTTAATTACCCTTCATAGCCGGCCAGATTGTTGGAACTGCTGGAGCACGCCAAGCCGACGAGACAAAGCAATAAACTACACACGATTTTATAGCACATTTTTGCTTGAATAGTAGTAGTAGTAAATATATATTTATATTGTAATATTGTACTCTCTCTAGCTGTATTCACACTCCAAACTTCAGCAGTCTCTCTCTCTCTTGCTCTTATTGTATTTAAAAATATTATGTATTAAAATATGCAGCTAAGCCGTGAGCATGGACATGCAAAATGTTTTTGCGTTTAATTCAACAACACTTTTATTTGTACTTTTATTTTTTTGTATATTTATAATCGCATTCACAAATAATTATTATTTTGCACGTTGCACTTGAAAAGAGTTATGCAATAAAACACAAACTCAACTCAAGTTGAGGTAACTTTGATCGCAGCCCGATTCATCTGTTTCATCTCCGTTTCGGCCAAAGACTGTCGAGCTGTTTCAATCGCGGCTGAGAAAGAAGACGTTGCCAAAGCCACAAAACCCGAAAAAAAACAAAATATGGTTTCAGTTCGCTTTGTAGAAAAGTGAGTGTCAAGGTCAGGTGTGCCGCGGTCCAGTCCCCCGTCCAGTTTCGTATCGAACAACAACAACCGCGATGATGATGATGATGATGGCTTTAAAGACAACAATTTGTGGGCGATTGTAAACGCGTCACGAGATCAAATGCGGAAAGCGTCGGCACGCGTCGTTTCTATATTTATATAGTTTGTTTAGTTCTTTCCAATTAATTCAACTGTTTAAATTTTGCATAATTTATACCATTTGCTAATGCTAAGAAGCATAAATAGTCTTATTTTATATGCAATTTCATGAAGTTTTTTTTTCTGTTAAGTTGCTTTATTTTTTCGTGAAACTTGTTTGGATAATTTGATCACTTTGTTATCTGGACACAATTGTGTTTCGGTTCTTTTTTGGGTCTATATCGATTCGATTTTTGCTCTTTCATGCGTTTTTAGCATCCGCGTATCGCGGGTCTTGAAATGATTCTGAAGCCGTTACTTGTTTATTTACTGGTTTTTATAGAGGAACTTGAATTGTTTAATTGTGAGTATGTCTGTGTGTATATCTGTGTTATGCTTTGGGCCAAGTTTATGTGCTTTGTCTTCCTAATGTCACGGTTCGACATGTTTGTTGAGACAGCGCCGTAGGCTAAATTTCTGATTCCTGTTCTAATGAAATCTGAAATTTGAAAGTCAACGTACGACGCCTCCATGAATAAGATGCGCTCCATTCTATTTTTGCCAATTCTATTAGCCCGGCCAAAAATTCGAGCACTGAACTATTGACGTGCAAGGTCAATTTGTCGAGTTAGCCGGAAACGTTAAAGCTAAAACACTTGTGGTCCATTACAGTTACCTCAATGCGAGAGGCAGCTGATGAGACGGATCATTAAAAGCCAAAGATGCGTGGATTTGAGTTCATTAAAACCTTAAGTGTTTTGGACCAAAGCGATACAGCTGTAAACATGGCTAACAGAAGCCATTCACAAATCATCGAACGACACTTAACAAAAACGACGTATTCACCTAGAGATACTCATAAACAAACGTATTATTAATAATTATATTTCGAGTTTAACATTAGCTGTGATGCGTAATTATGACACTTGACTGTCGCTTTGGGCACTTCCGCTTGACCGGAGATATATTCATCGATTTGATCTTCGATCGAGCCAAATATCAAGACGTATAACGTTAGCAGACATCGAGGCACTCGTTGTGCCAAACAATTTATTAATAACAAAAAATTAGAAAAACTGAAAACTAAAAACAAATTTTATATTTCCGGTGCTTCAGCGTGTTGGATAAAATTTGCATTTTAAATTTAACTGTGATTATCTCTCTGCATATATTTACTAGTCACTTCTGTTGATTGTCTAGCCTGAAACTTGAAATTTAAGTTCTAAATCATTTTAATCGGTCTAATGAGTTCTAAAATAACTTATAGCTCAGGGCATTCAACTTTTCCTCTTGACCGCATGATCTGAAAAGAAATAGTTCCACATTTACACATAATTTTAGCTTAATAATCACATTAACTTACATATAGATCTATATCGCATAGCGCTCAAGGCATTTGCTCAACATTTGTCTTTATGCATCATGTAATTAGCATATGAAAAAGCCCTCTGAGACTTGAGACATCGAGACTTAGATCAAACTTGTCTCTGCGACCTTAACCATTGAAATAATCTTCACGCACTCCAACTTATGTCTATGAGTTTGTTTTGAGCTAAGATAATTTGTAAATAGAGTCTTCATAAGTGGGGGTCAAAAAATATCCAAAGACGCAAAAAGTATTATGCTACACCATTTAGTTAATCTGTTAGACAATTTTGATTGTATCTCTTAAATAACATTGCATTTTTTAAAATATATTAAGCTTATTTTACAACTTATTGTTCTTGATTTACAGCTGCATGGATACGTTCCCTAATTTTAGAACCTAACAGTACCTAACAGTTTGACTATATATATTTTTTTATTTTGAGTTGAACTCTTTTCTATTACTGCAAACTCTAATTGCAGCACTCGCCTCTTTTAATTCATGGCATGCAAATCGATTATTGTGCAGAGAAAAATAAGAGAAACTTTTCCTAAGATCGCTCAGTTATACTGGATCCATTGGAGGCAACACATCGAGAAGCGGAAGAAACTTTGGACCAACCTCATGGTAAGTTGGCGTTCAATAGAAAACAGAAAACAGATCGTAAAACGCTATAAACAATGTCATAAACAGCACTTGATGACGTCGCTGCAGTTGTTGCTGTTACTCTTATCAGCTCTTAGACGAATCGAAGTATTTGGTTATCACAGCTACAACTTTGGCGTTAGATCACATCAACATGGTCGCAGTCCCAGAGATGACAGAGATGGCAAGTGTCAAGAGCGAGCTGTGATCACACGCTGGATCAACGAACAAGTTGTGAGAAATGCAAAAATTACCCGATTTAATCAGCGATTGAGGGAATTATTGGATGTTTTGAGCGGAAACAAAACTGCGAAGAATGAGGCGGAATTTTGTTGTTTCTATGAGAAGGATACCATGGATAAACTCTTTAAGGACATAACGATTCTCTCAGGGAAGTATAAGATCGCTGGAGGAGCGCCCTTTCATACAACCGGGGATATGGGACAAGACTTGGACCTTATTCTGGATAGATTGAAGAAAGTGGTCAAAATGGATGTGAAAAGCTGTTGCAAACGTTTAGCTAACAATCTCAAGGAGCTGGAAAAGGATTTCAAGAAGCAATTGGAGGATCTTAAGCATAACTTAAATGACAAGAGTGATGAAAAGAAAAAAGCTGAAACCGAGTTACATGACAAGCAGAAGGAGCTCGACAATAAGCTGAATCAGCTAAAGAACCGCATAGAAAAGTTGGAACTAAAGCAGAAAAATAATAATGAAGAATTGCAAAATGAAAAATGTTGCAAAGAATTAGAAAATAAACTGAATGAAGTGAAAAAACAACTAGATGAAGCCAAAACAGAAACGAAAGATAAGACAACAGCCCTAGAAAAAGAGCTAAAAGATCTTCAGGTTAAGCAAAAGGAGCAAGAGGATAAAATAAAAGACATCAATGAAGAATTGAAGAAACGTGCCGAAAACATGAAAAAAGTGATGGAAAACTGTGAAAAGAATTGTGGAAATGAAAAGAATGCAAATGAAAGAAACGAAAAAACTCATAATACACCCCGTTATGAAGATAATGCTGATTCGCAGAGATTGGATAACTTAGAGCAATCAATAAAAAATCTCACAGATAATCACAAAAAACTTAATGATATGATTGAGACCCTGGCACAATGTCAAAAACTTGAAAACAACCTGAAGAAAACTGAAGAAAAACTCAACCAGATGCAAGAAAATAAAGATAATAATGATCTGAAAAAATGTCAAGCTGATCAGATCAAAGACCAAACTGAATTAAAGCAACAAATCGAAAACGCTAAAAATTGCTGCAAAAATATTGTTAATTTGGCAAAAGACAGTCAAGATCTACATGAGAAGATTAAACAGATGAATGAGAGCTACATTGATCATATATCAAAACTAGATGGGGATATCAAGGACCTTCAGCATCGCCTAAATGAAGCCTTGGAAAAAATAAAACCAGAGAATTCAGCACATAACGAAAATAAGGATGGAATTAAAAAAGAATCGCCCTCCAGTAATAACTCGACTTTCGACAACAAACTAGATGAAATCAATAAAAAACTGGAACAAACACAAAAAAGTCTCAATGATAACGATAACAAACTAAACGAATTGAATAGCCAGTCAATAAAAAACTTTGACGAGTTAAAAAATCTTATCGACGATCAGAAAACTGCTACACAAGAATTCAACAAACAAGCAGAAAAACGATTCGATGATCTAAGCGCTCAAAACAATAACACATAAGTCAGTTGACATAGAAGATCGTTTGGATCGTTTGGAAAAACAACAAGATCAAATCAGCGAGGATATAGACAAAGTTCTTCAGCTGGAGAAACGAATTGAGGATCTTGAGAAACAGCTAAAAGACGCTCTTGAAAGTCGGAACTTATCGCAATCGGAAATTGGTAAATGCATCACAAGGTGCAAGTACTTGGATAAAATTGACGATCTTATTGATCGCATTGAGGATCTAGAAACCAAATCAAAAAAGGGTAATTTATCAAAAAAATCAGAAACAAATCAGAAACATAGCACAAACACGAACCGCAAACAATCAGCTGTAGGAGGAATTGACCTGAGGTAAACGTGAAAAAATGTAGGAAATAAAATAAAATAATTTTATGATTCAAAAATCATAACTTTCAATCCATAATTTGTTTAACAATCAATCAAGTTAATAAAATTAATGTTGTTTTATCCTAATTATGACATAAGGAGTTTAATAAACGCTAAAATTTAAGATTTGAAATTTTGAATTTTTGAAATACACAAGGGAAGAAGTTGAAATCATGAATGAATTAAAAGGCCAAACCATGTTTTAAATAGTATTCTGCTGGAAAATCGAATCAGTATTGGCAAAGTTATGATAGTTAAAAGAAAAAAACGTACAAAATGTATATTAATCAATAGTAGCCTCAGCTGTTAACAATTATAAAGACAGTGTGCCACTGGGTTAAATCAGACTGCATTGTCTGTTAACTGGCTGTCATATCTGTATATAATCAGCATAACTTTATACGCTAGCCAACTATGCCAAATTGTATAACAAAGTTAAATTGCCATGCCAAACAAAATGCTGGCATGGTAAATTGTTTTCGTATCCTTGTTGTCCTTTGTTGAGGCAGGTTGAGACTGCCATTTCTCGTTTATGTCGTTGAGCATAATTGCTGGAATTTCGTTAATTTGTAGTCAGTTTTATGCTACCAAATATTTCGTCATCAAAGTTCCAATCCCTCAATTCCGAATTCCCTTACACACACACTCACACAATGAGACAAACGACAACTGGGAACATTTTGGCGTAGACTTTTTATTTGGCGTTCCCCGAACAAAAAAAAGTATAACAAACTTTTAGCCCTTTATTTCTCCCAACATGCTAATGACATAATGTGCATACTTCAGAAACGCCCCCAACCGACAGGAAAAGCTCCGAACTGGCAACCTGTCTGGGCCTTTGCGTGTCTCTGCCATAAAGCACTACAAAAAAACAGAACTTCACTTTAGGATAGAGTAAATGGAAGTTTTTGACTGTCAAATAATTTACCTTAAAGGAGAAAAACCAGGAAAAAACCACAGATGCCTGTTTATTATAAAAATTAAATTCTAATTAACCTTAATCATTTTAACAAAATACAAATATATTTATCTTCACAATAATCAATGTCCCATGTGTTTACTTCAAATTTATACCATTAATTTTTTGAAACCAATATTCCGTACTATATTTATTCATATAGGGTATAAGAATGTATAATGTAGTTATAGGTAAACGTAAATATATGGCAGTCACTGTGTCAGGAAGTTGACTAAAAGACCGTTAAATGAAAATCAACACGAACCTTGTTCTGTATAAATCAACTGGTTGCGTTGCGGGAAATATATTCCTATAGATATATGTAAGTAAATACATATACATATGTATGTACACATGTGTGTTCCGACTGTGCAGACTTTTGACTTTTGCGTTGACATGACGTTAGTCGGGCACAAATTACACTGCACAACACATAATCGAATACAAAATTTGTCAGATAGATAGTAAAAGATTTTAAATTGTGAAAACTAATCTGATTTTTACCCGAAATATCTTTTTATTCCAAATTTAAATATATACAGGGGTGCAACAGAAATCGCTTTCGCTTGAATTTCACCAAAATTTGTATGAAACTGATAAACTGCAAAAAATAATTATTTAAAAATATTAAAATACAGTTGAACTTCCATAACTCAAATATCTCTCTTACTCGAACTAAAGCCCAATTTGCACGATCGGTTTCCGACCGACACTTTACGTTAATAAATCGTCGGTCTCGTGTGAACACGCAAAATTTTAAAGCGTCGGTTTGTCATCGAAGCAAACTTTACATGTGAGAATGACATTTTTTGGTATTTTTTGGTGCTTGTTGAATGGCAACATTTTCCATTGGTCAAAAAGTGTCGTTCGGAAACCGACCGTGTAAATTGGGCTTAAATGAGTGGCAGTAAAATTAATAAACTTAAGAAGAAGGACTCTATAAGTCGAATGTCTCCATAGCTCGAATTTTTTCTTTGGATAATGGTGATTCGAGTTAGGAAAGTTCGACTGTATATAGAAAAATTTTGAATCTCAAATTATTTAAATAAAATATAGAAAAATGATTATAGAAGATTTACATATTATCAAAATTTCCAAATTCCCCCAACCATGCTGAACAGTGTTTTTAGAGTCAATCTGCAAACAGAATTTTCTTTGGAGCATAGCTTTAAGGCCCGTAAGTCTATGGAGCCTACTGAACTATGTTCTATGCTCTGTTTCCAGGACGGCACGCCAATGTATGAAGCGTTTTGTTGGCCGTACGCTTCCTTATTCTTTCTACCATATTTGCATAGCACGTGCCCTGTAAGCAGGAGAGACTACACCCCTATCCTGTTCCAATGCTGTCCCAGATGCAAAGCACAAGTCTGACATTTAGCATATTTGCGTTGTTGTGGCAGTTGCAGTTGTCGAGAGTCGTGTTTGGAGTTTGTCGGGCAAATCGGGCAAATCCAATTCCGCATTACATGCGCTGCCGTGCCCAACTTATTAAACGTTGTCGCTGTCCCAATTTAACGAATGCGAACTCTTTCATTCCCATCATTGGGACGACACCCACGCCATGGATATTGTCTGTGCCACTTTTTATGGCTGCTCCTTGGGGTTCTCTACCATTTCAGTTCTGCTTCTGGCTCTTTTTATAATGCAGTGTTGATAAAATTTGGCCCGCACAATGGCAGCCAGGCCCAAAGGGCTCGCACGTCTCGCCATCGTCGAGCAGCTGCTGGAAATCGAGCCCCAGGTAAGGATTTTCAAGCAGGCTACGACAATTTTGTATACTCGATTAGAACATGATAGGAAAGAACGCTTTCCAATAAATTCATATTTAGTATCAGTATTTATTTTTGTCGTGTGTAAAAAGATTTGTAAATTTTAAGTTCCTTATTTTTTTTTTATTTTCTTTAATCTTTTCAATTATTTCGCTATCGATCCATATAAATTACACAATGCAATCCACAAAAACGAAACGCGTTAAGAAGCCAAAGGCGCGCTCCCAAAAGCTGAGCATCATCACAACGCCCAAGCTGCAGGTACGCCGTCTGATCATACCGCGTCCGGATGTGCTGCACACGTATCTGGATTACAACCAGATCAATCAGTATCTGGAGTATATCGTCAATCGCTATTCGAACTTTGTCAAGCTCTACACGCTGGGCATAACACACGAAAAGCGCGAAGTGCGAGCTCTTGAAATCAATTGGATGAATGCGGATAATGTCGAGCTGTCCTCTCTGAGTCGCATCCAGGCGGCCAAGCAGGCGGAACTGCATAAGAGCAGCGGTGTCAAAGGTCCCATGGTTCTACCCGGCGATCGGAATCGCAATATTATCTTCATCGAGGCGGGCACACATGCTCGGGAATGGATAACCGTGAGCACCAGTCTCAATTGCATCTATCAGCTGACGGAGCGATATACACGGAATATTGAGATTCTACGCAATCTACGGTTCATCATTGTGCCCCTGGTCAACCCCGATGGCTATGAGTACTCCCGGAATAAGGTGAGTTTTTTTGTATTTATATTAATGATACAGTCGGAAAAAGTAAATTAAATATACAAAATAAAACAATTAAAATTGCAAAAAAAATTATAATAAATCGAAAAAAAACCGAGAAAAAAGTTTAATGTGAGATATTTATTTCAATATAATCGCAAGAATTTTTAAAACGATAAAAGTAAATATAATAGAGTTTTAGATTCTATACTTAAGAATTTTAAAGGGTCTTTTAAGTAATTAAGTTAAAAATTCGTTTAAAAAATTGTATTATATTTTAAATAATTGACACTTTTAAAGTCGACATTAATTTAATATTACTTTAACATTCATTGTGTATCAATTTAAAATTATATTATAATTTATTCTTATTATTTAATTTTATATTCTTAATTTTTCATGGTTAATTTAATTGATTTTCCTACTGCTATTAATAAACTTAAAATAAATAAGTAAATACTTAAATAAATAAATAAATATTTAATAAATAAATAAATATTTAAATAAATAAATAAATGAATTAATATTTTAATAAATAAATAAACATTTAAATAATTTAATAAATACTTCAATAATTTAATAAATAAATACATTTATATAAATAAATAAATAATAAATATTTAATTAATTATTTAAACAAATCAATCACCTTATTCTTAATGTCTCTCTCACCTATTTAGAATCGCAACTGGCGCAAGAATCGCCGACCTCACAAGGGCACCAAGTTTGTGGGCACCGACTGCAATCGGAACTACGATGTGTACTGGGAAAGCGGACCGAGCAAGACCCAAAGGAATACATACAAGGGGGAGCGTCCCTTCTCCGAGCCGGAGACACGCGCCATGCGCAACATTCTGGACAGTGTGGCACCCAACATGTTGTTCTTCTTGTCGCTGCACTCGTATGGCCAGAGCATCATGTATCCGTGGGGCTATTGCCGAGAACCGCCGTACCACTGGCGGGAATTGCACACGCTGGCCACCACCGGACGCACCGCTATTAAAACCTATAATGGCAGGGAGTATCGCACGGGGTCCATTAGCTGTCTGACCAAACGCACCATTGCCGGTTCCGTTGTGGATTATGTTTATGGAGTTCTCAAGGCGCCGATGGCGCTGGTTATGGAGCTGCCATCACGTGAGCTTGGCTTCCAGCCACCCGTCGAAATGATCAGCCAGATTGGACATGAGAGTTGGTTTGGCATACGCGAGATGTGCAAAAGTGCCTTCGATCTGCGGCGGCACATCAAACGGGACGAGGAACCGAAGCCGCCCAGACCGCCGGTCCAAGTTGTGGGTGCTGGCGACAGTCCCACCCGCACGACCAGCAGCAGTGAGGAGAAAAAGACGACGCCCAAGAGGCGGATCAAAAAGCGTTCCAAGCGTACACTGCTCTCCCAGCATGCAGAAATTCTAGAGTTGCAGAAACGCCACAAAGCCGCCACAACAGCAACGCCCAAACGACCAGTGACAGCTCCCGCATTGGCAACTCGAGGCGGACAAGGCGATGGACCCTCGGCGGACTGAAAAATACAGCATATATTCAAATATTAATCGATTGTGTGATCGTGTCTTGTACGTTAATTAAACTTCCCAATTTTGACTGGGCTTGGTCCCAAATATTATACAAATGTAGCTTGGGCATTTTATTTTATGTCGGGCATTTTATTTAATGTAGATTCTCCATCGAGAATAACTTAATATTTTGTACATTTCAAATCAATCAAATTAAGGAATATGCGCAGTGTCTCTGTGTGAGTAAATATGCATGTTTGTGTTTGTTTCAAATTTCTTAAATACTAGTAAAACGGCCGAGATTTTTCACTTGGTTTCAAACAGCGGCATACGCGGCGCGGCGTATTTCTGCCGCAACTTCTCATAAACCTTGCGATCCTGTGAAAGAAAAGCATTAATATAATTTAAGAAGATAAATTAATTATATTTATATATGTATGCATAATAAAAACTTTGTCTTACCTGCGCGCTTACTGAAGGCCGCAGCTGCTTCAGTGCCTCTTCAAAATGTTGTTTGCGCACGCATAAATCTTCAATATTGGTATCACCATCGTTAAGCGTTTGACGCAGTGAAAACATTGAAGCCTGTTTTACCAATCCGGCCAAGTCAGCGCCTGTGTATCCATCTGTTTTGGCCGCCAACTCTACGAGATCTACGTCTTCGGCCAGAACAGGACGCTTGCCGTTCTAGAAGTGTATTAAAATATATATTAACAAGTGTTCTAGCAGCTCATTTGCTAAAACTTACCTTTGTGGTCGCTCTCAGAATGTCAGCGCGCTCCACTTCTTGGGGCAGACCAACATACAATATTGTATCCAGACGACCTGGACGTAGAATCGCCGGATCAATAATGTCCGGACGATTGGTGGCAGCCAGAATGTACACTCCCTTGCGTTCCTCAACGCCATCCATTTCTGTCAGCAACTGGTTGACAATGCGTGTGCCCGAATTGTTGCCATCTCCGCCTTCCGAACGCTTTGGGCACAACGAATCGAACTCGTCAAAGAATATGACGCAGGGCGACGAGTTCCTGGCACGCTGGAAGCAAGCGCGCACTGCACGCTCACTTTCACCCACATACTGTAAATAAGAAATGCAATTTTAATAAGCGTAATTAGAAAAGAAATTAAACTACTTACCATATTCATTAGTTCCGGACCCTTAACAGAAATAAAATTAATTCCAGCTTCGTTGGCAATGGCCTTGGCTAGTAAAGTTTTGCCACAACCAGGTGGTCCACACAGCAGCACTCCGGAAGGTGCTTCTAATCCCAGGCGCGTCAACATTTCTGGGTATTTCACGGGCGCCAGCACGGCCAGCTTAAGCTCTTCACGAATGTCATGCAAGGATCCAATGTCATCCCACGTTGTGTCCGGCACAGTGATGAAGCCTTCACGCTTTGCCGATGGTTGCATGACTTTAATTGCCGCGGTGAAATCCTCAAGGGTTAGACAGAAATTTGGATCGGCAAACTCTTCTGGTGGATTGTCTAAGAAGTTTGTAAGCTCGGCCAATGTTGGCTCATAGAATTCGTCGGTAAGGATTGGCGAATTGGCATTTGTCTCAGTGCCTTCTGCATCCGCAGCCGGTTTGTCGTCCACTTCCATAGGAGCAGCCTCGTCAGTTGTTTCGAGTGCCTTTTCACCGTTTAAAGTTTCCGGTTCGGCTGTTGACTTTGTCTGCTCGTCTGTCTGCTTTTCCTCGGCCTGCTTATCCTCTGCCTGCTTATCCTCTGCCTGCTTATCCTCTGCCTGCTTATCCTCTGCCTGCTTTTCCTCGGTCGACTTCTCCTCTGATTGCGCCTTTTGAGCCTTCTCATCCTGTTTGTCATCGGTGGGCTCATCATCATCCAACGTGACTGTGGTCATGTTCATTTCGCTGGCCGCATGTAATTCACGAAACTTTTTCATGGATCTACGCTTAACAGCAATGGTTGCGGCACGGGATACTAAGGCTAAGAGGTCGGCACCAACATAGCCAGGTGTCAGCTCAGCAATTTTATCATAGTTAAGCTTGGCATCAATGGACAAGCCCTCGCACTGAATGCGCAATATTTCACGACGCTCCTTACGCGACGGTATGTGTATTGCAATCTCATGATCGAAACGTCCAATGCGACGCAATCCCGGATCAAGTGTGTCCGGACGGGTGGTGGCGCCAATGACAACCACCGATTGGCCAAATTCTGTGGCCTTCAATTGGTCCAAGCTCGTAATTAGTTGGGATACAATGCGACGCTCCATGTCCTTGGCAGCCCATTGGCGGTTGCCGGCAATGGCGTCGATTTCATCAATAAATAGCACACAAGGTGAATTATCAATCGCCTGTTCGAAGACATCACGTATGCGCTCCTCCGACTCCCCAGAGATGCCGCCAATCAGTTCGGTAGCCGGTACTTCCAGCAGCGGCATTTTCAGTTGCTAATCAACATAAAAAACTTGTTAACAAAAATATACTTTTGATATTAATTAATTGATATATACTTACGCCCGAAATGGCACGTGCCAAATAAGTCTTGCCACAGCCGGGCGGTCCATGCAACAGCAGGCCACGTGAGGGCAGCAGTCCCAGTTGAAAGTAAAACTCTGGCGATTTGATATGTATGAGCATCTCGCACAGTTCCTTCAATGTGCCATCCATGCCACCAATATCGCGAAAACTCTCTGCGGAGCGAGCTACTTCGATTTCCTTTTTATATTTGCGCACACGCATCGCAGCTCGTTCATGGAATTCACGTTGTTGCTGCTGCTGCTGCCGCATCTGATATTGTTGGTCAAATGAATGGTGGCCTGGCCCACGATGTTGCGAATCCTTGTGTGGCCCAGCTTCGCTGCTGTTGCCTTTGCCAGAGCTCACAGAAACAGCGACGACTGAAACAAGTAAAAAAAAAATATTAATAAGAAAACATGCCAATAATTTTAATAAATTTTAAAAAAAATAATAAAAACAAAGAATTAAAATAAGTTAAACTAGCAGATATTGACAGTGATGGTGATAGTGATCTTTTAAAAAAAATCTTGAATTATACTTACACTTCTTGGGATTTTCTGGACCAGATGATGTGTGGGCAGAGCTGTTTTCCTGGCAAACGCCTGCAAATGAAGCTATCATTAAATTTCCCTTGACTGCTATTAAACAATAAAATATATTTTATTGTTGTGATTAATTTATTGTCCATTGTTTTAACTCACCTTTCTTGGCTGCAACGGACACTGGCCTGTTGCCGATTTCCAAAGGACGCTTTAGAGTTTTAGTTAAATTTAATTGGTTTGTTATATCAGCGTTTATGCCACCGCCATTTGGTGGACTATTTGAGTTATCATCATCATTCTCATCGCCGCTGGAAATGTCAATGGGCTCGTTGCTTGGCTTAGCAGCGGGCGCTGAAGGTTTTTTATTGGTGTACAAGCCGTGCATCATATTGCTCATGATGCTGTTGTTGGGTGCTTCTGCTTCGTCAGATAAATATTCGTCCTCGTAGTCGGAGCTGCTTGCCTTGTCCAAGTTATAGCTGTCCGAAACAATGGAAAATGCTAAAAGTGACAGATAACAAAATGGATGAAAATGTACCGAGACACTGCAAAGCCAACTGATGACAGTTGGTCAAGTAAGTTTCTTGACAAGTTATAAGTTTTATTTTGCACAAAGCAACACCAAGTTAAACAATAAACTATTTAAAAAAAAAAATGTTTTCTTTCTTTTTGTCAAAACAATTGCCTGACACACTGTAGTTTCCATTTACTTGTCACATACCTTGATGCACAAGTTGTCTGAATGGTCCAAGTTTGCGACGCGAATATTCGGGATATTTTCGCATCAACTCCTTGGTCATCTGCTTCACATCCAAATATGTCTCGTCAATGTGCTCCTCCAGATACTGCAATACAAAAGAAAAGGAAAACCAAAAATTGCAATCAGTCGCCATTGACAAACTCTAACCTTGCTTTTTTTGCGTCTTTCGCATTGCCGGCGACTTGCGGACAAAATGTATTGAATGACAATTAACTGTGCATGCTAATCACCTGTTTGACACGGTTAGTTATCAAATGGTCGTGCAGTTGTGGTTTTATCCTCTTCATATTCTGTGTGGACTAGATTTAAACTACAAAAAGCCACACGAGAATAATTTCGCGTTACCCGCTACAAAAAACGACGCCGACTCTAAAATAAAAAGAAGAAATCGCCATTCACAGCGAACGCCACCATAAAATCGAAAAACGCGATATATGCAATAAATTGGCGCAAATTTCGCCCCCTTTTGATAACATAATTATTAAATCAATAATACTTTAACTGCACAAGTACTTACGAAATAGAATTCAGTCAGTTTTCAAAAGTCTCAATGGTTTTTTTTACAATACTTTCCGACGGACAAAACTTGAAAAATATCACTAAATATGTATTGCAAGAAGTAGAGGTGGAGGAGAAGCATCGAGTGAAACATCGATGTCGTCGATTCTTGCAAAACATCGGAAGCCCATGGTGGTAGCCCACCACTCGAGTTTTTGTACTAATAATTTAATTAATATTTTAAAATAATTAATTTCATTAGAGAAATGACATGCACAAATTTTCTATCGATCTCTAGTCCACCTCTAGTCAGCTACTAAAAATTCAAATAAGTGTTGGAAAACTCGTCAAAATCTCTCATATAACTGCACAGATTTTGGCGGTTATTTGAATTTTAATTTATCTGGACACATAAAATGGCCAACCACAGCTTTTTGTACTCTTCATATTGAATTTTAATTTATTTGGATTTTGTGCATTCAACAAAAACATTTCAACTTATCACTAAATAACTTAAATAGAGTTGTATTACATGCTTAGAATTATATAATAATAATAATATAACTAAACTGAACGGAATGAGGATTAATATTAATTAGCCATATGATTTCCAGAGTACATTTCCATGTAATTGTTGACACTTTGATCCAGTTAGTTAACTAAGATATGGAGGACTTGTGGTGAGAAATTGAAACTAACCGGAAGGCACTACAAGTGGTATCGATAATACAGTTAATACAGGTGCTATAATGGGATAATAAAGGATAAGAATAAAATTTTGGAAGTAAAAATTATCAGTCGGTGCTTTTCTGCAATGTTTTTTCTTTTTTCGTAGAACGACGATAAACAAAATAAGAAATGTTAGCCAGTGAGGAAGACTTGATTCAGGCAACAACTGAATCATAGCTGCTTCTTCGTTGCCGTCTGTGTCTCCTTCGAATCCTTCTTGAGCATTTCGCCAACGTAACTAGCATAGGGACTGACACTGGCATTGACCACAGGCCGTTTAGCCTGTTGCTGAGGAGTCGACGCCATCGTGGCCACAGTCCGTTTAACCGGCGATGAATGTGGCGAAGATGCAACCGGGGAAGGGACTGGCCTTTTAATTGGTTGTGGTGAAAATTTAACCGGAGTCGTGGGTCTCGTCACAGCTGGACGTGTGTTGTTCATGTTGCTCGCCAGCGATTGGCGTGGACTGAAGAAAGCCGATGGAGCGGAGTGTGTGTGATTGCACACATCCGAATCGGAGCTTCCCGCCAAGTGCAATGGCTTGGCCGCCCTATGCAACGAGATGTTATGAGTTACCCAAATAATCTGATCCTTGATCCAGCCCAGCTGATGGAATATCGAGCTGACCAGTGAGCCCGGCGTCTCAAAGTCATTGGGAATCATGCCATCCACATGATTCTCAAAGTAACTAAACATTGGGAACCAGACGCGTGTACGCGTCGAATCGCCTTGCATGAGAGCCTGGAGAAAGAAAAAAAGAATTAGTTGCAGTTCCATGGTTATTATAATTCCAACAAAAATACTCGCCCTATTGTTAGCCAGCGTGTGATAATAAAGAAACAGACGCGACGTTATGTAAAAGGCAACAAACACATCGATGGAGTAATGCTCGTGAGCAGCCAAGATAAAGAAGATGCCAAACATGTTCAGCAGCCATGTCATCGTGTGGAGGAAGTACAGATTACGTGGAGTATCTAAAAGAATTTGTGGAAGAGTCAATTGGAATCAGAATAAGATTTTATTTTAGATTTTGATCAGAATAAAGTATTTTTAAATTTTTAAAATAAAGAATCAAGAATTAAATTCTAAATATATTTAACTAATTTATAATTTTTATTATATAATAAAATTAATACAGTTATGAAATTCAATTTAAATGATGAATAAAATAAATAATCAATAATTAAATGCCAAATATGTTTAACTAATTTATAATTTTGTTATATATTAAAATAAAAGTTATTTGTTCAATTTAGTCCAGGAAGTAATAAGAAGTTAAACAGATTCTGATTCTGAATAGATCATGATATCAGATACTCACATTCGGTGATAAAGAAGTTGAGTAGTGTCAATGCCACCGTGTGACCGCTGAACATGTAATCGCCGCACGTGCGCACGCCCTGGATGGACATGCCCAGGCCACTCCAGATGCGATAGGCGCGTGTCATGCGTATGACCAATGCGCCCAGCACATCCACATTGGGATCATCGATGGCAAAGTCCTTCTGGCTGCACTGCAAATGTGTGCCCGGCACACTCAGCGATGTTATCAGCATGGTGACGCAGCGCAGCAGAAAAACGGTGCCAGCCAATGCGAAGAATCGACGCAACAAAACCATTCGATATTTGTGAAAGATGAGCACAATTAGCCAAATTGTGAACAATAGTGAGCCCGTTATTTCGCACATATTGAACGCCCAGGGAATGTGAGGCACATTATCGAGGAATATATCCGGCAGCGGTGGATAACGTTTCATATCGGGAACTCGCTCGTGGACGATCACCATGACAAACGATGTTATCCAAGTCACGACAAACGAGTAGCCTACAAAATTCAGAGAAAATTCAAGGGAAACTGTTATCAAATACGCTTCTTTACAAATAAACAAACAAACAACAAGTTCGTCACAATACTGATTACAACGAATTTTGTGTACTCTTACCAAGATATAAATACAAATTGACATTTGTTTACATATTTGTTTTTAGGGTTATAAAAAGCTCTCTTTCCCTCTCTCTTTCTTATCTTGTTGCAAAGCTCTTTTAATCCAGAAAATACTCTTATCGAGTTCTAAAAATGTGGGCAGTAGCTTAAAAGCTCGTCTCTTCCTTGCTGCGTCTTCTCTCACAAAGCTTTCGTCTGATCTTCTTTCAATTTAACTCATTAATAAATACAGGCTTAAGTAAAACTCTTGAGCATTACTCGTTTGAAATTAAAATAAAAACACTTATCTCTCCCAATCTCGCTCTCTCTCTTTTTCTGTTTCTACCATTCATAATGCATGAAAAACATTTAAAAATTTGTGCACGAAAAGTTACACAAAGCGCAACACACATAAAAACAAATCGTGTAGGAGTGGGAGTGAGACACATGTATTTATAACCTCCAAAATAAAAATAACAGTAGCGCGCGTCATTGGCGTAATAAAACTGTAACTAAATTTATAATTAAAGTGACGTATGAACTAAGTATAACTATAACTATAACTCTGCCGCTGTGTGTGTGTCCGCTGAACTTTGATTTACGACAATTGGAAAACTGATAACGAGATGGGAAATGCATTGCAGTTGTGTGTGAGCAATTTGTAGATTATAATGAATGAATGATATCAAGGTTATATACAATTGGCCAAACGACCGATAAGACCTATTGAACCCAAATAAGCTGCTCACCTAAACTAACTGCCGTTTTAAAATATTCGGGCGCAACCAAACGTCTGTCGGTTCCAGGAAATGTGCTGCAATTGTAGCCCGGACAATCCTGGCAGCTTGAGGGGGCGGGGCACGGCTTAAGCACGGGCATAGCACAGGAAGCTTTTGTCATTTGACCAGCAATGGCCGCCACAACGGGAACATCGGTTAGCTCGTTGCTGCAACTGCTGTTCAACTGTAACTGAAGCTTTTCTCGCTGTTCGTGCTTCCACTGTTGCTGCAGATGGGAGACAGTTATCCAGAATCGTTTAAGCTCGCCAAAGGTGAGCTTGTAGCCCAGCTTGTAGCGCAGATCGCGCACATCGTCCTCGGTGAGTGTTAGCAGCACCTGGCCATCAATGCACTCGCTGCGCAGACAATCGCTGAGTGAACGCGAGAAATACTCCTTGCCGCCTATCCATTGCTCCACTTGCTCAATTTGCCAGTGTTCAACTTGCAGCACATTTGCATCCGATTTATTGTTGTTGTTGCTATTGTTGTTGGTCTGTGGCTTTTTCTGTATTTGATGAGCATCAGCTGTCATCATTCCGATCGGAGTCGTCGCCGGCAATGTTCGCGTTGCTGCTGCTGACTCACAAATTTCACCGCAATCGTCGCACATTGTTGAAGCTTTCTTTTCTCTTCTCTTCTCTTCTATTTTTTTTTTATGAATTTTGTTATGTACAAATTTTTGCTATTATCAACAAATTTTGATAAGTTTTATAAAGTTTGCGAATTGGATACGCGAGCGAAGCATTTTAAGCGCAGGCGAGCTGATTACTCATTGGGTATCAGCGGCACATAATTATTCGATTTAACATTTGTTTTCAAAACACACACGTTTAATTTTTAGTTGCTCTCGAAATTCCAGCGACTGCTGCTTGTTGTTTTTCTTTTTCTCTGTTAACTGTGGACAGTGTTGCCAGGTGTTCAGCGCCCGTATAAGCTAGATTCTGAGTAAAAATAAGCTAAAAATAACAAGAAAATTCAAGAAAACACAATCATTAGGTTTTTGCTGAAACTAAATTAGTTAACATATCATCGGTTTCATTATTTTTTTCCTCATTCAAATATTTCTCGTTTTTTTATAATAAGTCTAACAGATCGGATATTTTTATGCCGTGAAACATTTGAAAATTATGAAATAATCGTTGATGTCACGAAAACGTTAATTGCTAGAATATGCTATGTGAACTTCAAAATATGCTAGATTTCAGGCTATTTGCAAATTTAATAAACGTTTCCACTTTCAAATATACTAGATCTAGCCTCAAATAAGCTAATCTGGCAACACTGGCTGTGGAGCAGAGATGTTATGTGTGGAGTAAGGCCAACTTCACGTGAGCTCAAAATGGCGCGCAGCCAACTTTGCGTTTCGATGTTTATTTAACATAACATCGCAGGCCATCCACAGTCGAATTTGTTTGGCGAACTGTTCGTCGAACAAGAATTACATTTGCCCACTTAACTATTTCAAACATTGCTTGCAAACATAATTTGTAGAACATTTTCAGAGAATAAACATGTCATCGGATAACGATACAGTCATTGCCTTGATGGTTATACATATTTATTTAGAAAAAAAGACTTGTTTTCGCATATTTTTGTTCTTATATGCCTCGCTTTTTGCTTCGACATTTTTAGCACTTGTTTACGCTACGAAAACTTTTGACAAATGATGTTTGCGCCAACATTGCCATCCATTGTCGAATTGTTCAATCGAACACAGGCAAGAAAGAATCAGTTCTATTTATCTCGAACAAAACGTACAACACGAAATTTGGATACGAACACTACCACCAACGACGAATATTTCGTCGAATCGAACACGTTCGCCGAACAAATTCGACTGTGAATGGCCTGCTTTACAGTCGGTCATCATTCTGGCGCCAAATCAAATTTTAGATATAGATTTTCTGTTTCCATTGTGTAAAATTAAAAGATTATTCAATTCAAATTGTAGCTGCCAAGTTAAAACATAAGTTTGGATATTCAATTCATCGCTCTTTTATTTTAATATAAAAATGGCATTTCTTTACTAATATTAAGTTTAAATTACTAATGTAAAGTATGTATGATCGCGGTATAATTGAAAAATATATGTATATCAAGTGAAAAATATTTATAATGAACATGAAACGTCTTCTGCCAAGCGTATATATATATATGTATTGTGTGAAAGCGTTCAAGTTGACTTAAATAATAATTATTTTTTTTACCTTTTGTTTTGTGGTTTTGTTTTACATTTTAAAGCAAATCAAACATTGCATACGAATTATAATTGTGTTTTCATTACTTTGCAAAATGTACATCAAAGGAAGAAACAATTAACAAACGATCATCATCAGAAGAAACCCAAAGTTATAGATAAACTTTTTATAAACTTATTTCTCTTTTATACAGATGCTATTCAAACTCGCTTACTTGTTGCTTAGGAAAATTATATTATATGCAAAAATAAACTATGAAAAAGATATTTCATGAGTAGTTCTTTCTTTCTTTTTGCAGTTTTCATTTTTTGTTTTGCTTTGTTTTTAGTTCTCATATCTCGTGTCTCATCATCGCATTGCTATTTTGAAATACAATATAGTTTTGATACGTTTTACATAATACCTTATTGCTATATGTACCTAACATATATATTATTTACCAATTTGTTTTGCATTTCTGTTTATTCATTATTATATACGAAGCTACTGTTGAGGTTTCATTGAATTGTGTGTTGTTTATAGATGTGTTATGTGTATATGAGTTGTTTGTTTGTTTTGTTTGTTGCACCTTTTGCAGCGTGTGTTGTTTGTTTGTTGTCGTTCTTCTGTGTACATTGTGTTCATTATGTACTTTTATATAGATATTTGTCATTTTTATTTAGAATTTGCGTTATGTGAAAACGTAAATGTAACAAGTTGTTTTGTTGTTTTTGTTTGTTTGTTGTGTCGTCGTTTTGTGGCCTTATGCTCTGCGCATAAGCCTTTAAAGTATTCTCCTTTTTTTTTTTTGCTTTTGCAATACAATTTATATATGTAATTCTAGTTAAACTATAACTCTTTTAAATTTCAAAATATATAATAAACAAAATGTAGTTGTTTGTTTAAATGAGGGCTTCTATGTTGTTTTCATGTTTTTGTTTTTTTTTTTTTTACTTTTTCTTGCATTTGCTGTTGTTTTTGTTGCGGTTTGAAACACCGTCACATAAGATCGTAGTGCATTTAATTTGAGAATAGTCTGCCTTACGACAAATCTGAAAAAGGATAAGGGATGGAATTGATGAATTTATGTTACAAGATTTATAGTAATTTGAGGTTCTACTTACAGCTGGGCGCTGCCTCGTAGCGACGCTGGATCTGATCATATGTGAATTTCACAAAGGCATCATATTGCTCGGCCAGTTTGGTGGTGAGCACGGACTCGTAGCGTTCACGCAGCTGATCCTCGCGCTCCTTGATCATGCCCTCGCATATGAGCTGCACCTGTTTGAATGTGAACAGCGCCTTCTCGTTCGGATGCCGCATCATATGACTCGGTGGGCTGTCCGGGCGATGCGGACTCTCTGGTCCCATTTCGGAACCGCTCGACTCCGAATCCTGCATACGCTCCAAAGCGGCCGATGTGATGGGCAATTGTTTGCGCTTGTGCAGTCTTTTGATTTCATTGCACAAATTCTCAGCCATTTTATCTGCCAAAAAAAAACAAAAGAGTTGGATTTAATAAAGTTGCAGTGATTAATTGTAATAGTTCTTACCCGGCGACATCTTGGCCAATGCGGATTCTGAGAAAGGACTGGGCTCAGTGCTGTCTTTGGCATAACGATTGCTGGGCATCGAGGCGCTGGCGCTGGAACTGGCATTAGTGCCATCATTGCTGCCACCGCGTGAGGGAGAATTAGCTCCGGATTGTCCATAGGGAGTGCAGCGTCGGCGTTTTGTTGGCCGCTGATTAAGCGACTCCCAGTCCAAGGCGCGTTTAAGTGTTGCACATGCCATAGCTATGATAAATGAGTTTCTTAACTCGTCTCTCTATATATGTATGTATAAGTAAATATATCCTTTTTAAGTGCTAGTAGTTTGATAAATTGGTTGTTGCTTGTTATTGCCACACAGTTCGATTGGAAGCGTTCACTGCGAATGAGAAAATAAAATGGAGAACAATCAGTCAGGGCTAGGAGACAAGGGAACACACAGCCTGCTGAGCACAAATAAAAGTTTGAAAACCTAAAAACTGGTTTCAAGGAAAACAGGATTCACCTGACACACACAATCGCACTCGCACTCACACACGCACACAAAATAAAAGAAAATGGTGCAGCGATTTATGGCCTGGCAGCTGCTGTTTGAAATACGAAGAGCGAGCGCATAAAAGGCATTAAAAAGAAAACGAAGTAGCGATGCGCAATTAAAGGGAGTGTTCGTCTGGCCACAGGCCGACAATACAACTTCCCACCACTGCTACGACTACAACGACCAAGACAACAACAACACACTCATGCATAGCAATGCACGCGAGGAAGAGACCCAAAAGGCAAAGAAAACTTAACGATGCCAGTCAACCACTAACACTAGCTCACACACTCACACGCACTACAAAACTACAACAATAAATGCGTACGCGTATCCTTCGAGCTGTACCAGCTGTTTTCACAATGCAAACCGCAGAGTTGCTCTTTAACACAAATACACGAATACACTGCTGCTAATGAACCCAAAATCAATTCGTTTTAGCACTTGAGTAGGCAGTCTTTGCATTCTGTCATAATTTACACATTTTCAACCTTTTTTTTTTAATAAATGATTAGTGCTTTTTTTACGTGACAAATAAAAGATTCGTTTCAAATAAAATAAAAAAAACAAAATGACAGCAGCTTATGTGCTCAATGGTCGTCTCACTCGCACGCACACACACACTTGCAGCTGTGAGTTGGAATTTTGATTTCATGAAATTTTAAAAATGGTCGCAGCGCATATCATTATCAGAGCTCTTACGATAGCATAAAAGAAACGACGCCTAGTAGAAATAATTTTTTACGCCATTGCACTTACGTTAATTTGTATTATCTTCCGCTTTAATTTCTGCACCACTTCACACGCGCTTTATTTACTTTTTTATTGTTCAAACGCACGAACGTTTTCAGTTCAATTGTAAAACTATATGTATTGCTATTGCTTAATGAGTTGAGCAGTATTTCAAAGGCCACTGAAATGCACTGTGCTAAGCTGTTTACAACTTAATTAAAGTATTTGATTTGTAAAACTTCTGTCTTTTGCGATGTAATTTTCAATTTTCTGTCGGATTCTTACGAAAAATGGACGACCGATGCAAGCGTGACGACGTGAGGTTGTGGCCACTCGTTCAGAACAAGTTCAACTGGACGAGTCATTAAAATGAACTTCTGAACATGATTGGTAATTTAGTTCATATTGCTCGCTCTTTTATAAATTTCTACTGGTATTTTGTACTTTTTGAAGTCTTAGAATTCTAATTAAAGTCTTCTTTGTAAATAAAAAAAACTAGCTTAACTTTAAGCATGCATAAACAAATAGATATTTTTAAACCAGTCATTTCCTGCATATGTATATGATGCATCCCTGTTGTTCTAGTGAATAAAGCTTGGTATGCTCATCATTAAATGTATGATTTCTTAAATCATTATTTTCCGATTTAAATGGAAAATATATATACACTACATTGGAGTGTGGTAGATTTATCAGATTATAATAGAGTCAAAATATATATATTTGTTTGATGAAAGTAAAAAAAAAAAACTTGATCAAATGAGCTATTTGTCGAACCAGAGTATTCAGTATTTTTTTAAGTAAAAGTTTTAGTATTTTTGACCAGATTCGATTAGGTTCACACTGTTTCGAACGACAAAAGTAGGAATAAAAGGCAGCGAATTTGTGCAATTAATTAATATTAAACATTTTTAAACTCTTGTAGATTACAACTTTTTATACGCTTTTTCAACGAATCGACATCTTGTCGCCGCAATTAGCCCAGTGCGTGTATATTAATAATTAACATTACGTATCGCGGTAGGGGCCAAGAGCAAGCCAAGCAAAAGCAGAGCAAAGAAAGAAAGTTCTAAAAATATTTTTATCGTCGTGAAAGTCGCATATTTTATTTCGCGCAACTAATAAAGCTTTAAATAAAAGATCAACGACGCATTATTAATTGCAAAAATGGTATTGAAAGTGTACGTCAGCGGCATGTCCGGCAACAAGGAGGTGAGTAGTGCAATCTATGCGTGGGAGTGGAGCAGGCGGGGCGGGGCAGTTGAACGGCACACACATAATTACATACATCTATACATAAGAGTGTGTGTGTGTGTGGATGATTGAATTGTGAGAGTCAGTGTCATGTTAATGGAATGTTTGGTTAGTTAGTAGAATAGATAAAAAGAAATACTCAATTGCATATTCTATTTTATGCACTACATACATATGTATATTTTGTTTGTTTGCGTACGAGAGTATCCACCAATGTGTGTGTGCGTGCGTATGTGTGAACGATGATGTAGTTCGTACAGTCGAAACGTCATCTCTCTAGCATTGCCCTCTCCGAACAAAACAGAACAGCAAGTGGGTATTTTGATTGGCATGTGCATGTGTGCGTGCGCTTTGATGGTGGTGGCAAGAAGCAGCGCAACGACCGCAAACATTTCCATATAAGCCTATTTGGCTGTCTGTGGACAAGCTGTAAAGCATAAAAGAATTCATTGATCACAATTTTTCATATGCGTGGGTACGCTAGCTTATATATGTATGTATGTAAATGTATTGTATGTATGCATAATTCATTTACGTGACTCTTTTAACCCATCTTTGTTTGATTCGCGTATTTGCCAATAAGAATTTAAACAACGCTCATTGTGCAAAAACAACAACGACAGTGCAATGAGGGCGTGAGTGCAGAGAGAGACAGAAAGAGAGCGAGCTTGAATGTGCTTTGTTTTCCGTTGTTTATTGTTGCGGGCTCAATTAAGGCGTCAGCGTCTATTAAAAAATATGAACTTATACTTGTAAAAGGTATGAGGCAATAAATAACACTATCAAAAGTTAATTACACTTTTGCTGTGATAACTAAAGTACACTATATTGTGCTTACAGTTTGGGTACAACAAACCAGCAGTGATGCCAAATTGGCTTTTTTTCGGATAGATTTGTCTGGTTTTCAACTGCTTCAGCCGGGAAAAATCTCAAACAGCTTCTATCCGAAAATCTGGCTTTTTTTTAGATTTAATTAAATTGAATTGAAAAAAGATTTTATACTGCCAATTTTGGAAATTTTGAAAATGGAAACTATATAAAGGCGAAAACACTTTCCCAGTACGCCAAAATTCACCTCTTAAAATGGGACAATGCAGGCAATAACCCTTTTTCAGGAGTGGTCACTTTCGCTCTGACTCTTCCATCGTTGCCATGGTCGAATGCAGAAGTAGCGAGGGCTTTTGGCCAAGTTAGTTTGGTAAAAACTAAATTGAGGAACCGTCTAAAAATAGAGACGTTTAATGCTATGTATAAATCACACAAATTTTCAATTATATGCATATGGGCATTTCCAGAAAAAGGTCCACCTTGCCAAAAAACGTAAAATTGATTAAAAACTCTCATCTTGTGAAATTTTCTTCCAAAAATGTGTTCAAGTTATTTATTTTATCAATATACGCTAGAAGAAATTCAATAGGATGAACATATAGATTCTACATTGGAATAAATTCACTTTTTCCATATTTTTGCCTATTTTCTTAAAAATTGATTTTCAAAATGGACTGTTTGTATTTTAACGATTACACTAAGTCAGGGAGTAAGATTGTAACATAAACCATTTTAATATATAGAAATATATTGAAAGTTTAATTTAAAACAAGTTCTAAGAGCTATATATCGGAATATAGAATAAAATTTGATGAACAAACTCTTGGAAAAACTAGGTGGAAATCTTGTCACGTTCGCGATGTCACGTTACAAATTACTAATAAAACTTGTAAAATATATAAAACGGTAGTTACATATCAAAATTATTTCTAAAATGGAAAACTACATTATTTTATTATGGTTTAAGAGTATTTTCTTCCAAATTACTCGCCACATTTCGCAGACTTTCGCATTTGTCAAGATGAAGTCAAAAATGACTTCCATTTTTAATCGCGTTCGCGATGCATTGTTTTCTATAAATAATTAAAAAACGACAAGTCTTCAAAGATTGTCTTTTATCATAAAAATAGAGTTGATAAAATGCATTAAACACGTGAGAAAACATTTTTGAAAATGTAAGTTTTAGCCATTTCTTTTTTCATTTAAAGTCGTACAAATGTCGCGTTCGCGATCCTGGAAATACCCATATGCATATTTTATCTTCTGCAGATTCGGAATGCGTCGACACAAATCGTGTTGCCATTCGTACAACTTGCCTGACAAATACCTTAAGTTTATAGCAGTGTTGCCAACGCCTCTACACAAAAAAAGGCCGGTTAAGCCCAAAAAAAAGACAAAAAACGGACAGATTTTTTTAAAAAGGACAAAAAATGTGGACAAACAGTGTTTTCTTATTAATAAATATAAAAATAATTTAAAAAAATTATTAAAGCTTTAAAAATAACTATTATATTGGAAGTATTAGCTCTTTATTACCCAGTAAAACATTTTCCACAGGAAATTCATCAATTCGTTTTTAAATTTCAAAGTTATTTGACGAATCGAAAATGAATATATTACATGACGCATAGATGTATTTGATAAATTCTATGAGCGACTTAGAACAATGAAAAAAGGATAAATAAAGGATAAAGTAAAATAAATTAAAAAAACATTTTTCTGGATAGAAGACGTTGAAAAATTTGTCCAGAAATCGCAGTCTTAAAAAGGGCAAAATGTGTCCACAAAAGGACAAATTGACAGCACTTGCTGCTGCATTAATTCGTGAAAGGCTTATCGATATCGGAAAAACAATATAAAATCAATGCCACATAGTTGTAATTAATAAATTGTAAAAGCGACTTAACAATTAAAAACGGATGAATAAAAGGATAAAACAAAATAAAAAAGGAATTTTTTCCGGATAGGGGATGTTTTAAAATTTTTCCGGAAATCGCAGTTCCAAAACGGACAAATCTGTCCGCAAAAAGGACAAATTGGCAACACTGGTTTATAGGCACAATGGCGACATACAATGAAAACAAAGAAAATGAAGACGAAAAAATCATTGAAGAGGCCCTATAACTATTAAATTAAATAAAAAAAAAAGTAATAAACAAAATTTGGCCTGTTTTTGTCTTATATTTTAGTTTTTTAGCTTTTTTTCCCTTTTTTTTTGGCCGTTTTGTCTTTATTTTCCAGAAAATGTTTGGCATCACTGCAAACCAATTTGTTACTTTATCATTTCAACTAGGGAGAGCGTGTATGTGTGAGAATGTAGTTGCATTTGTATGCGTGCTTGTTTGGGCTTGCCGGCAATTTGAAACCAGGGCTGGCAATTCACAAAACGAAACTAAACTTGAGCTTTTCGGTCTTTACTTTATATTAGGTGAAGAAACGCCAACAGCGCGTGCTTATGATCTTGGACAGCAAGCTCATTCAGTATGATACTGTCGACATCACAGAACCCGGCAAGGAAAGCGAAAAGGAGCTGATGCAGAGTAAATCGACCAGCAATGGCGGAACTGTGAGCGATCCAGAGCCCAGACATCCCTTGCCACCGCAAATCTTTAACGATGAGGAATATTGCGGGGACTACGATGCCTTCGATATGGCCAACGAGATTGACACGCTGGAGGTGTTCCTTAAATTGGCACCTGCTGATACCACGGCCGTGAGCAGTGCTCAAATCGAACTGAAGCAGCAGGAGAACGGTGAGGCAAAGGATGGAGAGAAGGCCGCCACGGAGGGGGAGGAGGAGAAAGCTCCAGCGGAAGGCGAGGCGGATAAGGAGAAGGCAGAGGTTTGAGAGAGCTTTTAAGCGATTTGTACTTTTCTGTTTACTGTTATGAAACGACAACAACAACAACAAGCCTGCACAGAAGCAACCACAAAGACAACAATAATAATATAAAAATAACATTAACTGCAACTTTCATCTACTAACGTAAAAAGAGACGCAATTCAGCAAATTCAACACCAGCCATTTTAACAGTAGCAATAACATACAAATGTAATCTAACAGCATTTCGACTGTTGTTTCAACTCAAGCAAAATGGGCTTCTATTATATTCACCACGACTGCGGTTCTTTAAGTTAAGCTACTATATTTATAAAAAAACTTATATGAACATATATACTTTGACATGCATACTACACACCCACACATACTAATATTATCAAAGCGATTGTGTTCACGCTGAAAGAAATTAAAATTTTAATCAAAATACATCTATATTTATTGAAAACTTACACACTCACACCTTTGTATGTATGTAACATAATATATGTATTTATTTTGAACTTTTTGTTAACACACTCGACACTGACAAACAAAAACAGTTTAAGTTTACTTAAGCTTCCAATTGAATTAATCCTTAACCTAAAATGAGAGTGTAGTAAAAAAAAGCTAAAACCTGATCGTTTTGTGCGGCTGAGTTATGTTAATGCGAAAACATAAAAATCCGCTGAATTTATAAGTACATATGAAATAAAATTGAAATATATTTGTATTAACTAAAAAAAATCAAAAGCTTTAATAACTTACACTAAACTCACCACTGACAAAAGCCGCGTCTCTGCAACTTTAGCGCTTAGCAGTTGTTTAACAGCGCATGTTAAGTAACAGCGAGAGTTGATCAAGTGCAAAAGCTCTAACGTTTAAAACTTTGCAATCTTCGAAGAATAAAGACGAAGATGGCGAGGATAAGGAGAAAACCGAGAACTCAGATGAAGATGCAGAGAAGAAGGAAGATGGTAGTGAAGAAAAGGTAAAATTAATGCTACTGAGTAGATTTTGCATGAAACAAGAGAAGTTAACATTTATCAATAGATGCAAACGAGAAGCTAATCGGGCATGTTACTGCAAATAGAGAAGCTAAATTACAGTTAGTAGTATTAGCAAATCCTTACTGATACTGTACATACATTTTCCCACTTTTTACCACCCTTTGCCATACCCCACGACAATTACATTTGCACTACATCTACGAAATAAACATCAAATCAGACTGAAACCGAAGCCACGGAAGGTAAAGAAGAATCCGAGTCCAAGGAAGAGACTGAAGAGTCGACAGGTAAAGTAACGGAAGTCAACCATACGGCTTTTATCTTAACTTTCTCCCGACACTTGAAAAACAGACAAAGCAGACGATGAAAATGAGGAGAAGGCAAAGGAGACCGATGATAAAAAGGCAGAAGAAAGTAAAGAGGAAGATGATGGTAAGAAAACTGATGAATCTGCGGAGGAATCAAATGACGAAAAAGAGGATAAACAGGAGAAATCTGATGAGGCCGAAGGCAAGGCGGAGGATAAACCAGAAAATTCTGAAGATACAGACAGTGAAAAAAATGCAGAAAACGTAGAAAATGAGAAGGAAACTGAAGAGAAAACTAATGATGAGTCTGCTGAAAAAGAGAAGGAAGAGGACCCTACAGCAGAAGAGCAAGTAGATGATAAAGAGGAAGGAAAAGAAAATAAAGAAGAGGCTGAAGAGAAAGCGGAAGAAGAATCGACAGAAACTGAAAAGGAAGCTGTAGAAGAAACGGAAACCATCGAAGAAAAGGACAAAACAAATGATGAAGATAAAACTAATGAAGAAGAATCCAAAGACGATTCAACTGAAGAAAGCAAGAATGCAGAGGTCTCTACAACAGAAGAAAATCCGAAAGACGCAGAAGAGGAAATCAAAGATGTCGAAGAAGACACGAAAGAGCCTGAAGAGGAGAACAAAGATGAAGAAGCCAAAAAAGAATCAGAAGAGGAGATCAAAGATAAAGATTCTGAAGAGAATAAAGATGAAACTAAAGAATCCGAAGAGGTAAATAATGATGAGGCAGAGAAAACGAAAAAACCCGAATTGGAGAACCAAGATAAGGAAGACAAGGCAGAAACGAAAGAAGACGAAGCGGAAACATCGTCTGGAGAGGAAGAAAGCGAAGAAGAATAATCCTGAACTGCCGATAATGCGACGAATGAACGAAATGACCGAGAAAACAAACTCCCCCCGCACTCTCATCACTCACACATGCACACACATTAGCAAATAATGAACATGTATTGTAAATAAAAGAAAAAGAAAAGAAATTACTAATAATAATAATACAGCTGGTGGAGGGTAATGAAAATTTTTATAACAATGCAGAAAAGCAAATAGAATAATTGTACAACTTTAATTTACGTTCACAGCAGCTCACAGCATCAACAATAAAACCGACAACAACAGAAGCCACAAAATCAGCTCCATTGTTATCTGGGGATTCCCCCTCAGACTCTGCTTCAGCTCAGCTTCTGGACACGGAACGCACCGCAGCAGCGCAGTAGAATTATGCAATTATAATAAAAAAGATATTATATAAAAAAGAAAACAACTTAAATCTTAACTCCTTTTTTTTTATTTTTATTTTGAAATTAGTTTTTTTGTTTCGTTTTCTTTTCTTTTTTCCACACTTGTTGATGACAAGTGTCAATACTTTTTGTTACTTTTTCTTTTTTTTTTGTATCCAAATAATTAAATATACAGTACATTTATAATTATGTTTAGTACAGAGACATTAAAAATGAAGTGTTTTCTTTCGACTTATTTATTTACGCTCTAGTTTCGGGCTCATTTATATCCATGTTTCATTACAATTACAAAAACTAGGTAAAAATAAATGCGAACATGTTTCGCAACGCAAAATCATTTACTAATTAAAAAGAATGATAAACAAAATCAAATTCAAAAAAAGGACATTCACTCGCTGGGGTGAGAGGAGAGAAAAGGAGATGGGACATGTCATGACAGTCTCTCAAAGATTTCTATTTCAAGTCTCTCCCTAATCGCTATCCTCCTCATCTGATGTGTCCGTTGTGTAATCGCTTAGATTCTCCTGTTGATCATTATGTTCCGGCTCTGATTCACTGAGATCCCATTGTGGATGATCTGTCGGTGGTGCTGGCGCCTTTTGGACATCCAATTTAAGCTCTTGCTGCTGATCCATACCCAGATACGAGTCTGCAAAAGTGCAACAAGGGTTATTAACTGGAATTAATATGTAGGGAAGAGACACTCACCCGATCTCAGGCACACCGTAAAGGTGTAAACTCCGGGCCAACGTGGCGCCGTGAATTTCAACTGGATCTCCTCCTTCTCGACGAGATTTGTCACATGGTAGGGCGCCGTTAGCAGCGTGCGCGACTTGCGATCGCAGATGTATGTCCACCAGTATTCCTGCTTCTCCTCCGGGAAGAAGGGACAGTGCACCGAATGCGACATTCTCGATTTGCCCTCGAGGCGTTCACGTTTGTTTAGCTTCGCCTGCAGGCGTTCCCATTCCTCATCATCATCATCGTCCAGCGAGGAATTGTTCTTGTTCTGCTTATCCTCATCCTCGCTGCCCGAACCGGCAACAGAATCCACATCACTGTGCTCCCCAGCATCTGATTCAGCCTCCGTATTGGCCGCCGTCTGATCATCCGTTGTTGTTGCAGCAGCAGCAGCAGCAACTGTTGAAGCTGCAGCTGCCGCTTGTTTTGGTTGCACCTTTTTCTTTTGATTGTTGACGGGTTTCTTGCCACCTTTGCCCTTGCCGCCCTTCCTTGGCTTTGCCCAGGCGGATACCTTTTTGGCCGGAACTGCAGCAGCAGCTGTTGCCTCCTCATCCTCGGCCTCTTCGTTGTTGGGCTCATCCTTAATGCCCTGTTTCTCGGGTGCCTTTGTATCGCCAAACAACGTCTTCATGTCCTTCCGCTCCAGGGTAACAGTTACCGTGACAATTGCACCAGCCGTTACCACATTTGTGTTCTCATCGTCAATCACCTCACAACGGATGGAGAAATCAATCAATGGCATCTTTCCCAGCACTCGCATTATGTTCTCATACTCAAAGTCCGAGAGATTCTTCAACAACATGCGACTCTCCTCCGGCTTCAATTGTGCAAACTGCTGCAGATTCTTCACGTGCCTCTTCTTGTTCATAAAGTACAAATGATCTTCGGTTAGATGTGGCAACTGCAACAGCGGGGACTTGAATTCCCACAGTGCCTGGATAATCATCGGTGACATTTTCATGCAGTTCTCGATGGTCTCAATGCTGGGCAAGCGGGGCACACGACGTGCATAGGCCATCATGACCAGCTGGTGGACACAACTGACCATTTCCTGTACCAGATACGGACACTTCTTCACGACAAACTGACGATCGCGCTCCAATGTCTCGGCGTTAAGCGGAATGCGTGAGAGATGGGCGTGCAGAATGGCACGCGTCTTAATGGAATACATGCGGCACAGGGGATGCTCCTTGCACTTCTCGTTCAGATTGGGCAGTTGCCGTATGAGCTGAAAATAGACGACACATTAACATTAATCCAAGTTACTTACAGTTTTATGTAAGCTAACAGCACATCAGTCTGTGTATGTTAAGCAGAGATGAATCTGCTGCCAACTAACATTGTATGTTATGTTATTAAATATCTGACGAATGGTAGAGGTTAAACAGATCAGGATACTGCAGCTAACAGTTGTATCTTATGTTAAATAATAACTTATATATAAATATCATTTCTTGGTTATTTAAGTGCCGTTGTAGATAGGATCGCTCTTAATGTTTTGGGTTTTTCCCAAGCGAGCATTGAACTGGGTTTTATTTTGCGACTTAAGGGGTTTTCCAAGCTAAACGTTGTGCTATTTTCCCCATTTCTTGCACATGCAAGTTGTATCTGCTAAATACGCTGCTTTTGTATGTTAGCACTTGCGGCTGGTGTTATGTTATGTTAAGGTCAAGCTTTATGTTATGTATTAGATATTTATTATCTATGCTGTTTCGATGTTTATCTATTTACTTACCGCTGGCACCTCATCGTTATCCGACTGCCGCTCCATAACCTGTGAATTGTGCCGCTTGTCAAACTCCAAACTAGCTGCCAGCACCATAAGAGCACGCTTGAGCAGCATGTGAGGGGTCTTATGGATAAAATAGAAGTACATTTGTGTGGTGTCCAACAGGACTTTGTCGCCACTGAAGCGTATGGAGCGATACCACCAAACGCCAACGGCTGAGGGCATGGCTACCATGAAGACTAGACCGTATAAGCCAAGAACCCATACGCTGTTCTCCTTCTCGACAATCCAGGAGGGAAGTGCAATGCCAAAGGACATGGCTCCAGGACCATCTGGATTGCCATATTTCTCATAGTTCTCCTTGGCCACATCATCGGTGAGAGCCTGATACGCTTTGCTCAGCATCATAAAGGCCTTTTCATCACCCGTCTCCTTATCCGGATGCAGGATCTTGGATAGCCTGTAGTAAGCTTTTTTGATCTCCGCTTGTGTTGACGTTGGCGGCACATTTAAAATTTCAAAGGGATCAAAGCTCGCCATCTCGTAATCGAACTGGGAGACGCGATAGGTGAGAAAAAGAAGCAGCGCCCATCCAAGAACAATTGTCAACTTGATGGTAACCGATTTGAGCAATCGATAAGGCTCCGCATTGGCCAAGATGACATTCTTCTTCACACAGTCGGCACATTCGCATTCCTCTTTCTGCTTGCAGGGATCTGTGTCAAAACGAAGAAAGAGAGACAGAGAGATTAGAATCAGAAATGGGAAGGTGAGCGCAAGAGAGTGAAATTCAGAGCGCGAGAGCGATCACATTGTTGTGCATGTATGTGTGTGTGTGTCTGTGTGTCCCATTTGTGAAGTGAGCTGGCTTAAGACATTGCTGTTGTTGTTGCTGTCTTTGTTGCAGTCGCAGCTTTCACCAACACGAAGACACTGTTGAGCTCAGTACGTCAACGTTGTTAGAATAAATTATTGGAACGTGTCCATTTGTAACACATGTTTGCATATGGGGAAAAGCTCAATTACACACACACACACACACATAGAGCGAGCGGGAGAGCTGCAGTATGATTATAATCAAGCATAACTAACCTTCTTTCTTTTTACGTGGCCAATAATAAATCGTTGTTGGTATCAATACTAATGCCAAGAATGATAACACAAAGTAATAAAATGTTCCGCCACTTTCATCATATTGAAACTTTTGACCCGCCATTGAATTTGTTGCTGCCGCAGAACCGGCCCTCCTCTAATTATTTACAAGTCAGCGTTGTTTCTTCGAGTGGTTGGGGTATTTGGTTGGTGTGGTCTTTTTTCCAAGTCGACGGGGCCCAGCTGATGTGTTTGGCACGCTGGCAGTTTTGCAACTGCGCGCGTTTCCAATATTTGATCGAATGTGGGAAATTGCACTTTTTGGATCTGTTTGGCTAGCCCCAATTATTGATACACATCGGATAATTATACCAATTAAACGCCGCGAATTTAAAAAACTTATGTCGTCGTCAAATGACACGTCTGTACAGTGTGACCGTGTGTTTCTATTACTATAATACCGCAAGGTGACCGTTTAGCTGCAAAGGTGGGATACACAATGTGTAAAAAATACCAGTTTACCATGGTTTTTAATTTATACACCTGCACCTGCTGCGTAGTCTGTTCAAATACCAAAATAAACTTTGTAAAATCAGTTAAAAGTAATTTTCCAGCTCAATTTTAATTTAACTTGTATTTAAGCATTGGCAAGAAGTTGATTTTGGGAGTTCTCTTGAAACTATTTTTTTTAAATTTTTTTTAATAACGGTTAGTTAATTCTGGAGACATAAATTCTTGAATCTGAAAATTATACAAATAATACAATAGGAAGGTACAATTACGATTCGTTTTTAAAATTGCTAGTTATCCCACTATTATTCGCATTTGGTCACATCTTATAGAACTTTCAGTAAATCGAATAACCTATCGATATTAGGCTAAGTCCCATTTTCTTTTCTCTAATTCTAATTTTTGCTCCGCGAAAAGCTGCCAACTTGTTTGTCAAAGAAGTAGCAACATCGATATATCGCATTCAAATAAGACAGTAGACAACACTGTAAGTGCTCGAAAAATAGATGGTTTTAGCACTTCAAATAAAATTTATAATAACAAATAAATTTACCTTCTCCGCTATAGTAAGGAATTTATCCAAGTATAAGAAAATAAAACTGTCAAACAAAATACTTAAGCCGAAGCTGCAAATGACCATCGATAGTGCCATCGATAGTTCTCCACCTCTATAAGACAGCTGTATCGATCAGTGCTGCCTATTTTTTATCAAGAGAGAGTTTTTAAAAAAATGGTACATATTTTCATGAAATTGGTGGCAACATTAAAAAAAGCGGGAAAAAGCCGAATGCATTTCTAAAAAAGCCAGAATTCCCGCAGTTCCCAAATTTTTCCCGCAATTGGTCTTCAAAAACAGCCAGATTTGACGGGAAAAAAGCTAAGTTGGCAGCACTAGTATCGATGGTCTGCCTTGCCGTCCCTAAAAAACTCATTATTCTCTCGCGTTGAACGCGCAATGAATGTGAAAATAATCAATCCGCTGTCGAGAATTTTATATTCAAATGCAAATGCAAGTTACTAATTTTTAATAGTTTTATAAACAAAAAAGGGTGCATAAAAATAAAAGTGCAAAAAAAAAGAAAACGTCTTAAAAAGGATAGCACAGGCCGACTCAAAAAGAAAAGCAAGGTGCAAAAGTAATGAAAACCAGTTATGTATGCGGAGTTGGAGTGTTTCCTTTTGTTGAGCAAAAAATTAAACATTTTATGGCGAAAAAATGTTAAATGAAAGTGTTGTGAGATGCGACTAAAGTGAGTGCTTTAACGCTTATTAATTATATGGGCACATCAACAACTAGTTAACAACAACAATAAATGGTCAGCTTATAGCCAGACAAGGTTAAACTTTTCATGACAACTTAAACTCAAAGACCCCTCCGTTCAGTTAAAACGACCAAAAGCCGATTTTCAGCGAATTTCATGAAAAATAAAATACCATAAAAAAGTAAGTACAAGTCCCAAGTATACATACATTCATTGCATGTGCATACTAGCCTTAAAAAAGATCAGATATGTGTGTGTGTGGGTTTTTGGCGTCGTCTTTGCAGTCAAAGAGGCGGCGGCCGCCTCTGCGTCTGTGATAGTGTGTGTGTGCAGGTAGAAGAACTACACATAGATAAATAAATAAGACTCAAGGGCAGCTAGAAATTAGACGTGCGATTTGTTCTTGTGCAAACAAAAATAAATAGAGAAAAAAGCGCCGCAACGTTGTCTCTCCCGGGACAGGTGGTTTAGTTATTTGTTTTGCCATTTTGATTGCTAATTTTGGCTGGCCGTGGCCTATTGCCAATGCTAATTTTAATTTCATTTTATATTTTTGTTTATTACTTGTCTCTTCTTCGCGCTCTGTGCGCATTTTATGTAATTGCCGAATTAAAATCTTTTGAAGAGTGAAAAATCGATAAATCAGCGCCGCTGCAGCTGTTGTGTGTGATGCGTGGGCTGTGGAGCCCCAGGATGTAATTGGGGTAGGAATCCCATGCATACACTGCTAAGCACTCGCGTGTGTGTGTATGCTTTTATTTGTATACATGTATTTGTGTGTAAGCCGCATATAAAACAAATAAGCGGCTCTACGTAAAACGCCAACGTTTCATCGCATAGTATTTTTTGGCGGCTGCCGCACTGCTCCTCTCTTGCTCTCTCACTCTTTTACTCATATACACAAAAGTATGTAGATTCGTGTATATGTTATGTGTGTGTTTGTATGTACGCATGCACTTGAGTTGTTTGTAACATTTCGTGCATTTCCCCTTATGCATTTTGTGCAAATAAGAAAAATCAATAAAACTGCTAACGCTAGAATGGAGCTGTATAAAAAGTGCCGAAAGCAAAAGTCAGCCTAACAAATATTTAAATGTGTACATATGATATTAACCCAATTTCAATATGGCAGACAGATGTACGGAGATTAGCGAGAATGAAAGACTCGGCCATTCGAGAGAAACACAAAGAGAGAGCAAAAGAGAAGCCGCGAGCAATGACTGCATGCTAGCGAATAAGTTAAATAACAAAACAACAACAATTAAGAATTGTGCAAAAAAGTTTCGTGACTCATGCCGTGCTTTAGCCCATTTGTTAAGTAAAGCGGCTTCAAATGTTTAAATTTAACAAATTTATTCAACTTTTCGCACGCTGCGCAAAATGACGCACACGATGTTGGCCAATTCTAATCAGAGTGGCGCCCATTGAGCGTGGGGGCATTCCAATTGGCCAAAAGTCAAGTGGCTTTTGCCAATGCGTCAGCCGCGTCAGAAGCCGTTATAACTGCATGCTTATCCATATCGCTGCAGTTAGCAGCAAACACCACAGAACTATAACAACAAACAATAGCAGCAATTATAGAATTTTCTATGGCACCACTTTCCCCAATACAACCACAGCAACAACAACTATAAATACTAAACGTTAATTTCTGGCATTTTCAACATTTACGCTTATGATATCATTTTCGTTGATTGCTCCAATTAAAGTGCTGCAAAACAAATTCTATAGAAAGCATGTGTGAAAAATTATGCTATTTATATCTATCTTATTGGACTTATCTTTGTTACCATTTTCTATTGAATTTCCGGCAATCGATCAGCGACGTCGTGAACTTGTATCGCATGCGATATTTAACCTCTTGCGACATCATTAACTTTGTGACGCTTATCTCTATATGTATCGCCAAAAAGAAAAACAAACGCGTGCTTAAATTGTCAGACGTATTGTATTTATTTACTTAGGTTCCGTTCAGACTATCTAATATTTGTATGTGCTGGCGCCACCTCAACAAAGAATGTGATGTATCAGCGTACCAATCTTTGAATATTTGCGATAGTTTTGCTGCATTTTAATGTAAATGTTTACATTGTAAAAGGAAAAACTTGAGATGCGCAATGTTTTGAATTGTTGTCCGTGATTCAGTTTCTTTGTCAACAAACGACTCATATTCACACTCACGTACTTGTCACGCGATCATCTCAAACGCCGACCTAGAATTGAAGACCGTCTCTTTCACTCTTTCACTCTTGTATGTTGTATACTTATTTAATTGTCACGTTCATAGGTAAATTGCGCTTCTGTGGCTGCCAAAGAAATGACGCCATATTGCGTGTCATACTCTCAATGAACTTTGTGTAAGTGTGCCTGTGTGTGTGTAAGAAAGAGTTGACAAAGGGCAAGTGCGCCAACAGCTGACATTTGACAAGAGAAAATTGCAGTCATAACAGAGTTAACATATGTTTTACTGTTAGATTCAAATTTCTCTTCATTGTACATGTTGTTAACTAGATTAATGACAAATGCAAAACAGGTGTACATACCATTTGTATATTGCTATTCGTTTAATCATAACGAAAAAATTTCAACTTCAATTCAAGAATTTACAGCTTAAGCAGACGTTTCTGTCTGTGTGGGCGTGTATGTTTGTGTATTGTGTGTATTGTATGTACATATGTAGAGTGTAAGCTCTGTCATATCAGCGTAATTTTAAGCTCCAGACTTTGTACTAAAAGAAAAACTGTTTAGCTTTGTGGCTGCCATTGTTTATGCCTTAAAACTTCGATCAAAGAACTTGCAGCTGAAGTCATTAATAAATTGCATACTAGTTAAACTGACTTTAATAAAATGCTTTGATGTCGAAATAAATTTCTGTTGAATTCAAAAGCAAAATGAGAGAGAGAGTGCATACAGAGAGAGAGCGAGAGAGATTAGTTGTTGATTCTGTTTTGTTTGAATTTGGATCGTTTGTTTGTTGTTGCTTGATTTTTATCTGTTTGTGTGAAAGTGAGTCAAATGAGTTTGGACATACGAATACATATGTACATATGTGTAAGCGTCTATTTATGTGTATGTATATACACGATGCGCCCTCTTTTGTTATGTTGTTTTGTCTTATCAGCACTCTCGCTCTCTTTTATTTGTATTTTTTTTTTGTAGTTTGACGCGGGGGCATGTTATGTACTTTTCCATTAAAAGAAAAGAAAAGGAAAAAAGAAAAAAAAAACCTGCAGCAGCTGATTTGATTATTTCAAGTTATTGACTTCTCGGCTACGTGCAACGAATTCGCTATAAAACTTAATTGTTTACCCTTTCGCGTTGCTAATTAATGATTTTTAATTAATTTATTGGTTCGTGGCATGGATATCTTTGGCCCATTTAAAACCTAATTAGTTTAATGGCACACGTTGCAAATTAATTTGAAATATGTATTCCATGTCACACTCATCTTCACACACACACTTTCACACGCGCGCCTTAATTGTTTACAGATTAGTTTCAGCATTGGGTGTGTCCCAATTGGCGGGTGTGAACAATTAGCTTAGCTAGTTACAAGAAGGAGAAAGAGAGACAGTGCGTTTGTCAGTGTGACCGGCCACTTGGCAAAAGTGTCACGCAACCCTGGGCACACCTGCCTGCTGCCTATTGAGAGAGATATTGAGAATCCGCTCATCACGTTTCAAACGCATTGCCTACTGATGCTAATCGGCTAAACTTGAGCTATTTTTGGGCACGCTTTGTCTCTTGTCTCTGTTTACCTTGTGGCATGCGTAGGTCTAGCTTTTTATGGCTATGATTTATATTTGGCACATACTCTATGCCAAATTTGTACACATTCCGCGGAAGTTGTAAATATTTGGCGTTAATATGCGTGGGTTTATATTTTTTCCCTTTTGACAATGATCTTAACTTGACTGTGGTCAGTTCGACAGCTCAGCATCGTTATCATTATCATCATCATCATTATCATTGTTATGGAACGACATATGGGCATAGATATTCGTGTATTCCCATTCCCATTTCCATTCCCAATTGAACTCAATTGAGTGCTTCATTATGCAAGCCCATAAAAAACTGGCAGCCAACAGTTCATCAATCATTCAAATCGGCAATTCGGAGCACATAAATCAAGCGAGAAAAACCAATTAGGCCAATCAAAACATGAAAACATATTTATTTCTTTTTATTAGCACAATTTAAATACTCTAAGAATTGAAATCGAAAGAATGTAACATACATAACCACATATTCAAGTGGCTTTTCTATACTCTATCCATTCATAATTTAATTTCAATTTATGTACTATCATATTCGTATTGAATGTGCATCAAATATGATTTATGAAGCCACAAAAAAGGCAACTCATAAAACGGCTGCAATCGCCGACAATAGCAACAATAAATAACAACAACAACAATAACAACTACTTCTACAACAAAATAACCTTCAACACCTCAAAATTTTGCGCAACATCGAAATCAGCAATATGACGAAAATCAATTTTCAATTTGCATGCGATTTCTTTCGAGTGTTTTTTTCGCGTGCAAAATTATGCAAATTAGACAAACACACAAAACTTGCCGCGAGTCGTAGAGTTAAATGCACTGCACACAAAAAAAAGGGCCAAAAGACGAAGAACCCAAAATTTATTCGCAGCATTTGAATATTTGTTTGGTTTTTGGTTGCACGATTTTTGAAAGGCCTCAAGAGAGCTTTGTTTTGCCCTTCAGAGCGCTTCTTGAGCGCAAAGTACAAAAATAAAGTATGAATTGCATGACGCAGCAACACTTACACACATACACACTGACATGCATGTATAGCGGATAAAGAGTAAACGCGAGAGAGAGTGAGAAAGACAGAGATAGGGACTAATCCTTATCCGAAAGTGCTTGGGCACGGTAGTATTAATAAAGTTCTAAAAGCTTTTGCATATGCAAGGCAGAAGAGTGCAGACCATCCAAAGTTGACATTCATTGCGATCGTTGAAAGCTTCATTGGTTGGACAACACTTAATACAAATATACATTTTATGTTTGTAAGTATGTAATTTTATCATGGTATAATTGATTGGTTTTGTATATTAATTTTCATACGTATGTCTGTATTAGGCAACAAAAACGAATGACTCTTTAAAACTTTTAATAATCGCCCGCTGACTAAACGCTTCGAGGGCGAATCAAAAACCATTTGATATACAGCAAGTTTACATGTCGCTTATAAATAAAAACAACATGAACGTACTACGTTGTGATTTGGTTATGGGCAATGTCTCCAAACTGATGTCGCCCATCAATAAAAGGCCACTCAATTAATCCATTTTAGCCGCAGCATGACATACAAATATATTTCTACGCAGTGAGCTTTCGATACCGATGACGATGACTCTTTGGTCATTTACCTATCGACGTGGCGTAAACTCCAATAACCTCCCCTCGGCCAGAACAAATCAAGATTAATTATTTATTTCACTAAATTTTTGAATTTGTTGTTATTGCTGTATATATTTCTCAGTGGGGTGCCATTTGCGTGGCTGACTTGGCTATAAACGTGTTGAGCAGGCGTCATTAAGTTTTTCTTTTTTTTTCTTCTGTGCCACTTTTTGCATATGATTCACGCGACTTTTCTTTCCTCATTTCCTTGTTCTTTGCTCCTAACTGTGACTCGTGTTGTCTTTATCTTGTGTATCGTGACTTTCTTTATTTCTTGCTTCTTTTCGCCTGCCCCACACATCAGTTTCAGTTTCGGCAAATTGGACATGGAAATTTGTCAACCGACTTTTGATGTCTCTGCTGTCTGTGTTTCGATGTCGCCGTAAGCGCGCTTCACACATCATTTTGATTGTACAATTGTGCCGGCTTACAACATAATTTGCCAAATGTGATTAGCAAATTATATGGACATGGAGGCGGTTTTTGGAGTCGTCCACCGCTCGCTCGATTTCAATTCAACGCTTCGTTTAACTGAGGCAAATTGAAAGCTTGCCTTGCCACAATTACAGCAAATTGAAAAGTATACAACTTGTAGGCAATAAAAATTGGACAGTGAGACGTCGATTGAGCTCGCTCACAAGTTCATTAACCTCTCTATTTTTTTGTTTTTAGTCCACACATACATATGCTTGCATGTGTGTGTGCGTGTGGCTTATGCTCTTTAAGCTTTTGTTAACAGCTGCTGTGGCTGCTGCTCTCTCTCTTCTCTTCTCTTCTCTTTGAGGGGCGGCATTAGAACTGACGTTGATGTCGTCATTGCGTGGGCGTTAGCGCTGTGCTCTTTGTGGTTCCTTTTTGAGTACTTGGCGCAGCATTTGTAATTATTCATTTGATGAATGTAATTGGCTTGCGTGTGGGCCTTAAAAAGAAAGGTTAGAGCTGCCAACTTAATGTAACTGATTATCCGATCAATGTACGTAAATAAAAAATACACACATCACCCATTATAACAACTTTCGTTTTGTGCATAGTAAATGACAAATATTATTAACTTGTGCATATCATTTGCAAAGCATATCAAACTATTAAACAACATTTGCGCAATTATAATAAATGTAGTCGCATTTTATTTTTTGCGCAATCAAAGTTTATTAACATTTTGCACATTTGCTTAGCAACAACTACAATAACAACAATAACAACAATAACAACGGAGCGGTAGCAACGGTAGAGTCAGACGACCAACAACCGCAAGAGTTGGTTAGCTTTAGCTGTTGGATTTGTGTACGTAACGGTACCTGAGCATTCAGTGTTGAATAATGATGGCGCATAAAAAAGGCAAAGATTAACAAATGAGCAAACAACGTTCGCTTTTTTTCTGCTTCTTTTATTTTTTTTTTATTTTTCATATGCAAATGCGACTGCCACGCCCACTGTCAGTCAGTTGAAATTTCAAATTATTGTACATTTCCTCGTATCTTTTTGATGGCGGGCATCAAACTGCAATACTCTCTGCATGAGCAAAAAGAAGAAGAACAGAGATAGAGAAAAGAGAAAGAAAGACGTAAAATAAAGCTTGAAACTCTTGAAACCCTAAAGCACAAAGACGGACTGGACCGCAAGAGAGCCGGAACAGAATGAGAGACGCTTAATGAGCTTTGTTTTTCGCTTCGACGACGTCTTATCTGCGCACTTTGCATCTGTAAGGTGGTGCGGTGCATACACCAACAACAATTATTACAAACGAAACAAAAGCAAACGCCATAACTCTAATCATAAACAATGGAAAATTTACAATATGGAAAGTTGGAGCTGCTAAACTTGTGCTGAGAGTGAGTGAATGTGTCGGCCTATCTAACTATCCATCTATCTATCAATGTGCTTAAAGCGCTCAGCAAAAGCAACGCTCGATGCTCTCGCAACATTTAGAAAAGTATTATTATGTATAACAACAATAGCTTATTCAGCGCTAAGCTTTGTTTGTATGTATGCATAACTGCCACTGCGCTCTAATAATTATTTATAATAATTACATTTTTTTTTGTGGCCTGCTGTATAAACATTAATTTTTTTTTTTATACTTTATTAACACGAGGAATATAAGCTTATGGAGTTGCTTTGAATTGGCTAACTGATTCGCTTTAGATAAACCTATAATTTTTTTATTCAGTACTCATTATTTCATAGAGTATTTTTATAGTCGTATTTTGTCTATGCATTTTATCTGCTTCTTTTTGTGCTGCCGTTGCTCGAAATACTCAATATTTTGGCTATCTTTGTCTCTCTGTCCAGTTCATATGCCTCGCTATGTATCGCTTTTAATTAATCTTTTGCTTTGGCTTCTTTTTTGCTCTCTGTCAAAAAGCTTCTGAAGCGATCGCAATCGTGCGCTGACCTTGAACGTTGTTCAACACATAAACACTCAAACGTACATGCATATGTATGTATACGAATAATTTGATAGACGAATTCTGCATTTTAATCGAAAAACTGCACGCACTTTTCATGCTTGAATGTGGGCTGAAAAAATTCTTGGCAGACAGTCAGGCCTTTATAGCCATCATTCCATTTGCGTCGAACCTGACATTAAAATTTTAATGCACTTTATGCTCTGCGTCTTTCTTTCTTTTTGCGTTAGTTGTTTTTGGGTTTGTCGCCTCGAGGCCATAAATATTTCATTTTCGTTGCAATATGTAAAATACATTTAATTTTTGCAAGTTTTCTTTTGCACATGCTGCGTCTGAATTTGCATATCAAGACTGAATTTTGTTTTTATTGCCAACGCGAATTTCGTCTTCTTTTTCTTCATCTTCGTCGTTCCCCTTTGCTGCTGCCTAAATTGACACTGGGTCGAAAACAGTTGGCAAATGTTATTTGCAGTTTGGCGCCTGCAGTCTCCAGTCTCCACACTGGGATGACATCAGCACCAGCGGTAATAAAAGAGGGGAAGCTAAGTTTTTCGCAGCCCAAACCTTTTTTTTTGTAACTAATTTAGTGCTCATTGGGCGTTTTAATGATTAATCGCGGAACAGAAAAGCACGTACCGAAAGCATCAACCAACAGTTGGGTGGAAATGCTATAAAAACGTGTATGTTTTATGTTTGTAATAAAAATGTACAATTGTTGTTGTTGTTCTTTTTTTGTTTTGTAGGCTCGCTATTTTGTGTAATCAACGTGCAATGAACTTTTTCACAAGCACACACACTAATGCAAATGCATAAATATATCATGACAGCAACAAATTGAGGCAGGTTCTCGTCTGCTGCGGCTACGACAGCGACAGCGGCTGCGTCGGCTGCTGTGTTAGGCCGTTTAATACACTCATTGTACCGTATCAGCGACAGTTTTGTTTTTGTTGTCAAAGACACTGACATAAACTTTTATTTTTATTTTCCGCATATACAAATACAGGCTAATTTGCATAAAGTTTCACACGCCGGCAATTCAACGACACACACACACATACATAGAAATGGAGAGGGCAGACACTCACAGCTCACTCTCAATAGCAATGCACTTGTGCCCATCAGCACTCTCTCTCCCACACTCTCACACCAGCTGAAAGTCATTGCGAGCGCTCGCTCTCCCACTCTCATTCGCTGCTGTTGTTCTCTCGCACAGCTGCTACTGCTGCTGCTGTATGGGCTCTATTGGCGCCGTTGACGATGCCGCGAGCTTAGTATCTTTTTAGCTTTACGTTCGTGCGTTACGTTGACGCGTCACCGGATCGCGTCTTTCGGTTGTCGATTGTTTAAAATAACGTCGAGTTTAATAAATAATCTCGTTGCTGATTTATGCCACGCTTTGTTGGCTCTCTTTGATTGTTAGTTTCTAATTTGATATTAGTTTGTAAGAAATTTCGCCGAATTCACAAGACACGAAATCGAAACACGAGCCAAAGCGATTTTGATTAAGAGGCTATCATTTGCTGGGTTTTTTTTTTTGGGTCGATTGCGGAATTTAATCAGCAATATGTTACTGTTGTTCTCAATTATTTAGTCGAAATTCAATTAATTTCAAAAGGCCATTGACAAAAAATTGTATAAACTTCCGCAACAACTTTTATGGTTAAACAATAGAAATAAACAATAACAAAGACAGCTTGTATACAAATATATACATATATATTTTTTTGTAATAAATGCAAAAATGCTGTGTAATTAACGAAGCGTGGGCCGCACACGCATTTTAAACTATGCATAGTAATGTGTGTGTGTGTGTGTGTGAACAAATTCCAGCTGGAAACTATAGCAGTAACAATTATACAAATGTGAATATAATCCACACAATTCAAATAATGCGATCCACATTCCACACAGCTGTGTGCAATGATTTAACAGTTGACTTGAGATTTGAATATTGTTTGGTTACGTCTGCGTCTCATTTGACTTCAAGGGCCTCCACATTTTGACGCCTGATTGAGTTACAAGTGTGCCCCCCTTCTGTCTACCTCCCCCCCGCCGTCGTCATGCATTCATATATCAATGCGAGGGTTAACTCGAGATTATCTACGATTGTTCATAATTCGTGTTGAGCATTTATATTCCTTTATTTATATGCCATGTTTGACATTTTATAACATTATGTCACACCTCAAATTTTTAATCGATGATCGAATAATAATTTTCTTTCAACCAAGAGTTGAAAACGTTTTACTTTGAATTTTAATTTGACTCACTGTGAGATTTTTACCAAATTGAGAACTTAATGTATTTAATGATTAATGATTTGCATGCTCAAAAAATCTAACTAATTGTGTTGACAACTGTGAGAGTTAAACTGAAAATCGAATTCTGTGGAATATTTTTCGAAATATCATTTTTTAAAGTTAATTGTTAATTTAAATGTCAACAAAATGTGATATTAAATTAAGCTAAAATTGATTATAAAATTGCTCTGTATCTAAATAGATAAATCTACTATTTATAACTCTGAGACGCTTAATCATCATTGGATAACTTATTGAAAGCACATTAAAGCTTTCAATTGGCTAAAAATCTCTTCAACTTGTGAATGTATGTATCTCAAATATTTACTTAATCAATATAATATTTATTGTCTAAAATATTTTTCCGTTTTTAAGGGTTATTTTGTATTTAAGTTGATTAACTTTTGTATGTAACCTCGCACAGCTGGAGAAGATGTTCGCTTTACATATTTAATTATGAATTAAACAATGTTTCCCATCACTTTTGCAATTGTTCATTTTGTTTAAGTTGAAGAGTCTTTGTCTCTCATTGTCTTCTCATCGAGTTGACAAAGGTCAAGCTAAAGTCAATGCCAGGGGTCGAGATGCGTTAATAAACGCCTCATTGCATTGCAATGTAAATTTGTACACTCCGTAATATTTATATATGTACATATTTTTGTAAGTTCATAAACTTTTATTTAATTATCATTCGAGCTTGTTCCGGCTGATCGAGTTGAGCTGCCAAACTGCCAACTTTGCAGTTAATTTTGAAAAATAAATATACTTATTTTGATTTATTACCGAGCACGTTTTTTGGGTCTGTTTTCGGTTTTTGTTATTGCTGGTTGGTAGCCTCAGTTTCAGACTCAAACTCAGGGTCAGTCTAGTTAGTTGTCTTCCTTAATGTGTTGTTCATCACTTGCCACATCGATTGCAACTTGGTTCTAAATTCAAAACACACATGCGAGATCTTAATCCGTTCATTTGCGTGTCACAAGGTCCTAAAGTCCATCCAAACAATCAACAAACAACCCAAAACCCCTCCTCCTTCTTCTCACTCCCAACTGGTTGTAAAAATCAGGGCTCATTTCTGACCTCGTAAATGCTTTTGCCATTTCTGCTGCAATCCAACGAACTAATGGCCAATGAAGACCCACATTGCCCACTTCTTGCCCACCAGTTTCAGTTTGTGGCCAGTCGACAACGCCTCAATTGGTTTCTTGGTTTCTGGGCCAACAGACGAAAGTGAATTTCTAGTTGGACGGACTCTCGCCGTCAGCACGAAAGCCATCAAAATTTCTTGACTGCTTTTGCTTTTCTTTACCACTTTATTTATATTCGTTTTTTTTGGCAAGCTATTTGTCAGTGCAACTTGCAGCTCATAAAACGAAAGCACTTTTGGCATAATATATAAAGTACAAGTTTTAAAAATAAAAGTCAGGCACTTAACTTTAATAGTTAACCCCTTAAGTACCGTGCATTTATCCGACTTTTCCTTTATAAAAAGTTGTATTTGCCAAAAATGGTTAAATACGTGTCGATTTATTTGGAACATTAATCTTTGAAAATTAATTTGAAGCTGATTGAATAAAGTTTATATTGATTTTAAAAATTTTCCATTTAATTATTTCCACTTTGTTGTAGATTTCCAATTCCAAAATATTGTAAGCAATTAACTTAACTTAATTAAGTTAATTTACAAGTCGTAAAAACTAATTTTAAACGATTATTAAGATGACTAAAAATAATTGTAATAATTATTGTAATATTCTAGTGCTTATTTGTCAACAATAAGAATCCTACACGCTCCATGAAAGCACTTCCATATTCATTTCATCATATGAAACTCATTTGGTTAAATGAATATACTATATGGAACTTATACAGCTTTTATGCATTATAGATATATGTATGTATCTATCAAAAGTATATTTGTATGTATATTATGTATGCGTTATTAAACAAAGGTCGTGTGGGGAATGAGTAATGCGGTGCTAGAACGAGAATCCAGACAAAGTCAGGCAATAAATAGAAAGACATCAGACAGACATACAGACGGACGGACACTGATCGAAGATTATAAACATTCGATAAAACAATCAAAGAGACGTAAGATTTGAATTTGCTGCCAAATATGGGCGTAACAAGTTGACGCGACTACAAAATCGATGACGACGACTATCAACAATAATAACAATAACAACAACATGTAAATTTGGATTGTATAAGATTGAAAATATTGTAAATAAGTGTCTAGAGGAAATGGAAATGGTGGGGACTGATTTAATCTGAAGTTTAAAGTCAAAACATTAACAGGGCGGGAAGTTAATTGCAAGCGAAAGTTGAATGACTTGAAGAATGATGGTTAAAACCATCTAAAACAGCAGCTGTCTGTCTGTGTGTCTAATTTATGATATTTAACACAAATTGTCCCCCTCTTGTTGTCGGACGTGGAACGTGTGCTGAATGTCAAAAATCCAATATCTGAAAAAATATAAAAATACGATCCAACAATCTGCGGATCTGTGTTGAACCATCCAAAAACCAGTCGAAAACAACAACAAATGAAAGGGGAGAAACATGTTCCCTGTAGATAACGAGACTTGTAGATATAGAGAGGAAGAGGGAGAGGGAGATAGTGAGGAAGAGTGACAAAATGATGGCGTTTATTAATGCGACTACATTGTTGCCAATGTTGACTTCATCGATAGACAGATAGATAGATAGATAAATGCAGAAATATTATACACATGTATACATTGTAATAATAATAATCATCATAATGGGGCTTTCTGTATTTATAGCAGAAATAAAAAGAAGTAATAATAAAAAAGAGAGAAATAAAAAAGAATGCGTCGTGTGGTCGCGCGATGAGTTCGCAAATTGTCAAAGTAGCTGCGGCGTTGAGATCGAGGCTCGAGGCTCTGTCCAGTCCCGCCTCCAGTTTCTCCTGACAACGGCGACAACTTGAAACGACGCCTAAACACCACACACACACATACACACACAACACAACACACACACAGTATACAAATTGCTGAACAAATTGAGTACCAATTGCGCTTCGAGGCGTGTTTAGTTAGAGATGTGCGTCTTGTAAACTTTGCTTGGTAACTATGCGTTAATGATGAAGCACAATTAAAAATATTGTGTAAAGTTTCAAGTTTTATTAATTTAAATAAAATTTAATTTTGTAATATTAAAAATATTTACTAAACGAAACTCGAAATCTAATTATAGATCGCGAATTCAAGATTGTTGTAATCTAAACTTTATAAATGTATTTTTTTGGTTGAAAATAGAAACATAGCTTAGAAAAGATCGATTCCAAGTTTATTAAAATGTAATACATGGTAATATAACAATTTTATTTTACAATTCTGTTTTACTAAATATTAATTCTTTTTGCAATTTATTTATAGAACGAAAATAAGTGAAATCTATAAAATTTAATATTATTATTACTCATGATATTTATGGTATAAATTTCTAAGTTCAATTAATTTAATTACATGGAATAAATTATTTTCAAGTCTATAATATTAAAGATCATTTTAATATTTAAAAGTTAGTCCGTGTTAAAAATGATCATATTAAAAGCATAGGAAAATCTCTTCTAAACGATCCTCGACTTTAATTTATTACCAGTTTGCAATTAACAATTTGCTGTGTACTTGGAAGCTAACTGAGAAATATGTGCCTTATAAGGCAATTCCAGCGGATGGCGAGTTCTAAAAGTTTAACAACTGCAAAAATATAAAAAACTAAAATACATGAAAATTGTATTCAATGCGAGTAATTCAGTTGTTGGTCGAACGTGCAATTATCGAGTTACAAATGAATATCTTTGTTTTTTATTCGTTTTTTTGTTTTTGCTGATTATGGTGTTGGTATCTTGTTGACTGTGCAGTTGTTGTTGTGGTTGTTGTTGTTGTTGTGGTTGTTGTTGTGTCTGTTCTCTTAACATGCATATCGTGCTATAAGTCATAAATTACATAATTGCAGCTCGTTTATCTCTTTGATATTGCAACTGCTGTCTGATTGTTGTTGTTCTTGTTGTCTCTGTTTTTAGTTGCAATATCTGCGATCTGTGACCTATGTTTTGGTTCGGGTTTGTTAACTTGCTTGGGTTGAATGCACTCATAAATCTAGTGTATTTTATTTAACTGATAACAGCTGCGCCTTTGTTTTAAGTTCATGTGTAAAGTTTTAGTTTTATTCTGAAAATTGTATAATTTAAAATTAAAATAATTAAAATTATAATGAATAAAAAATATTAACTAAATTATTAAACTCAAATCTCAGAATCTGTTTTCCCTTTTGTAAATAATCCCATAAATCTCATACGAACAGAGTATCTTCTTTCAATATCTCATTTGATATTCAGATTTAAATCTTAAGATTTGTTTGCCATTAATGACTCCCATATCATTTAACAAATTGTAACATAAAACCAATCGATCTTTCCAAGTGCTATAACTCTTTCTTTGTTACTATAGATTGTTGTTGATCGTGGACACGATTTGCATGATTAACTCTTGAGCTGCCTTTATAGAACGTATTAATTTTCATGTTTAACACTTAACTGCGATTTGCGGCTAAGACACGTCAATGTCGCGCCTTTGTATGCAAATTTTCTGTAGAAATATTACCATTTATACCTCCACGTCTATTTATGTATGTACATAATATAATTAATAATGGGGTAGGAATTAGTCGCACAGTCTGGAAAATAAACTTGTGCGCTGGGTCTGTGACTTTGATAAGTTCAGATATACCAGAAATACTGTTTAAGAACCTTTCTTTATTAAAATTTCAGTGAACTGCGCAAATATTTATAGAATGTCTGATTAGGGGAAGGGGGAGGAACTGGCAGGTGTATATCGAAGTAAAGTATTCATGTATTTTACAGAAAGTTTGCGAACATTTCAAGGTGTCACAACTCTCGGAACTGTGTGCAAACAGAAGGTACAAAAATGCTTTTAACGCTTTAAGTTGACAAATGCTTAATGCGCTTGCCCTGAACATATTTTCAATTCCCACTCATATGAATTACTTAAGTTCAGAAAATAAAGAACAACAAAAAAAATATCGAGAATTTCCCTGCACTTGCACTTCCGAGATAACGAATTGAAATTCTAGATGTTTGCTCATTGGGGGCCGATAAAGGAAGCAATGAGAAACCGTTGCCACATTCAATATTGACAAGGATGGAGGTGAAGGTGGAGGGATGGGGTGGGATTGTGGGTGGTTGTGTCATTACAGACGAGGGTCAAGCTGTTGATGCTTTTGTTATTGTGGTTTCAGACGGGAAACGGTGGCTAATGATGAGTCGAGGCTTTGGTTCGGTTTTGGGTGCGACGCATTGACGTCAAACTTGATGTTAGTCTAGTCTATTGTGAATGCCCATAAATGTCATTTAACTGTGAACTATCGATCGTTTCTGATTGTGATTTAAATAGGATAAATTTTGTTGTACAATTGTTACTAATTATGATAGGAAATTTAACAAAAATAATTTAGTTGTGATCTATCGATCGATTAATTCGTTGTGCATATTGATGGGATGTTATCGTAAGATTGTTTAAAATAAGGAAAAATTTAATGAAGGATTGAAAATTGATATTTATTTAAATTGAATTGTTAACTATCCATGGATTATCGAAAAATATCACTTCCCAAAATCAGAACAATATAATTTTACTTCTTCCATTGAATATGTGAACACATTTGACTGTCGCTTTATTCACAGCGATCTCTTCCTTGATTATTAATTGTTATCTCATAAAAAAAGCAAATAATCGGCTTATCTGACCTTGCGCTCAGTTTATATGCAGATATATCGTTTATATTAACTCTGACTTTTTTATAGTTTTTGTTTATCTTTTTGTGATTAAGTGCATAGTTTATAGGCAGTTAATATAATGCGATTTTAATTTAATCCATGCAGCTCTTAAGCTTACGATAGTAAAAATTTAAAGCAATTGCTGCAATTTATTTCGACTTTATACAGATCTTTATTTAATTAAAAAGAGGTGTAATTAAGCAACTACGTTTATTTAAATTGTTTTGAACATTTTTCTTTTAGTTCAAACAATTCAGTTATAAACTTACAAACTTGAACTCTAGTTGAAGCGGGAAAATGTAAATAATTTTAATTTTCTGCGAATTAAATTTTTTGAACTGATAAAATCTGAATGATGAATTATAATCTCGATTTAATTAGTAACACTTTAATAACTGAACCATCAACTGAAGTACTTTCAACAACATTGACTCATCAATTAATAATTATATATTTTTCATGATTTCCTGGTGTTGAGTCAACTTGAGTTGTGAGGTTTTAAGTCTTTAATAATTAACTATAGTAAGTAGGATAATGATATGTTTATTTTTTAAGTATAAAGTGCTTAAGTGTTTTGTAGTTGTGTAAGTTCAAAATGAATCGACTTGTTTAAACAATGTTTATTTTCTTTCTTTCTTTCTGCAGTTTAATTGTACAACAACAAGTGCAACAATTGGCACAATTGGCGATAAATCAGCAGCAACAACAATAAAGAGACGCCGCTTGAACTTTCAGTAAAAACTAAAAGAGGGGAGAAACGAAAACGACAAACAAAAAAAGAGTAAAAACAAACAAAAATAATAAAAACGAAGAGCAAGGCAAGGAAAAGCAGGAGGCAGTGCATCATTAGCACACGCAGACATTGTTGTCTTGGTTTCAGTTTCGCTTTTGGCTATTTTGGTGCTGTATCTGTGTATCTGCGAGATACATTTATATATCTTTTCGAGGCCCACGCCTGCCAGGAATGCAGCATGTGGCCATTTAAAGGCAACAGACAGCCACAAAGCAACAACAGCAACAACAAGAAGTGAAGTAACAACAACAACAACAAGTGCAAGTGCAACTGCAACTTTGGAGCCCACTTGACTGTCACTTGGCAGTCACTTAACAGTCACTTGGTATTCCAAGCAGCGAACCGGAAAAGCGTCGATGAGTTTCCCTTGACTGCCAACGGCAATTTCAAATTCCCTCACTCGCACAACAACAATGGACGCAACTTCAACAGCAACAACAACAACAGCAGCAACAGCTCCGCCTCTAACAACAACAACAGCAACAGCGACAACAACAACAACAGTTGCCAGATCTTTGGATCAACAGGAGGAGCCAGTGATTGGTTCACCAAATCATTCGCACTATTCGAATCTCACCAGCAACAGCAGCAGCAACGCCAGCAGTCCATCGGTGGCCAACGACACCAGCAGCTCATCCTCCTCCTCCTCGGCGCCGCAATACAGCGAGGACTTGCGTGCAGCGGCAGCGAAGGCAGCGACGGCAACAACAACAACAGCAACACGTCCGACTCCCAGTCAACGTGGTTCACACTCCACCAAGACCTGTGAACTGGATGTGGGCGAGGAGGAGCGCGATACCTTCTCGCCAGTGTCCAGTCCGGAGTGCAACGGTGCTGCAGTTGCTCTCGTTGTCGCCGTTGGCGGCGGCAGCAGCAGCAGCAGCAACTCCTGCGGCCGGGATAACAAAAGTTACGAGTCCAAATTGAAGCCACCCTCCAAGGAGGAGAAGCAACGTCAGAACGAGGAAATTGTGTGCATGGAAACGTCAACAGTTTCCACCGAGACCGGATCCTGGGAGTCTGTCTATCCCAATGTCAATGTGATGTCATCGCAGGCACAGCCGGAGGGCATAACGGCCAACTGCCTGTTGCGGGAGCTGGAGAAGCGGGAACAAGCGTTGAGCACGTCGGGGAATAGTGCTTGCTTTATCGACGCCTCGTCGCTGCGCGATGAGGATGAGGTGCTGTCGTTTCCCAGCCTGGATGGCAACCAGGCCAATGACCCGGAGCTAGATGCCAAGCCCGAGTCGGAAATGGAACTGGAGCAGTTCCACAAGGCGTTTGCCAAGTGCAAAGTCAACAGTTTGCCACCACGCAGCAGTCAGTCCAATTGCAGCTCCGATGTGGAAGCCGAGGATGAACAGCAACAGGACTCGAATAGTGTTACCAACAATCTGTCCGATGAGGAGAAGCTGTGGAAGCGGGAACAACAGTTGCCGGCAAGTGTGGCCACTGGCGATGCCACCGAAGCGAGCAGTGTCTCCCTGCCCGCGGATGCGGATTCCTCCGACTCCTCGCTGAGTGCGGCACGAAGGCGTCGCGCTGCTCCAACGGTTCCCATGGCGGTGCCATACAGCTTCCAGCACAATACACAGCAGTTCAGTGTGCATCCGTTGGCCAGCAGTCCCAAATTTGCATCTCATCATCATGGGCAACATGATCTCAGCTATACGACGGATTACTCCTCGAGCAGTCCCGGCCACAACAGTTTGGTCTGGTCCGAGCAGAGCAGGCAGCAGTCGCAGCAACCACAGCAACAACAACAGCAACAGTTGCAACATCATCATCATCATCCAACGGAGACGCCACACAACTCGATGGTGCATGTCTTGGAGCCGGTGTCCAGCAGCAACAATAGCTCCATTCATCGGGATTACACGTTGAGTTCATCGCTCTCACATCATCGGGATTCGGGTGCCTATTGCAGTGATGCCACCGACTCCCCGTTGCCCCTGCCCCGCACTCCCAAGCGCTCCAAGTTCGATGAGGCGAATCCCATTGTTTCGGGTGGCGCCTCCATTGAGGATTTCCGGCAAAAGCATTGCGATAGTCCCAGTCTAAAGCGCCGCACCGATGCCTGTCCCATTGTCTCGGGCGGATTTGTTTCGCTTGACTTTGCTGCCACGCGTCCGCTGCAGGATGAGGATGACGAGGAGGCGGAGCAGCAGCGGGCGGATGAGGATGCCGAGCTGGAGGGTGTGGAGCTGAGGATTAAGTCAGGTCAACTGGCGAGGAAACCGTTGGCAGGCATTGCCTCCTGGGTGGTGGACATGAGCGATTGTCGTCCCGAGCGACGCAAGAGCAGCAGCTCCACATCCAGCCTGGAGGCAGCGAATCCCGCACGTTTCCGGGAGCGTTCCGATTCCAACAGTTCGCATAAGAGTGGCTGCGGTTTCTATGTGTCACTGGATGACATGGACAGAAAGCCAAAGTCACAACCACAATCGCAGGAGAAGCAGCAACCAGCACTGAGCAAATCCTACACAGCGCCCAAGGCGGCCAATTTCTTTGTGAATCTCTCGCAGAGCGATTACCAGGCGCAGGCCAAGGAGAAGGAACAGCAGGCGCTGGAGCAGGTGCAGTCGGAGACCAAGACACACGAGCAGTCCAATGAGTCGGATAAGAAGAACAACATCTTTAGCATGTTTATCGACTTTGGTGAGCCGCCCAAGCCGCGTGCCACGAATGGACGCAAGGAGCCCTTTAATCTGGCCCAGCGCTTGTCCAGCTCCTTAAGTGTGGCCCAACGACGTGGCGAGGATGTGATGAAGTCCAGTGCCAGCTCCACGGAAACATTGATGGCCAAAAGTGGCACACAGCAGCAGCAGCAACAACAACCACAACAGGAAAGCAAATCTCTGGATTATCGCTGCAATTTGGAGCAGCAACCGTTGACGGTGGCGGCGCTGCGTCGGATGTCGCGATGTCAGGAGCCGAGCAAGCGGCACAGCTGGGGCAGCAGCAACAAGGAGCAGCCAACAACGGGCGATTGCAAACGTTCCATTAGCCTGACTGCAAATGGCGGAGATCAGCCCGGAGCGGGTTTAATGAGCATCATTGACAAGCTGCCCATCATCTCGAAGGCATCCTCACTCTCAGTGGACAGTTCGCTATCGCCATATGATGACTACAGTGGAGCCTCGAATGCGGGCGCCCTGAGCAGCTGCTCGGATGAGGAGCAACAGGCGGCGGCGACGGCGGCGCGTCTCAAGAAGCGTCGTCGGGATGCCCAACTGAATGAGACGTATGACAAGAGCAGCAGCATGGCATCTGTTATGACCGAGGGTGTGCTGTCCAAGGATATGTCACCAGCATCCAATACGGACACGGATGACTTGACCTTTCAGCAGGATGAGCAGCTGGCGTTGCGGGAGGTGCAACAACTGAACCAGCAACAACAACAACAGGTGCCACTTCAACTCAGCAGCAGCTCGAATCGCACCTCGATTATGGAGACCATTATTGAGGCCAAGGAGACGGCATCACCCAAGAAGCAGGCGACGACGACGACGACGTCGACGACTCTGAGTAATGGCCACACCATGGAGACGTTGCATGCCACAATTGAGAAGCAGAAACAGTTGCTGGAAACGGTGAATGAGCACGCGGAGCAGCCGGCGAATTTTGTCAAACTGTCCGACATGGATAAACCGGTGGCGAAGCATGAACTGCAGTCCCCGGATGCAATGAGCAAGAGTGCGGGCAACCAGCGGAGCAACAGTCAGCGTTTCTATCGCGATGATCAGCATCGTGTGGCACGTCCGCATTCCTGGGCCATGACGCGTTCCACGGGCGCTGGCCACAACAACAACAACAATATCCAGAACTTTGCCAGCTCTGTGGATAATCTGAGAAGCTTATCGCGTCTGTTTCCCAATTTCAGCAAAGAGTTTTCCAATTCGTTGCCCGGGGACATGACCCTGGACAATGGACAGCAACAGCAGCAGCCACAGTTGGATTACATACAAACGGATTTGAGTGCAGACTCAAGTCTCGCATCCAGTTTCAGTCGCTCCGGCATGGATGAGTCTTCCCTGAGTTGTCGCCAGCCGCGTCGTCTGGGCGAGGATCTCCTCAAGATGTTCCTGCAGGAGATTGCCACCGATATGCTGGTCGAGGTGCATGGACGACGGATACGGGCCCACAAATGTATTCTACGGAGTCGTTGTCAGTATTTTGCCGCCATGTTGGCAGGACATGGCTCCCAGAGCGTTGTCTCCCTGCAGGGCTATTCCTATGCCGCCGTTCACTTTGCATTGTGCCACATTTACTCGGGTGCCTCGCATCCGCCGGATGGCATCAGTCTGATGGAGCTGGCCGCCTTGGCCGATCTCCTGGGCTTGGAGGGCCTCAAGGAGGTCACTTCGCACGCCCTGAAAACGAATTATTGCCACAACTTCCATAAGCCCTGCTCCGGCTGCATCGACGGCATTCTCCAGGTGCTGCCCGTGGCCTTGAATCACGCTCTCGACGATCTCTACCGCAAGTGTCTGCGCTGGACGTGTCGCCACTATCTCAAGGTCTGGCCCACGCGTCAGTTTGCTCAGCTTCCGCCGGATATTCTCGGCCGTTGTCGTCAGCAAATTGTTGCCTATTTGGTAAGTAAAACATTTTGAATTCTTTTTCAGTCAGTACAAGTCAAAAAAAGAGTCAAGAATGCCACTATTTTTTAGCATTTAGTGATTTGCATTTATTCCTTTTGAATTTAGACTAAGTGTTTAAAAACGATCGTTTTTCGCTTTATCGGACTTGAAATCATCAACTTAAAGTGATATAAATCCACTGAATATCGCCGAATTAGTATTAGAACTGTTTAAAGAAATTCAATTCCGACAAATCTTATCGAAAGTGAAATTCGAAACAGGCCTGATTGTATATGTATGTTACGTTTAATGTTGTTCGTCACAAAATTGGATATCACTAGATTTTTACCTCGTAAAGATGTTTTTTCTTATAAGATTCGTATGTATCTCTTAAACTATTGACCTAAAATTAAAGACTGCGTTTGAATGAACTATACGTATTTGAATTTGTCGAGTAAAGTTAAAAAATTTCTGAAAAATAGGAAAAAAAAGTATAATCTTACAAATGTAAATATCAAAAGTATACCCGTTACTTAAAAAAGAAGTAGAAGGGTATATTGTATCCGTCTATCCGTACGTCTCACAGTGGGCCCAAACTGCTCTGCTAGCGGAATTTTATTAATAACTCGAGTAAATGAAGAGATATTTGAATGAAAATTTTAACTTAAGGATTTCAATGCACTCTTCACGTACTCTCTAAATTTCAATATTCTAGGTCAAACATTTCTCATACCTCCCATACAACTGATTAATAACAATACTGGACACTTTTCGGACCTGTGTCTTGGGGCAGAGGTCCCAAAAATTTTTTATGGGACGGCCCATGTCTAACCTTTTTTGTTGAAAAAGAGGCATGTCAAGCCATTTTTGATTTTTTTTTTTCAAAAAAGTTTCTACTGTATCTGCATGCCTTTCATTTTTTGTAAAATGGGCCACGAAAGCTTTCAACTTTTTGTTTTTTTCTTCCAGGTAATTTTTATAAAATATACCAAATACAAATTCTTTGATGGCTAACATTTTATTTTTGGCCACTTTTTCGTTAAGCCAATTAATATAAATATATATATATAGCGCTTCGAAACTGACATTCCACCTAAAAAGGGCAACAGACTTAAGAGTTGGTTCGTAGTTGGTTAACATTTTGGAAATTTGTACACCACAAGGACTCATACTTTACATATATGCTAAAATTAGCTCGGATCCGATCCGAGCACGCTAGTTTTAGCCCAAAGTTGACAGCATACGCTATAAAAAAATGTATTTTAAAAAGGCATACTTTCACCACATTTTTTTTGCTACACATGAAAAGACGGGTCACAAGCATATAATTTTTATTTAGTACATACCTTATCTGATTAAGAAAAAAAGATATTGATTCAAGAAATTGACAATTGGTTTGAAATTTGGCTCAACCAACAAAGGCTTAAGAATGCAGTCAAATATTGGCAGGCCACGTGCTAAACATATGTTCACTTTGGAAGCTCACATCCGATTAGGAATGCACCGGAAAGCTTATGCAAAAGCTTTTATAAGCTATGACAAGAGTTGTCTATCAAAAGAAATAAAAAAAAACCCGAATATACAAAAATTGAAATTCGACTTATATCCCGCTAGATTGCCTATTTGGGCCACTGTGCGTCTGTTCGTCCGTGTGAGATCCTAGATCTCAGAGACTATAAGAGCTAGAGCAACTAAATTTGGCATACAGACTATTAAAAACCCCGAGCAGGTGAAATTTTTTTTTTTAAATTTTTGCCACGTCTCTTTCCGCCTCCGAAAATCGCGAAAAACCACAACACGCAAAGTTTTTAAGATATTAGGATTTTTTTGCTAATTAACGTTAACTACTATTGTTACCAATCATCCTACTAAATCGTACCAAAATCGGACAAACAGAAAGGTGGTAATGGCGGATTTAAGTTTTTAAGCAATATAACTGCCTAAAAGTATGCAATAAAAATATGGTATGCATTTTTAAATAAGTTCTTTGTTCGGGAGCTCGACTATAACCTTTCCCACTTGTTTCTAATGAACTGCACTTTGTTTTCCTGCCTGCTAATCTTTAAATTGTATGCTACTCAGACCTCCGAGACGGTGCTGGACACGGTGCTGGACTGTGATCATCTGCTGGCGCAGTTGTCAGCCTATCGCTGGGGTCACGTCTGTGAGCAGCTGGTGCGCGACATCCTGGACGCTGCCTATGCCTATGTGGGCGATCACTTTGCCAGTTTGATTGCCAGCGATTCGTTCCTGTCGCTGGGTCACGATCGCAGTCGCCACATTCCACGATTGGAGACTCTGTTGCTGCAAACGGCAGCGGCACTCACTGCCGAGCAGGCTTGTCGCAGTTATCAGCGTGTGACGCGACTGAACACGGTGCTGCAGGCGAAGCTCATCCAGATGCCGGTGAATCTCGGCGAGTTGGCCAAGGAGCTGCAGGGACTGCAGGAGGAGCAACTGGACTGGCAGCCGGAATACATTCGTTTGGTCAGTGCTCTTGTCTACGCCGTCGAACAGTGTCTGATTCGACAATGTTCCCGTGCCATGCGAGTCACGGCCTGGCAGCGCATGGATCTGGAGCTGCGCAAGAAGATACAGACAATGGCGCGACTGACGGAGCCGCTCGATATGAAGCGCAACGGTGGCAAACCCGTGAGCAAGGCCTTCTCGTTTGGCGGCAGCACACGCAGCCAGGATCTCGTCCAGATCAAGCTGGCCATTCAAGCGCAATCGAAACGCGCCCAGGCCCACGAGACGCAGCTGTATAAGGCCACACAGACAACCCACGAAGCCGGCAACGTTCAGACCACGGAGCGCGGTGTCCAGGCACAGGCCAATCATGATCTGCGCGAAGGCAGCAGTGGGTATTCAACAACTTTTTTACTTCTCAAGTTTTCTTACTTGTTATTTGTCCACTTGCAGGTAAATTGCTCAAGTCCAATTCCCGCGCCTATGTGCCGCAGACGCAACGCGCCAGCTCCCAATCCGCGACCGATCGCCATAGTCTTAACTCGCATAGACGCACACAGTCGGAGGCGCCGCCTGCGACACAAAAGAAACCCGTGGCAGCTGCTGCTGTGGCAGTGGCGCCACCGCCGCCACAGGTAGACGCCAAGGTGGTTGCCCAAAACCGGAGTTCTGCTCCCGTGCGTGCACGTTATCTGGAGCCGAGGAGGCCGCGTGCCGCTAGCGCCAGCAACAAAAACAACAACAATAGCAACAGCCACAGCAGCACAGGTCCGATTCGCAGTGCCACCAGCTCGAGCATTCCGGCGGCACGCAAGGCACAGGCCAAGAATCTGCATATATCTTCCAGCGACAGTTCGCGCAACTCGAGTCCAGCCGCCGTACGACGTGGACCGAATGGCACACGGCTGGGCAACAAGTCGAGCAACATGTCCTCAGACAGTTTGGCCAAAAGTGGATCACGTGAGCGTTACTCCTCGGATCTCAATGTGGACTCGATGGCGGAGAGCATGAAGAGCTCGGTGATTACAAACAAAACGATCTCACACGAATCGCTGTCGAGCAGCTCCAAATTGGCGCGCGTGCAGCAGCTCAATGGCCATGGGGTCAAGCAAATAACAACGACGACAGCAACAACAACAACGTTGCCACCAATGAGGGGCACACAACGCAGCTCGACGGTGGGGAATCGATCGACGCGTCAGTTGAAGCAACAGCACAATGCGGGCACTTCGAATGGTTCCAGTCCCAGTTCGGTGCACACAACCAAATCGGCAACAAGTCGCTTGTCCTCCGTCAGCAGCACGTTGTCCACGCGTGAGCTCTTCAAACAACGTTCCATATCGGTGCCAGCTGGCGGAGATGCTCCAACTAAAGGTCGTCATAGTTTTCTCTCAGCCAAATCGCGTGAGATATTGGCCAAGCGAGCGGAAAAGAATAAGTTACAACAACAGCAGCAGCAACAGCAACAACAACAGCAGCAGTCGCAACAACAACACAGCTCGGGAGATGAACGAACAACACAATTGCGAGCATCTGCGGGTCCGTTACGCTCCTCGTCACATTCCGCCGTTAGCAGCATGCTGCAGCAGCACAATCTGCGCAATAGTTTGCCCTCCAATATACCCACAAGACGTCCCAATACGCTGCACTTGCGCAAGACAACAACAACAGCGGCAACAAATGGCCATAAATTGACCACAAATGGCGTCATGAATGGCACGCATCCTTACAAGTCTGCCCAGGCGGTTAAACAGAAACTGGATTTGCTCATCGATGCCCAGCTGGAGAGGGAGAACAGCAATAATGGCCAGCGTGTCGA
>JBAMBK010000483.1:0-30000 GCA_037043435.1 Drosophila suboccidentalis | reverse complement strand
AATATTTTTTTGTATTGCTGACTATCAATAAGTTAAATGTCTGCACATAATCCAAAGGATTGCCAATCAATCAATTTGTTAAATCATTATTGAAAAGTGTCTTATCTTTATTAAACGCCCAAATATAATTTTTTTTAAATTAATTTTGTTTGCATAAACAAACCATTCTAAATTCTCCTAAAAAATAACTTCGATACAAAATGTATTTTCTGAATTATTAACGAAAATTGGGGTGTCTTATGATTATGAAACGCACCTTATAAATAAAATTGTTATTTTAACTTATATCAAATGAGAATGAATAAAACTGTTGCTTTATTTCCTATTTACAGGCGGAGAATCCAAAGAATCGTGGCCCGCGTCTCTGTGCCATGCGCATCCAGCAGAATGGCCAGAGCAACATATTGCTGGACAATCTGGAGTCCATAGAGACGCATGTGCCGGTGATCTACAAGCGGCGCGAGAAACTGCTGGACGAGGAGCTAAACGATGGCAAGGATATCATCACCTCCAAGGAAAGCAACGCGGCGGCAGCTGTGGATGCCTGGCAGGCGTCTGTGGCGCCGCACGAGACTGTGGCCCTGCAACCGGTGCTGGAGCCACAGGTGGAGCTAAAAGAGACTGAAAAGATGGACACGACAATGGCAACGTCCGCAGGAGCGGAAGTGGGAGCGGTAACGGTAACGGCAACGGGAGCAGCAGAAATTGTAGCAGTTGCCGCTGGTGTTGTGGCCAATTCACCGAAGCATTCGGCCAACTCGAGTTCGCTGAGCGATGCCATTGACTACCAGGAGAGCGTCCTGTTGCGTCGCCAGCAGCTGAACCGAGTGGCCGAGTGGGTGCAGCACAATACACAGCAGTTGGAGCAGCGGGCGTTGCAGCAACCGGCACTGCCGAGTGATTCCAACTCGGGCACAGAACGGCAATCGTCGTACTCCACGCTGGACCACATGGACTCCATATCGATCGAGAAGCTGAGCATGGATTCGGGCTATAAGACGACGCCACAACAGCTGACCAACGGCTATGCCGATGCGGGCAAATCTACAGAGGATTCGCTGTCACCCAAAACGGATATCACGAGCAACTCGTTGCCGGAGGCGTTACCGATTCCGACTCCTCCGCCCGCCGCCGCCACAGTTGCCGCGACCAAGAAGGCGGAACTTTGCACCACCTACTACAGACGCACCACGCGATCCGGGCTGCCAGTGGCCTACACCACAACGACAACCACGACGACCACGATGACAGCAGCTGCTGCTGGCGGGGACTCCCAGCAATGCTCCTCGTCGGGCTCGCCCTCGCTGCTGTGCCCCGAACAGCCCACGTGTGATATACTCAACTACAAATATTATCCCAATGATACGGACAAGACGCGATCGGTGCAGGCGGAGCTGCATACGACCACACAGCATGTTGACATCGCCCAAATGGAGTACAATGTCAAGCAGTTTCTCCTGAAGCAGAACGAATGGTCCATGCGAGCGGAGGCAACAGCCGGAGGCGGAAGCGGAGCCACAGTCCAGGGTGGAACAGGCGGAACAGTTGCTGGCCCAAGGCTGATGCGGCACACACGACTCCTCGGACCAGGTGTGGGCGAGAGGGTACGCATGGCAACGCCCGGAGGCGCAGTGGCTGCCACGCCCAGTGTCCTGGCGCCGCACAGAACTGAAACGAATTTATAAGAGATGCAAATGCGGAAGATGCCGGAGAAGAATGAGAAACCAAATTGTATTCTAGTTTAGCGCAAGACGAGACAAGATTCGATAAGAGTCCCAAATAAAGGAATGCTTAAGATATAATATAAAAAACTATATATATACTAGTAAATGTACGATATATATATTTATATATATATGTATACCTATGTAATACTTAAAACTACATCTAAGCTGGCGTTGGAGAAGTTTTTCCTATGTTTTATTTACTTTAGAGAAGTTCTTTGGATTCCATCTATACATAAGTATTTCTAAGGTCTTCCTGCTTCTGTATAAACTGTGTAAACTCAACTTTAATGTCTTCCTTTCTCACAATCGAATCTCTTTCTCATTTCTCTCTCACTTTCTCTGCACTCTTGCCAACGCCAGTTTTTTCCCGGCATATTTAAAGCATATGATTATTCCATATGATATTCAAATTTCGCATTACCTTTTGGTGTCTGCAAGTTAATCGCCCCATTTAATATATATACTTACTTACAAACATATATCTGCCTAGGCTCTCACGATAACTCAAAGAAATTATGCTATATATACACTTAAAAGAAGAAAAAGAAAAACTCAATCGATTGATATGTATTTGATAAGCGCATTATATTTTCTAGATTCCAATTGTGCAATATTTGTTATTAGCGTGAAAAAAAATATAAAAATAAAACCAAAACGAATTTTTATTTTTATAAAATGCGACCAAAAAAAAGGAAGAAAATGAAAAACAAAAAAATGCAAGTAAATCGACCCTTTCGAGAGTTAAACGTTAAGTTAATGAATACATTTCCGCAATGCATGGCTAAAACTCATATAAAAAAAGAAAAAGAACCGCCAAGAACCTGCCTAATGTTAGCTTCTATTCTATGATATAGCAGCCGCTCTATAACTAACCTATATACAAGTGTAACTGTACCTTCTTAGTAAAAATTTGCAGCAACTGTACTCATTCCTGCCCATTAGATGACCTTCGTACATACATACATACATACAAGCAAGCCAAGCCTACATACTCTCTCTATATCTCACTTTCGTACATACAGAACATGCATATTTATACATACATATATACCTAAAAACCTGTTCTCAATAATGATTTAGCATCAATTTCACTCAAAAACATCATTGCATACTTTTGGGTGCAATAAAAACTCTCAAAATGAAATTTGAATACAGATCTGATAAGAAAACCATGAACTTTCTATCTTCGGTGTACCGAAAATATAAATACCCTTGCAGACAGATTAGAATATGGTTTTACATACATTAATTTCAAATTTTCTGAAATTAATTAAATTTTAGTTTTGTGTTTTGAATGAAACTTGATTGGAATATGTGAAAATTACCATAACTAACATTTGTCAAGAGCAAAACAGCTATTCATACTAAAAATCGAGTTATTTGTATCAATCCAAATTGTTTTGCAACTTAAAGACCGATAAAACGACACTTTTAATGTCTGTACGCCTAAAATACCATTAAGAATAAGTTCGATAAATCATCACAATATGAAAATACCCTCTGCAAGCGTAACAAAAGACATGTAACCTTCAGATGAACAGCTAAAAATTCATAGCATATGCATTGCCGCAATATATATATATAAACGTATCTGAACAGACATATGATGTAATGCCCACACACACACTCAAACACACAAACACCACATATATATATTTACATATATAGCGCATCACATGTATACACAAATACATATATATTCGTATATACCCAACCCACAAAAATGGCTTCAAATTATCTACCGATTCAATTTCTATATATATATATTATATGAAACCTATATATACACACACATACACATGCGTATTCCTCCCTGCCGTATTTAAATCAAAATTAAATGCCTATTTACTCGTCTATTTACACAAACATACATACATACATAGTCTCAAAACACAAATACATACCTATATCTCGAAATTAGTTTATCATGTATACACTGAGCGAAATGCTAAATGGAAATGCTTTAATACTGTTATGTTTGGCCTAATTATAAACATTTAATTAGATAAAAGTTTCTCATATAAACCAAAACCTATTACTATTACTTACATATACTTAAAGCGGGCTCAATCTCACTCGAAATCAATTCGAAATATATATCGAACAAATATTGCGAGGGTAGGCACTGCACTTATCATTATAACAACTTCAACTATAAAGTCGAAATGTCAGCAACAACAAATGAAAAACAAAAAGAAAAAGACTTGAAAACGTTCTTCGAAAGAATCTCAAACCAAACACAATCAAAATCGAGACATATTTCAACATATTTGAGGTAAAAACAAATCCTACATCAAAAGCACATTAAATTAAAACCTATTCCCATTTCAAAGTCGCATCTTAAATATATATATAATATCATTTTTGATAGCAATAGAACACTGCCCCCTAATCCAGCTCCAACACTTAACTGCACCTTCCATCAGAATCACCTCATTAAGCTTAAACATTTAACTTTAAGTAGAATTATTTCAACAAATTTTCTCGAGCTCAAAGATCAGCTTAAGCAGTTTAACGATTATTAGCAAAAACTAAATCAATTGAAATGGAATTTCAACAAAAAAACAAAAACCAAAAAAACAATGTAAACAAAAAGCAAACATAAATTAAATTTAGCGCAAATATATGGGCATAAGTTTAATCCTATTTTACACTTTCCCCTCCCAGCTGCTTAATCAAGTAATTAGTTTTAAGCGTTCGCTAAGTTCCCTTTCTCCCCTCTTCCCCCTCTCCCCTCCTTAGCCTTATGTGAGTGTACATTTTTTGCGCCTAGGTTGATTGTAACAATTTTTGAGCTATCGAACCACCTTAATGTGTAACAAAAATACTAAAAACCAAAACAACATTAAATAAATATGAAATAATTTTTTGAAAAAAAAAGTCAAGAAATTTGTATTATTTAAGGAACTGTAAGTGGAAGTTAAAAGATTAAAATCACTATGAAGTTTTATCTTATAATATCTAAAGAAGTGTATATTGACAGGTAGACCATCAGCACAATATAAAAGATAATTCAGTATCAGCCGATCCCTTCAATTTTTATTTTTAGACAAAATTTATGACTGTTTTATAGATAAGTCCCAAATTCTCAGTTTCCTTAGTAAATACTTATCCTTGTTTACTTTCACGATGTTGTTTCTTACCTGCGAATTCCTTTTACTTCTTCCATTTAATCTTATCTTTGATATTTTTGTTAATGTTTAACATGTCAGCTTTGGAATTTTCTTTACCTAAATAAACAAAATTATCTACGATTGATATTTTGAGATCCTAGATAAATATAAAAGATAGGCCAGCAGAACAAAATTGATAAATGCACCAAGTATTTTTAAACTTTTAGTTTTTTACTCTGATAAATTTTTTTGTAATATATTATTTTATTATGAGTGAAACAAAATTTAATGGCAAGACTTCATGAAATCAGTTTTCAATCTTTTCCATTTTAGGAACTAAGTAAAATAGATGAAAATCCAAATTTCCATGAATAAGAGATCCTAAAATAATGTGTGAATTTGTTGAAAAATTAATATTTTAATTCAGATAAAATAAACTTATTTTTATTAATTTAACTTCTTTCGAATATTTTAATTTTCATATATTATATTGTTTGCTGATTTCGATTCCCTCTACTAAAAACCAAATAAATAAAACTCTGCTTCTCTTTTAATTGTGATGTTTTCAGTTTTTTATTAAATATAAATTCCTGCGAAAATGAAATAAATAGTTTGTTGCATGCACTTAAACAACTATGGAAAGTTTTTCTCTTGCTTTTCGCGCTCTCTCTTAAATATGTGTTCTTGAAGGCGATCGAAAAAATGGCGATAAAATGGCTTCAGTCAATGCGAGTTCTGTGCCAGGATGCGAGAGTCGAGTCGAGTTCGAGTCCCTGGACAGATGGAGATGCAAAATGATGAGATGTCTGCACTCAGAAGACTCAACGAATGCAATGCGGATCTTCAGAGTTTTTCGACAAAAACGGCGGCATCGTCGGCGGGGGCAACATCGGGAGCAACATCGGGGGCAACGTCGGGGGCAACATCGTTGGCAGAGGCATCATCGTTGACCACGATCACCTCGTTGGAGGGCACAGCCTCCTCGAAGGAATCATCGACGGTTTCGCCGCTGCTGCGCACCTCGTTCTCCGACTCGCCCGGCTGCTGGGCAATCTCCTGGGATTCCTCGATCTTGTCATCGACAGCCGGCTTCTGGGTTGGCACTGGAGCAGCGGGTGCATTTGTGGGTCGATTGCCGCCCAGGAAATTGATGATACCCTGGAATGGACCCTGCTGCTGTTGCTGTTGTGGCGGTGCGGCAGCTGTGGCATTGTTGCCACCGCCAAACACATTGTTAACAAACGACTGAATGGGACCTGGTGGACGTGCTGTGGTCGGCTGTGCATTCTGACCGGTTAAGCCGGAGAGTGTGTTCTGGAACTGTGTGCCCAGATTGTTGGCGAACTGCTGAATACCCTGGAATGCCTGAGTTGTGGTATTTACCACATTCTGTACGGCATTCTGCGCCGTGGTCACGGCGGGCTGCAGAAAACCAGGAACTGTTGGTACCGCGGGTGCCGGTGGTGCAGCAGGTTGATCCGCAGCCACCAGTTGAGTTTGCTGCTGCTGCTGCTGTGGCTGACCATTGAACTGGCTAAGGAATTGGCCAATGGGCGAGTTCTGAATCAACTGCTGCACAAAGTTCTGCTGCGTCGAGCTCTGCGTGGGCGTGGCCTGTGTGGCTTGACGAAGATTGGGCTGCACTGCCTCCTCAGCCACTTGCTGCTCGGGCTCAGCGACGAGCACAACGGGAGCAACTACCTCGGGAACAGCTTGGACAACATCTTCAGCAGGCAGGGAATTCAGTATGGGCTGGGCGGGTGTCTCTGCTTCCAACTGTGGTTTTGACTCGGACTTGATCTCGGACTTGGTCTCGGACTTGATCTCAGACTTGATCTCAGACTTGATCTCGGACTCTGCCAGTTTCTCTGGCTCTGGCTCTGACTGCTGCTGTTCCTTGACCAGTTGTGGCTGTTCTTCTGGCTTGGTTTCTGCTTTAGTCTCAAGTTCAGCTTCTTTTCTGGCCTCTGGCTTGGCTGTTTCTTTAAGCTCGGTCTTGGTTTCTTGCTTAAGTTCTTCCTTAAGTTCTTCCTCCTTAGCTTGCTCCTTGGCTTCCTCCTTGGCTTCCTCCTTGGCTTCCACTTGAGGTTCCAGTTTAGCTTCCTCCTTGGCTTCCACTTTAGTTTCTTCTTTAAGCTCCTCTTTAATCTCCTCTTTAGCTTCCTCTCTGGCCTCTTTCTTGGCCTCCACGGCCAACGGCTCTTCAATCGATTTCTTCTGCTCAATCTGCACTTCCGTCTCTTGCTTTTCCAATGTCTCCGTCTGCGTCTCCTTCTCCGTCTCGGCCTTGACCAATGGCAATGCCTGTGGCTCCGGTTCCTTGAGGATCTCAACGGGTATATCGAGTGCCTCCTTGGGCGCCTGCAGCACACGTCCCTGGGCTGCCACCGCCAGGCAGACTAACACCAATAAAACTGACTTCATTTCTTTTTTTGGAATAAATACTTTTTCCAGCAACTTTTCAAACTGCCCACGACGCGACCTGAGATGTTTAAGGGGAACTCGATGAATGTACGCTTGCGCCTCACGGCCACAACTGTTTGAAATTTCTTTAGCCTCGTCGCATTTATAACCCGACCCGGAGTCAGCGACGTCAGCGTCGACTGCGGCAGCGGCAGCGACAGCGACTGCGCACGCTGCGTAAAAGAGTAAAAGACAATCTGAAGTTGTTGCCATCGTCGTCGTTGTCGTCGTCTTGGCCAATTCTTGTGCTTAATGTCATTGAACTGATGCAGTCCAAGGGCCCAAAGAGGCCAAAGAAATCGCCGAGGATAATTGGCCAGCTCTTCATTTATTTTGCTTGCACTTGCAGCGGGGGCAAAGTGGGAAGTGGGAGGACAGAAGATCCGCAGACGGTGCTTGCAACAAGTTCTACTAGTTGTTGCACCGATCAAGGTTATCCATTAGTAAATAGACAAAGTTCATTTGGCGATCGCTTGGACTTTGACTTCAGTTGCAGTCAGAGAGGGGAAAAATTGAAGCAACTTTAAGATAGATGAGAACAACTAGACAGAGGATTTTTTTTAATGTATCTAAAGATAATATAAATAGTTATGCAGGAATTAAATTCATTAAATAGGTAGTTTATTGTATTAATATTAGTTTAGTATATTAATTTGATCAAACTATCTAACATAAATATAATAAATTATAAAGTCCTCTATCATGTAGTTTCAATCATACAAAAAAGATTGTTAGATCGGAAATTAACTTTTGTGAGTTTTGCCATATTCCAGTTAAATATAAATTGAAAGTAAATGTTTTTTTGAATTTGATTTTCATTTCTAAATAAATATTATATATGAATTTTAGGTATTTAATTCAGATATTATATACTATTCCAAGGACAATCGCAATACTTATAAAAATACTTTGAAAATTAATCTAAATTATAAACTATCGAATGTCTAACCTGATAGAGAATATATTATAAATATTAAATCATTGAAGTTAGTAAGTAAATTAAATGAGGTTAGCTGAATCGATTTAGGACAGTTTTAAATTCTTAGAGAATGTGATCTTAGATCTAGGAAATTATTGTATTTGAAACAGTCTTTACAATATAATTTTATGCCATAGTTGTAAGTACGATTATTATCATATTAAGGGGAAAACAAGTCTACATTTAAGTGTAAATTGTTTCCCATGTTGTGTTTTCTTTTATGATTGACTTTGTAATCTCAGCTCTATCAATTTTATATATAATTTTATATTACGCATATTTATTTATGTATGTGAGAGCATTTAAACTTCGGTATTCGTTCGGAATTTAAGTCCATGTTCTAATTAAACAATTTTTTGTACTATTTTTAGCTACTCAACAATTACTTTTTTTACTTCCACTAGAGTATTTTTAAGTTCGTTATGGCCAAGTAATTTTCCTTTAACGATCGTCGATTAATTTTGTTGCATCTACTTCAATGTTGTGTGCATGCAACAAGCAACTTTGCCCCACTATGCAGTTGTTGTTCTTGCTGTTGTTATTTTTATCGAACAACGATCGACGATCGACTACAGATCGCATCTTAGTTTCCCTCAGCAGCAGAACCTCCCCCTTCCACTGCCACTGCCACTGCCACTTGCATCTTCAACCCACCTTCCACCTTCTCCTCCTGCTGCTGCTGCTGCCACAGTCTGATGCACATTTATCGTCTTTGGTTTTTCACTCTCATTCCTTGGTTGGTCATTTGATCAGCAACCAGATTGGATCAGACACTGGGCGCGTCTTGTGTCTTTACAAGAAAGTCTTCGACTTCTTGGTCTTGTGTCTTGTGTCTTTGGCCAAGAAACAAGTTTGTGGCCAAAGAAACCAGCTCGAAGTGTGGCTATTTTTAGAGCCAATTAAGTAGCGACTGAAGCTGAAGAAGGGTCTGTCTTTGGTATAGAAGATCGGACACTGGAGACTGCAGACTGAGAACCAAGAACTGGCGACTAAAAAACACATTTAAACTGCATTCAAAATGCGTTTTCACCCATTTATGTTTCTGTGTTTTTTCTGTGTTAATAATTGATTAGAAATGCGTTAGCACGCCCACAAATGCCAAGAAAAGTTTAAGGCAACACAATGGAATATGCAAATGAGCTGCAAGCTAAAAAATGTAGTTAAATGGGTCAACGATCGTCGTCGAAAGATGAGAAAAATGAGAGTTTCCCTCCGACTTGCAGTTTGACTGAGTTTTTCCTTTTGGCAGTAGTGAAAAAATTAAGCAAAAAAACATTTTACTCTGAACTTGACACTGTTTTTCTTTTTTTTTTGTTGCCTGCCTGCAATTGCAGACAATTTCAATGGTAGTCGAGTTGTTACCAATCTTCTTCCCTTTTTTTTTCTTCTGTGAGTTGAACAAGCAGAACTTGTTTGCTTTGGCGTCGGTTGCGGCCCTTTAAAGGCCAAGCCAAGAGTATAAGCCAAGTTGTCGTTGTCTTTGCCTGCAAAAGGACATTGACTTTGTGTTTTTTGGCTTCGACTTTGATTTTTTAAAGACTGTTTGGTTGTTGGTTCGACTGTCTTTTAATTGATTTCCGCAACGAGCAGAACAAGTTCGAGAGTCTTTTTAAAAAGTGTTTGTGGCTTTATTTGCCATAGTCATTAAAGTTGCGTTTTTACGAGTATGTTTGTTTTTTAATAGCTGCTGCTCGTTGCCAGCTCAGCTTCAAAGTGACAGAAATCGAACAATAATTATGCAATCGCAACTTTTTGTTATTTTTCAATTTTCAGACAACGTCTCTGACGTATTAGCATAATAAAGTGTAAGAAACAACAAAAAAAAGTCAACTAAAATAATTGGCAACTGAAATTAACACCTTACTCACATCCCACAACACACGCACCATGTGGGCAGCTTATTTATTGGGGCGTGGCCACAACAACAACAACAGCAACAACTACAACAACAATTGCCCAAACGGTGGCAACTTTCACTTGACAATCGTGCGGAATCTGAATAATAAACAACAACAAACTAAAGTAAGCAATAAATACAAAAATTACACACGCTCACAAAAAATGTGGGTAACATGGAGGAGGCGTTGACAGAGATCTCGCCACAAATTACCGCACTTTAGCTTAAAAAAAAAGATATGTGTTGTTTTTGCCGCAATATTTGTGTCATATTTATTATGTTGTGTTGTCAAGGTCACAAATGTAGCACAAAATGGAAAATATGCCACAATATTGAGCACAATTTGCGTAGTTTTGTTGTTTGTCAATGTCAACACACAAGAAATTGCTGGCAATTTACACCTTATAAGTCACTCTTTGGCCTGTACTTCTTAATAATCCGCACTTTTATGCACAATTGCTGTTGTTGAGCAAAATATTTTTAAATTCAAATCTAACAGACAATTTACGCTATAAAGCAATTAGCTTTGAAACAGTTGTAAGCTAGCTGACATAAGCTGCTTAGCATTCACATTCACAATATCCATCAGTGCGCAGCCAACTTCACGTAAAATTTTGCTGTTGGCTGTTAATGTTTTATTCAAAAATAGCTTAAAACATTTATAAAAGAATGCTTATGTAATTGTATAAACAATTTTCTGAATTATTATTAAATTTATAAATTCTGCCATTTGTAGAGTGACCCTATATTTAGATGTGAACTAATTGAATTTATGTCAAACAAATGGTCACTTCGAAGAGTAACTTTATGTTAAATAACAGCAGCAAGCGCCGCTTTACTCGAAATGGCACTGTTAACAATATTGGGTGGCTTTCATATAAATAAGATTGTTGCACATATCTAAATATTTTATATATATGAGGAATTATAATATATTCATTTATTTGATATATATCTAAAGCAATATAACACATATTATTTTAATAATAGAGCAAACATTAAGTTGCGCCTTTTAAATTTGAAAACAAAATCCCACAATAATAAAAATAAATGGTCACCCTTAAATAGCAGCTGTAGCGAGATATCGATATATCGATTAGCAACCGCGTGCACATAACATGATATTAACATTTACTTTAACATTAACATAGCAGTCACGATTAGAGATGTGTACGGGCGTCCTTTTAAAAGCCCGGCCCGATAATATTCTTTAAACAAACAACTTAATTTTTAAATTATTATTTCTTTAATTTTCTTTAGATACAAATTGTATTTTTGAGCGTTTCTGCAAGCTGCGTCTTAAACTTTACCGATTTTCATGCACGATGCCCGTGTGTTTTTTTGAAAAAGGCCCGCGGGACACGAAGCCCCCGAAGTTCATTCGTTCATCTTAATGACCCGTTCATTTGAACTTTTTCAGAACTAAACGACCCAACTCTAGTTGGCTCCGTTCAGTTCTCTAGTTAGAGGCTGCCAAAATATCGATAGGTATCAACGCCGCGCGTTCGCGTTAATATTTATTGTTAAATAAACAAATTATTCGTAATAAACGTGTACAAAGTGTTAAAAAAATGTGTACGAAAGCTGCGTACGTTGTACCTAAATACAATTGTGAATGCGCGCTGGCAACAGCAGCAGTAACAACAACAAATTTCTAGCGCTGCTTGCGCCCACACCAACAGCAGCAGAAGCAGTAACAACAACAACAACAACAGCCAGTCCAATTCAAGTGAGAGGAGAAGAGCAAGCAACAGCAGCATAAGCAAAGCAAGCAACAAAGTGCCAATAATAACAATGTTTAATTAGGCGCCGCGTATACGCTTATAAAACAAATAATTTCTTATACCTAATTCCCGTCCTATAAGACACAGCAATAACAACAACAAAATCAACTGAAATTAACAACCCAACAACAACAACAGTGACTACAAGTAGTGTGCATGAGTCGCTGCTCATATATATATTTGTGTGTGCGTTTGTACAGCAGCAACAACAACAACAACAGCAAAAGAATTGGGCCTTGCAATCAAACGGATCGGATCGTCCAATAACGGGAGCAATGCTATAAGTGTGATAAATAATAAATGAAATACAAATAATCAATTAAAGAATATAATCAAGAGTTGGCCTAATTGATGTGCGGGCTGCTTTTTTAGTTTTTCTGTGTTTCGTTTCGGTTTTTTGGTGTGATTTCTTTCTCGTGGCCTGCAACGAATGAACCATGAAAATGAAATGATAAATAAAATAAATTGAAGAAAAACCCAAAGTCAAAGCAAAAGAAATTATTATCTGCTTGCGTGTTGTTGTTGGTTTTTGCCTTTGTTTGCGTTTTTTGTGGTGATTTGCTTACGTCGTCGTCCCGTGCATTTATTTCCTGTTCTTCTCGCACTTGCACATACACATACATACGCGTATTGTTGTTTATTTATATGTATGTTTGTATGTTTGTTCTCTTAAGTGCATTTGCCTCTCGCTCACTCGTCAAACCGTTATTGTCAAGCGTTTTCGCGACGTTTTCTTATCAGCTACGGGTTCAAGTTCGTCGCTGTCAGCTACGACAACAACAACAGCAGCAACAACTTTAAATTCGACAACAATAACAACAATTAGAAACGTGACTAATGCACTGCTCGCGTAGCCTCTCAGCTGCTGCGGATACAACAACGTTCTTCAGTGCAGCGGCAGCGGCATCATCGTCCTCTGCCAACACAACGCCAACAATGGCCACAACAACAACAACAACTAACGCTAAAGATGGTAAGTCACACATCTGTACATATAAATAAACCAACTTATATACGTATTTATAGCGTCTGACCCATAAAACTAAATTGAGCCAAAGAGCTGCAAAAGAATATAATAAATAAAGACAAATGAAATTGTCGTCGTCCATTTCGCTTTGAAAGTTCAAGGCGAGAGCGGCAACAGTTTGGCATGCTCGTATTTTTCGACAGTGACTGCAAAACTGCAGGGCAAATGTGAGTCAGTAATTATTTCAGAGAGTTGAGCAAGGATAGTTCATTAAAAACAAGGGTCGTAACGATTATAATTTCTTAATTATAAACTATGAAATCACAATTGTTTTGGTTTTTTTTAATCCGAATAAAAGGTTATGAAATATTAATTTTTATCTAAAAATCATGAAACAACTCTTATCAATTTGTAAATTAAAATTGAGTTTAAATTATTCTATAAAAACTTTATTGATTTTAATCAAATATGTAGTTATCTAAAGAGCACATTTTTATTCTTTTCTTAGCTTAACTATTTCCACACTTAATCCCATAAATTGGGCCCTGTAATTAACACAATAATCAATGCTGTTTGATGTTTGCTAATCCCAATTAATACGAAATTCGTTGCGGCTCATACATAAACAACAAAAATCGCATTGCTTACGTAACTTTTGCGGCCGTAAATTGTTTATTAATTAAAACGAACAACTGAAACATTGTTGGAAGTCGAAAGAATTCGCCAGAGAAAAAGAGAGAATCAACAAATTGGCTAAGAAATGAATGATTAACAATGCCGGCCAGGGAAAATATACATGTACGTTAGAGTTAAACAGAAATCGCACAAATTAAAATCCCAAACCCGGCAACATAAAAGCCACGCCAAAAGTAGCAAAAAAAAATGTCTATGGAAACAGCAGCAATAATTAAGCGATTTTAGTGTGCAGAATACGTTAAGAAATACGCACACACATATAGTTTTCATTGGCCGCAGTCTGCAAACTTGTCGTGAAGGTGGCAACTAAGTTGGGGACTTGAAGGGGGTAGGATAGGAGGAGGTGGAGAAGGTCAGTAAAGTGCTCAACGGCTGTGATGAAGGTCAGAGGCATTTCGACGTTGTCGTCACCTCTGAACCCGCTCGAAATTATTGATTTTACACGCAGAATATAAAAACGCAAAAATATAAAATAAAAGAGAAGAAAGACAAACCTATATATGTATAGCGCTTGTTTGCATTGTACCCTGCAAGTTATTAAGATAACAGGGCTTAACAGACTGTAGAGTAAATATATAAGTTTAAGATTGGAGAGTACAGACTTCTGGCAAATTTTGGGTGAAAGCTATGAGATCTTCCTTTTTTAATTTTTAAAAATATGTATTAATAAATAAAAAGATTTTTAATTAACTTTTAAAGCTTAGTATTAAATACATATATTGTTGAATTAAAATGTTTATGAAGTCTTGAGGTAAAGTTGAATTAATGAGTATATCATAGTCGACTATTCAGCACACTTGCTTTATACTATACTTTTTTTCATGTTCGGCCGTCAGAGTGACTTTTGTGCGGTTTGCCGGGCCATTCAAGCTGTTTCTGGGCCGGCTTTAGATTTTGCGTTGGCTTATGCCAAAGGCCAATTGGAAAACCTGCTTTTTTTTTATTTTACTGTGCAGAATGTGAAGCCCAGAAACAGCAAAAAAGCAAATCTCATTTGATGGTCACAGCTTCGCAAAGCAACTGAAACAATAACGAAATTAAATAAATTGTATGGAAAAGTTTATTAAACTTGAGACGGCAAAGTATTAAATGAAATCAAAGCGAGCTGCAAATACTAATTACCCTAATTAGCTTGGCTAATTTACAGATTTAGATACCGTGGCGTTTTTTCAAATTCCACTTCATTAACAGAATTTAAAGTAATTTGTCATGTCGATTTCATTTCAATTTTATGATAAGCACTTTTGATAAGGCATAGTTGCAGGCAAGTGAATCATTTAGTGAATGTACGAAATCTATTTATAACTTGTACTTTTTTTCATGTTGTTCAAGATTAATTGAACAAGTATAGCAATCATTATTGAACTGGTTTCAAAATTTTGAATTTTTTTTAATACATACTTACGTTTTCATAAAAGTTTTCAGCTTATTCAATAACATTTAAATCATTATTTTGCCTCTGAATTGATTCTTTATCTAAATATATTCGCCTTTACATTTCTTTCAAACATTTTGAACTCTCATAACTTTGTCAAAACTTGATTGATTTGATGAAAAATGTTTTATAATTTAGGAAAATCTTCGATCATTTATATAATCTTTTCCAAAACATTTAAATTTTTTATAAGTCGCTTGTCCTCTAGCTTTTTGAAAGATCGTTTTACTTGATATAAGTTTGTATATTCGATTTGGATATTTTCTCACATTTATCACAACTAGCGTTTTATCAGCCATTAGCGGGGAACATGTACATATTTACACTGTATTATTGTATCTTTTTTTCTTTTTATTTTATCAGTTTTGTGATTTCGCGCTTATCAGCAAATGCAACTTTACCCAGAGCAAATACGAGTTATACACGTACAGAATGAATTATTTATTCTCGTTGCTTTTTTCAATTAGTGCACAACAGCAAAAAGTCAACAAAAAATGAAGAGCAACAATAATAATAATAAGAAACACTTTATAATTTCATTTTAGCAATGGCAGCACAAATTTTTATCGCAGATAGCTTCATACAATATTTAATGAACATAAAACAAACAAATGGTTGAGAATGATCGGTGAGCAGTTACCCTGTAGCAAGGTTTAAAGAAAATCGAAAGTTATTAGTTAGAGATTGACAGCGATATAAAATAATATGGATTTTTAATAAGAATATAACATGCATGTTAAATTAGAGATGCTGTCTGTGCCATCATACCCATTTTACAGGTATATTTATAGGGTATGCAAATGCGAGAACCATCACAAAATTCTCATGTGAATTTAACTCGTTGTTGATTTTGTGATTACAAAAAACATGGAAAAAAAATGGAGAGTTTAACACAAAAAATTTGCAATTAGTGCAGCTATTTAAAAAGATAAAAGGGAACAGAACATTACGTTAATATTACATAAAATAGTAATAATAATACACGTAATAATACAAACCAGACTGTGTAAAAACATATTGACTTTTCGGGTCCGGCATATGGGGTTGAGTTTAAGTTGAATTGAGTTGAGTTGAGTTGTTGCCAGTGGGACTGTGTGCATTTTGTGTTTCCACTTCACGTGCTGAGTTCATTCGGCAAATGCATTTCACCGGCTGGGCATCATTTTTCATTTGCCATTGCCATTTGCCATTTGCCTCGCAAGTGGCGGCAGTTTGTCATGTCCCATGTCCAATGTCCATTTTCCAAGCTCCATGCTCTCTGAGTAGGCAGGTGCTCGTTGGGATTCTTCCTGTGCTCACTTTTGATTTGTGGCAAGTGCTGGCCTGGCCTGGATGCAACAGCAGCTCTTTTTTTCCCCCCTTTTGCTGCAATTCACCGTGAGATTGTTGCACTTTCAAATTGCTTTATTACAAATTCTGTCGCTTAATGTACTCAGCAAATAAAAATGAAATAAAAGAGCTGCCACTTTGGCTGACACTTAATTGAATTTACAGGCTTACACATTTGTCAATGGTCTTAGGAGTTGTTGTTAAAGTTATTTCAAGTATTTTTGAATCGGAAAGTTAAATCTAAAATTTAAGTTTTAACAGTCATATTCTTAATAATTTGCTGCAACTTGTTTTATGTTTAACTTAATGTCAACTGTTAATTTGTAACCCAAAAACCGTGTATTTAATTAAGCTAATTATAACCCCTTTTCATTCCTCAAATTACCCAACATTTCCGCACAATCTGCTTCCCTTTGATAGTCGATCTGCCTGTTTCACGCATATTGCAAGCCACCTTTTCACCCACTGCAGCAGACTGTAAACTAATTTGTCTTACATTTCAACTGCACCTTACTTTAGTCTAGGCACCTGTTCCTCGGTTTCCCCTCCTGCTGTCCAAGTTGTCTGTCTTCTCTTGCACTTTGGCGCTTCCGCGCTAATTTGCTTAGCGTAATTTGCATTCTGCAAACGCCATTTGAGGCGTGTGAAGATAAAAAAAAAACAAAGTGTAGCAACAAAAAAGTCATGTTAATTTCTATTTAACGTTGCTGGAATACCCTTAATACAATTGCAGTTGCGCTTTAAGTTGGAATTTTAGAGATACGACGATAATCTATTGTAGTTTAATAACAGTCAGATAACTTCAGGAAATTATGGCTACATTTTTTTTATAATTTGTGTACTCCGCCGTAATAATATTTAGTTTAGTTATCAAGAAAAGTTTTTTTTAGAGTTTGTAAGATTTTATTATATTTATTTATTTGGCAAAGATTTAAAATTAATAAAACTTATGCAAAATTGAAGTAGAGTTAGTTACAATTTTTATTTTCAATTTACAAAATAAATAAGAAAATCAAGAGAATCTGAAAGTTTGCTAATTTGTATACCTTTTAAATACCTAATAATATAATGTTTCTTTCGAGATTATACAAATTAAACAATATTTAAGTCAAATCTTATGCATAAATTAATTAACATTTGGCTTATTATGTAACAAAATCTCTTAATTAATATCCCTACTTGAAGTTTTTTTTAAATGCTCATTTAAAATATTGAATCACCGTCGTTTTGACCCTTTCGACCTCTGCTTCTCTTGTCGAGTTGCCCCTTTTTGGTAATTGCTGCTAATTACGCGGATAAACTGCTTTGACGTTGCCAGAACTCCCTCTTGTACACTCTCCCCCCTCCGCATCCCTGTATATCCCTTTGGCCCGCCTACTCCAATCCGGTTTCGCCTTTAATGTCCACTCTGGCGTTCTGCTTTATGTTGTGCGCTTCATTACAATTTTTATTGCTCAAAAGAAATGGCTGGAAGTTGATTACAAAAATATGCATTTGCTCAAGAAGGCGGCATAGACGTATCGGCTTTTGCATCTCAATGCTGGCCAAGACAAGACAACTCAACAGAAAGAGGATGGGGATGGGGATGGGGATGGGGTTGGGCCCACCTGCCTTTTTCCTCTTGGCATAAATCAAATGGTGCGTGGTCGCATCAAAACTCGTTCAGTTGTCCGCGGGCTCCTTGAGGACAAACCCAATCTTTCTACCTCCCTGCCTCTGCCTCTCGATTGCCCTTCGATAGCTGCTCGATAGGCAGCTTCAGTTGGAACTCAGGTGCCTCTCATTAGTGCGCAATTTCCACGTGAATAACATTGAATGTTCTGTGACGTATCGCGCCGATTCAAGATTCATCATCATCTGCGATGCAATCGCCTAACAGTTTCTGAATGGGCAGCTATATATATATTTTTAACTGCTCTTGTGGTTGTTGTTTTTTTTGTTGTTGTTTATTTGCTGTTTTTAATTGACGCTTCGCTCGTTTTACTGTCATCCAAATTCCCTCGCACCTCAAATGGGCAGCACCAAAATTTTTCGCGTCGGCTTTGTTTGAGTTTTAGCGTTTTTTCTCCATATTTTTTTTCTATGAAACGTTTTGCGTTGAGTGGCTGTTGCATCCATGAGATACACACAGATACACACCTACATATTTGCGTGTGTGTGTGTGCGTATCTATATTGAGCTTTGCATTTTGCATATTTGAGACTAACGTCTGCCAAATGGGCTGGAAGAACTGCCCATTGCACTGCAATTATATTAACTATGGTTACGCATCGTCAGTTTCCAGAATGCGAAGAACGAGCATCTTTTGTTCTCTCCCTCTCTATCTATCTATGTATGTCTCTCTCTCTTGCCCGTATCTGCATATCTACCATTCCCTCTAATTTCCGTCTCAGCTTGCTTTAATCAGTCTATGTCCATGACAACCACAACAGTTTCCAATTGCCAAATTCAACGTCATTTTCATCGAGCATCTCAAACTAATTAAACTTGCATTTCAGAGGCTTGTCTGGCATTCTGAATTGCAGTGAAATTCAAGAGTTACCGTGTAGTGGGGACTTTTGAATCTACGTTGAATTTTAATTGTGTATCTAATTCTAATTTATACTTTAATAAGAAGCAAAAGTTTGTGAATTTTGTTTTGAAATTGCATTTAATATTGAATATTCTTATATTTATTTTAGTCTAACAAAAAAAATAGCTCATTGATACTATCGATAGTATTAACACATAGATTATCAGTTTGTTTGCTTTAGAAAAAGCCACAAATGTTTGATTTTAAAAAGTTTCTAATTTAAGTTGAAGAAAGTAATGCAAATTAATCTTCTTTCCTTAAAGGTTGTTTTGAGAATTTAAAATAGGCTAAATTGTGTCGATAGTAAGCGTAGACTATCGAAAAAATGAAATTTTACTACTATCGATAGCTTTTTTTTGTAGGAAAAACATTCGAAAAGAATAACAAAGAAGTGTTAATATTTTATTATCTGTTATTCACAACTATTATTATTTCCCTTTCAGAAATGTTTTTTTTATGCTGATAGCCTATAGCTTTTTTTGTCTAAGACTGCCCCACTGTGGCGCCTCACAGTGCGAACAGTCCATTTGGTATACAAGTGGCAACCGCAGCGGGAACACGCACCAAATCGGAACAAATTTGCACACCGAGAGCCAAATTCACCGCAAAATGCAATGTCGGACAATCGACAAATGTGAGCGAGATATACTAGAGTGAAAGAGAGAGAGCAGGAGAAGGAGAAAGAGGAGGAATAGATAACTATGCCTCGTTTCACCCACTCTCGACGTTTGATGGTTCATCCACTCAAATATGTGGAGCAAACAATTGCCACTGTTGTTGTTGGTTGCTCTGTGTGCAACTGTCAGTACTTGCTCATTCTCCCCTCGCGGCCTCAGTGCATTTTACGCTGTGTGTGGGAGTCATTTCCCACCTTGCCGTTCCCCTCGTGCGGTAATTTAATGCAATTTGTAAATATTTAATGTACATTAATTAAATGCAAATGTAAATGTGAATGCGAATGCGACTGCGAATTGCAAATGGTTTGTTGAGCCCAGTCACATCTACCCTCTGCCCAAAATGTAACCACTTCCTATGCCATGTATATATACATATATTTTTATTTATATGTATGCCATTCCGGGTTTGCTTTTTTCATATGGTTGCCAAACAATTTTCATTTAATTTTACTGCCAGTTGCGAGTGCAAAAATTGTAATACTTAAATTTGTCTTGGTTTTTTCTTGCCTTGGTTTCTTCTTTTTTTTTTTTCAATTTGCACGCACACTCCAAACGCTTTTGCTTTGCCCACCACAGCAGCTGTGTCCTGTCGTTGTCCTTGGGGCCAGAGCAGGTGGTCGATTAGGGGGGAGGGGAGCGGTATCCTTTTGGCCGCCTTTGGCACACACACGCGCCTTTCTTTCCGTTCGGTTCCATTCCGTTCTTCCGCTCAATGTGCGTACAAAATTTTTATGAGTATTGCGTTAGTTGTTCTTGTTGTTGTTGTTGTTGTCTGCTACAATTTGTGCCCCATGCCACGCCCCTTTCATTCAAGCATTTTATGATTTTTTACCTTTTTTTTTTGTTGTGCTTGGGGCAGCTGTTTCTGCCATTTCAGTTTGTAGTTTTTTGCATGCGTTGTGTAGTTGAAAATATTCGGAAAAACTACGCTTGATTGCGCTCTTCTCTGCCACGCCCCCGTTAACGCCCACTGCCCTGACAGCCTTTAACAATGCTTTTGTGTTTGTTATTGTTGCCTCTCCCCGTTCATCCTAGCCTCGTTTAGCTTATTTTTAGCATTCCTATGCAAAACCATCCTTTGTATAACCAAAATTCTAAGCCTCTTGCTGTTGTTGTTGTTCGTTGTTTGTACCCTGTAATTTTGGGGCGTGTCTGTTTAGGTGCACAAGTGAAGTGGAATGAGACTTCTGAATCATTTGTACTTCAAGCTAACAATGTAATTTACATTGCTTTAATACGAAATGTATGACAACATATTTCACGAAATACATTTGAATAGGCTTTGCCAAAGCTGAAAGACGATTGTGCAAAATTATATTCATTAAATTTCCGAGAATCTTTTAGGTTTTAGGCGCGAGTTTATGCAGGTTTCGATTTTAAATGTGTGAATATTAATTTAGAAATTTTAAATTATTTTTAAATTGTTTTTGAACAAATAAGAAATAAAGTAAAGTTCAGAAGTTCAGCAAAGTTTTTATAAGAGACTGAAATTAATTAATTTAGTTAAGATAAGTTATAGGATAAGATAAGTTATACATAGTATTACGTAGTATTCATTAGTCGATTTAACTCAATTTGTTTATTTTTATATTCCTTGTTTTGTTGTCTAGGCAAAGTGTTATTGTGCTCGGTTGTCATTGTTCTTGGGCGTTTTTTGGTCTTCAGCTGTCACTTGGAGGCTGTAATTTGTTTGCGCCTCACTATCTCTCTCTCTCTCTCTCTCTGTCTTCCCCTCTTAAATATCACTATTTGTGCCCGTCTTTATCTCATTCATTGGCTCTTTATCTGTGCTCTGTGCGTGGGCAATACAACTTTTGCTTTCAGCGGCTTCTTAAGCATTTCCATTTGTTTGACAGGGGGGAAAACACAAGAGGCGGAAAGAATGAACAACAAAAGCACTTGCCGCTGTCGCTGTGTCTGTCTGTCTACAATATGCACTACACATCTTTCAGATACTTTTGATATTATTGGTATCTTCTTGAGCTATTTTTAAAATATCCCAAAAACAAAACAAAAAAGAATCTTTTGTTTTCCAAACAAACACAGAGAGAGAATGAAAAGAATACAAGAAAAATGTTTAATTGCTGTGCGCAGCTTATCAGCTTGCTAAAGTAGATAAAGTTTAAACTTCTTGGCAGTTTGAGGCTTTTAATTAGCCATCAGTTGTGCTGGTCAAATTGCCAAGTTTACAGGCAGGGGCAGGGGTAAAAATTACAAATTGTTGTCAAAATTAGCGTCAATTTTTCGTAGTATTTCTTTTTTCTTTCATTGCTTTTTAAAAGAGTTGCTTGAAGCTACTTTATTTTTGTTGCGAATGCGGTTTTAACTCTGAAACATTATGATGACCATTTGTTTATTGTGGTTTGTTTTCGTTGCGGTTGCTTCAGCTGCCTTTTGTCAACGCAAAAATAGCGAAAATTAGCCAACGAAAAACGAAGCCAACGACCAAAAAGAGTTGGGCAAAAACTTTGTCACTTTCGTGTCAGAAAAGTTTGTGTATTTATTTTTTCGTCTTTCTCTCTGGAAACTTTATAGAAAATGTTTTTGCTTTCGCCTAACTGCCAAATCTCTATATATCTCTGGCTATTCCTCTCCCACATTTAGCTCATTTATTTTCGTTGCTAATTTTTGACATGACATTTTTCTTTGGACAGCACTATGTGTTTATTTTCAAGTCTGTTTGGTTGCCAGTCAGAAAATACTTTTCAAGATTTCGTTCGCTGTTTTTTTTTTCGTTCATCTTCAGATTTTTATTAGCGTGTTTTTTATGAGCTGGACACGCGTTTGCCGTTTCCACACACACGCAGCAAATTGGCAGCAGTTTAATATGATATCTATTTTATTTTATACTCGTATTCGATTGGTTTGGCTAGTTTTCGCTTTTCGTTATTGGCAGTGCCCGTGACTGGGCCATAAATTTGCTATGTGCCGCTAATTGGCAGTCTCATGAGTGCGCTCAATTAATTTCCCCGGCAATTGACGCACGTCTATAGGCCATACAGGTGGCGTATACTTGATAATTGTTGACACTTGCCATGCCATGGCAATTAAATTGAAATCATGGCACAAACTACAAACAAACCCAAACGTGTGTCAATTGTCCAGCGCCAAAAGACAGATCTTCAATTGGCTAAAATACGGAAACAAAAGTGTAAAGTTGAGGAATTACAAAATAAAAGATTTGGCAATAGAAATAAATGGTAGTGTAATTGTGGAGATGATAGACTTTAAGTGAATGTAATTGAAGGAGATTTTTATTTATTTTGATTTACTACTGAGATTATTTGGAGTTATTGTATATATATATTGTTTTTTTTTTGTTAAACTTAAATATTTGTAATATTTTCTTTAAATAATTTATAATAATATTTCACTGAACCACTTGCAAATATTAACATATTTATATTCCCTTTAGACTTGTCATCTTTATAAAGTTTTCGCATTTGTTTATGATTTTATCATCTTCAATTCTGAGACATTCATTTACTTAATAGTTTTCTTTATCCTCTACAGCATTTCCATCTACTTTCTTTCATCTCGCTCTCTTTCGATTACATAACCCAGTTATTAATGGTTTCCCAGCTCACTCCCTCATCCTGTAGACTAAGCGCTACCTGTCAGGGTGAAACCATTCCCAATGAGGACGCGCGACGTGACGTTGCGACTTTGTGACAAGCGGTGTGAAGAGACATGTAAAGTATACATACATACATACATACATACTCATGTCTGAAGGAGGAGTGTGTGTTGGTGTTGTTACCTCGATTCGGTTCGGTTTATGTTTGCTTTTACCCACTTGATGTCCAAGTTCATTTACGTCATGGTCAGGTGGAGTTGTCTTTGGGGAGATGCGGCCTGACAGTGCCAATTGCCACATAAATTGTCGACTGTCATGTTCTCGTTCTCGTTCTGCGCACTCACAGAGTTTAGGCAATTTGTTAATGAGTTTTTCACAGCAATCTTTTTGATGGCGCTTGGGTTCGCACGGCGTATGAGTAATGTCTCGACAGTTTGACATGCACTGATTGAGAGTTCATAAAGTTCATGGAACTTTGGCAGTCAGCCCAAAAGGCATTTCAGTGACCTGTGTCTGCACAATGCATTGACGCCGGCCTAAAAAAGGCTGTCAACCAGTTTGCCGCACATATCAGTGGCTGTCAAACTGTGTAGCACACACACACACAATGCCACACAATTGTGGGTTAGTTTTAAAGTCATACTTTTGCCGCAAGTTTATGTGCAACGCCTTTCAATGCAGTGCCCACAACAATTGCGGCGTAAAAGCGTGAAATGGCTTCAACAAAAAGGTAAAGAGAGTCCAAAGGGGACAGGATGAAGTGGAGTAAGAGGTGAGGTTCCTGCCATAGAAACTGTCACAGAGTGGCAGAGTTCAGAGACTGCACAGGTTTGTTTGCAACTCAAAAGAAGTTGGGGAGTTGACAACACCGTGCAAATTAAGTGTATAAAAGCAAATATACATAGTTTAATGTTGATGGAAAATGTTTTACAATGAACTTTAATAGTTTTGAAATGAAATAAGCAAGTTGAAATGAAATAAAAAAAATATATAAGCGATTTTTTATATGAATTTAATGCTTTTTTACATTTATATAAAATATTTGAGAAAGTTTGGAACATAAAAGAGTGCGAGAAAGAGAATATAACATAAATTATAGCTGGTACAATGTGAAAAAAAATAAAGATTCTTTTTGAGGATTTCCATTCCACAAAATGTATCTGGGCTTTAAATATGAATTTGAATGAATTCAAAATTCTCAAAATTTGTTGGAATCCCCTAATTTAAGCTAAAGTTTAATTTCTTAAAAAGTTCCAACCAATTTCTCTGAGTGTTCTAGCCGGTTTTGCGTTTATGAAACGGATGTTGCCGCTTGCATTTAGTGCACTTGAGCCTTGAGCGTCATCCTCTTCGTCCCTTCGTACCTTCGTCCTCTGCGTCGTCGTCGTCCTGTCGGCTGGCAGTTTCCTGGCATTGTGAGCTGGCCCACATGTGTCGGAGTAGGCGAATAGCTTCACGCGCTCTACGACGCGTGTGCTGTGTACAAATTTACCGAGTAGTAGTCCAGTGTCAGTGCCAGACGTGAAGTAGAGTGAAGGGGATTTTGGAGTTGAGAGCTGTAGTTGGAGTTGGTGCTGCTCTACATTAGATTCCTTTTTGGAGCTCGACCCGTGCTTTGTTGTGTGTTTGCTGCTTCTTTTTCACAGAGAAGAAGAGAGCGAGTGCAAGGACCTGGTCTTTGCCTTTAGCTGCGCACCTCAACAAAGGGACAGTCTCAGTTCTCCTTCTTCATCTATAGTTCTCCTCAGTTCCTGCTGAAACTGAAGTCAACTTGGCAATCAAAGGCTGCCTTGCTGCCTTTGCTCCGGCAGCTCCGTTGGCTTTTGTGTGGCATTTTTATTGTGTTAATTGAATTAGTTGGCGCTGTGCAAAATATATGCAACAAATTTCATTTCAGCTCACTTTATTTTATCTTTTCTGCCGTTCCCCAAACTCGTCCGTTTGGCTTTTCAATTTTAGTTCTATTTGATTTAATTATTTTTCTTTGCTGTTATTTAAATTGTGTTGTCAGGCAACTCACGTTGTTTATTCTTTGATTGGATTTGTTTTATGTTTATGCTTGCAAAAATTATGCAGACATTTTTGATTTGCTTTGGATTTTTATTTAATTTATGCATTCCAATATGATTTTTGGTGAAAGGCAGAACTCTGATAAGACACTGGTGTGAATTTATGCATATCTAAAACCATTCACATGACTATTTTATGAAGCCAAACTTCTAGACGAAATTATATAATGAATTCTTTAGTGTTTGGTCATTGAACTGTGAACATAACTGAGATTGTTAAGAGATACATAAATAAATACTAAGAAATTGGCAAGTCAATTTGTTTAATTGCGACTAAAATGTCAAATGTTTAAGATTGAAACTTTTAATTTAAATACTATTTATTGACATTTTTTATCTTTTAATAATAATTAATATGAGTTGTCTTTTAATTAATAAAACTTTTAAAATATATTCAGACTTAACCTTTTTTAGTTAATTAGAAAATTAATGTTAATTGATGATAGAAAAATTCGAATCTCTTCTTTATTTCTTTTTCGACATTTAATTCTAATATTTGGCTTGGTAAGCCATTATAAAACAGTTTTCGCATGTTATTATTTTCATCAATTTCTTAAAAATTGATTTTTATCATTTACGAAAATTTCTAAAAAATCTGAATTCTAAATGCACAATTTACATAAAAGTTTTTTTATCTACCCCAATTTTCAATTCAATTACTAATTTTTTTTGGTCTCTGATTTGATTGCATATCGAATAAATTCAATGCATTCATTATCTGATCTTTAGTGTACTTAAAATGCAGTGTGCAACATTCTCGAAAATATCAACAAAGACTCGAGACAGTCGCCAGTTTCATTTGGCGCTCCGTTATACATGAATGAACAGACGAGACGCATCTGTTTAGCATATCAATGTAAAATATTTGCATTTAAAGCCACTTCATAGACATTAGTAGATACACAGTAGACACACACACACACACACACACACACACACACACACAACACACAAATGAGTGTGTGTTCTAACCAAATCCGTGGCACACCCCGTCATTTTGGTGGGCATCAAAGTCTTAGGTGTTATTCTGTCTGTTATTTATGCGTCTGTTTGCACTAATTCCACACACACACAGAGTGAGAACTTGACTCGAAGTTTTGCTATGGCTTTACTTTTGCTTTATGTGGCAGCCACAAGCACACACACACACACAAAAAGTGGTCAATGCTCAGGAGGAGTAAGAGAAACTGAAATAAAGTCAAGCCAATTGACGGACAGCAGCTTTAATGGTGGCTTATCAGAAATTCTAATTGTCGCCTGCCACAAGCCAACAAATCTAACGGAAAACACACACACAATCACACACACACAGTGAAATATAAATTGAATTACATATTTTATGCAAACATTGCAGACAGGAAAAGTACGAAGTGAAGTAGAAACTCCAACAGCTCCAACTACATCTAATCTGCCTTCTCTGCCCCTTCTTCTCTGCTCTTTTCCCCTACGTTTTTCCCGCATTTACTTTTTGTTTTTTTTTTGGGGTCCCGTAAAAGTTTTCCCTGTGTCCATCAGTGTCAACAACGTGGACGCCCCACGGTGTCCACATGCCACATGCTACAAATCGCTGCATTTTGGCCAGCGTGTCGCCAGTTGAAAAGTCAAAGGGTTCTCTCTCCCTCTCTAACTCTCTTTCTCCCTTTGTTCTACTTCAGGTTTTACTGCAACTCCAGCTTGTTTGTCTGTCTTTTGTATATTTATTAAATAGTCTCGTGCAAATCCCTTTCAAGTGCTCGACGCCTTGTTATCCTTTGACTCCTGCCCCGCTGTCCAGCTATATCAATTAGCAGCTGAAGCGACTGCTATTTTGATGGCATACATGACTTTGGACAAATCCTCATGTGTAAGTACCTTGTCTGGATGCACTGGAGAGATCAACAATGTGGTTGAAAGTACTAGAAACTTGTTGAAGCTATAACTTTGCTGAGTTTTTAGCCAGAAACTGTGGAATGTTGGGCTCACAGTTGGTTTTATATTTATGTGAATTTGTGTAGAGAATAGAATAGAATTAAAGTTACTACATTATACATATGTATATTCACTTTTTATACTCATTTACTTAGCTAAGTAAGAAGTATTTTGAATACAAAAATATGTCGGAGATGGGATAGTTCATATTGCGCGGCTTACTTTGATACTGATAACTAGTGTTGTGAACCCTAATAGTGTTGGGCAGTATTGACATTGCTGGAGTGGGATGACAGCTGAGGCTGTCATCGAGTGTGGCTCTGGTGTGAGTGTGTGTCACAGGAGGTGACTTGGCAATTAGTCTAGTGAGAGACTACACACGCAGAGACTCACTGCGCTCTTGCTAGTGAATAAAACCTTAAGAATACCTTAAAATGTCTTAGACTCCGATATCAGAAGTGGGATCTGACTCGCGTTTGCTAACTGCGGGTGAAAAATTTCGTGCCTTGCTGACGCAGCAAAATAAAATTGTTTTATTTTTCCGAGCTAGCAAAATTTTGACAGGCGACGGTACCGCAGAAGAATAGTGCCGATGTGCTCCGGAAGTTTGATTCTGATGTCCCTGGCATCGATGCTACACATTGGTGCGCTGCGGCCGGCGTCGTTCTGAACGAGAAGCCTTTTCAGGGTAGCACCTTTATTTTGGTACGTAGCATGGCAGCGGCTCAAGCATCCTTTTCTTCAGTGCTACGATAGTCCGGAGACTGTAAAAGTAGAACCCATCAGCAAGTTGTGTTGCCAACATAGTGTGCTATCGCTGCAAGGAGAGCGGTCACACTGCTACGCAGTGTCTCAAGAGAGTTTCTGATGAAAAACCCGGATCGCGCTCAAGCAAGCGTAAACGTAAATGTTGAAACGAGGTGAGAGCTTTCCAATTACTTTCGACGATTGGGTGAGAGCTTTTAGTTGGCAAGTCTCGACCATTGGGTTCAATCAAAGGCAAAGTTGTCAAGTTTAGCGAAGGAGATTATGTCTCGAAAACAGTGATCGACAACAGGCTTAGTAAGGCCTGAAATTTCGTGGACCCTTTGTAGTGATAGAATTTTTGAAGCTTAAGAAGAATGGCAGAAGGGCAGGTATCAAGCGAGCTGAATATCGACAGAGATGATTTGAGTTGTCGATGCTACGTGGCGGTACCTGGCCCGGATGTTAAGAAAAGGAAATTAAAATGAAATGAATGACAAAGTAAGACCCCAAATTCAGAGAACTTTTTTTTAGTTACTGCAGTTTTAGAGGGTGACTGATACACAATAAAATCTATGAATAGTAACAGTCTGTAAAAAAACTTCTAGATGGAAAGGTAGCTATCGAGCTGGATAGCGATACTGAAGCTGTTGAAAAAGACAGTATGGAAGCTGTTGAAAAAGACAGTAGAAGCTGTTGAAAAAGACAGTATGGAAGCTGTTGAAAAAGACAGTATGGAAGCTGTTGAAAGAGACAGTATGGATATCGAAACTGTTGTGTACGGTTGTCGATTTGAAAGTATTGAAGCTCGTGATGGTACCTGACCTGTAGTTTTTTTTTACAAGACAGTTTCAAATTAGAATGAAATACGATTTTTTTTAATGACTAGTTAATTTTGACATAAGGGACTGACCGAAAGGAGGAAAAGGTATGGTTGAAGAGACGAAGAAAGATAAAAATGTATGCCTGTAGGTTGGATTGAATATTCATGTAGAGGAAGTATGGCATGTGTATGGAAAATATCGCAAATGTAAACGTTATGAAAAATTTAGTTTGTAGAAAAGTGGAAGTTGAAATGGGAATGTTTTCGATTGCTTACACGAAAGTTTGCGTAAGATGCCAGATGTTGAGATGCCAGAAGAGCTGGATATTGACAGAGAAAACTTAAGTTTGTCGAATGAGATTGTTGAATCAGACGAGGATAATCGTGAAGCCATGGTATATGGTGATGGACGAGGTTAATCGTGAAGCCATGGTGTATGGTGATGGACGAGGTTGATCGTGAAGCCATGGTGTACGGTGATGGACGAGGTTAATCGTGAAGCTATTGTGTACGGCGATGGACGAGGTTGGTCGTGAAGCTGTTGTGTACGGTGATGGACGAGAAGTATGTGTTGTCATTGAGTATGACAAAGCTCGAGCGATATGTTTGCTATTAGTTCCGTAAAGAAGTTTTAAATGCAAGCACAAGTGTAAATTTTCAATTGACACGGCGTGCGGGGCATCGAATGAAATAAAGTAGTTGATATAAAAGTTAAGAAAAGAAGATTGAATTTGGTATCATGACTGTGACATTGATTTAAGAGTTGATATAAGACAGTTTAAGTAACTCAATGTAATTTGGCCGATCTGATTCAAGGACTGATAAATATTTTGTTTGAAATAATTTATAAAGAAAATGTGAAACTAAAGATTGTGGTTATGATTATAGAAGATGAATTGGAATTGTAATAAAGGAAAACAGACAAAGAAATGAGTTTTCTGTGTACACGAGGACGTGTGAATGTCAGAATGGCCGTGTCGGAGGTGGGATAGTTCATATTGCGCGGCTTACTTTGATACTGATAACTAGTGTTGTGAACCCTAATAGTGTTGGGCAGTATTGACATTGCTGGAGTGGGATGACAGCTGAGGCTGTCATCGAGTGTGGCTCTGGTGTGAGTGTGTGTCACAGGAGGTGACTTGGCAATTAGTCTAGTGAGAGACTACACACGCAGAGACTCACTGCGCTCTTGCTAGTGAATAAAACCTTAAGAATACCTTAAAATGTCTTAGACTCCGAT
>JBAMBK010000462.1:0-134605 GCA_037043435.1 Drosophila suboccidentalis | reverse complement strand
TTCTAAACAGAGATAGAGTTAGATCTTGCAGAGCAAGATCAGATGTTGCGGCTGAATGGCGGCGCTTGCTGCTGTTGCTCGGCTCGCGGCTGACGCTGCGAAACTTGTGGCAGAAAGTGGAGGCACTTGGCCACTTGGAGGCAAATTTTGGTTTAGCGAAACGCGATATATATTTAAAGTTTCGCTTGACAAGGTGAAGTCTGACTTGACGTCCCTTGGAGCATCAGACACCCGCTCTCGATCGATTCAAATTCCAGACTCCCTTCTGCAGCAGCAACGTCTGACCAAAAATCACTCATTCCATTCGATAATTTTAATAATTTATATAATACAACATTTTTTGTAAAAAAAAACGAAAATATATAATTTCCGCTGTCCGCGGTTTTAATGCTTCTTCCTTGCAATTGAACTTTGGCTAAAAGTCAGATTTAATGTTTTAGCGGAAAGAATCCAGATTTGGCGGGAAAAAAGCTACGTTTGGCGGGAAAAATATAAATTTGAGGAAAATGTCAAAATTTAGCAAAAAGATCTGTGAGTTTTGTAAGAATAGCTCATACAACAACAGAGTTTTTGATTCTAAAGGTTAATTTGCATCCGATTGTTCCTATGGCAGGTATATGATATAGTAACTTGACTTTGACCAAATTTGGCCAGAATGTAAGAGACAGTCCCAAATATACAATCTGTAAGTTTGGTTGAGATATCTTAAGAAACAAAAAAGTTTTTCATACTAAAGGTTATTTTGCATCCGATTGTTCCTATGGCAGCTATATGATATAGTGACCCAAATTGGACCAACTTTGGTCAGAATGTAAGAGACAGCCCCCAAACATATAATCTCTGAGTTTGGTTGAGATATCTTAAGAAACAAAAAAGTTTTTCATACTAAGCAATTCCGTGACCTTTGACCCCGAATTTGACCCACTTACAGGTCGAATTTCGCAAGACGCCGTCTTATTGCACGATGAAATTATCTCATCTATGTATGTTGTGTAAAAATTTAGCTTTCTATCTTTTCCCGTTTGGGCTGCTCGTGTCAGTTAGTGAGTTAGTCAGTCAGTCAGTCAGGACAAAGAGTTTTATATATGTATATAGATGACCTATACAGTGAAGTCAATTATCTTTACTTGCTGTTCCTAAAGCCGATTATGGAAGTAATGCAGCGCATAAACAAAAACTTTCAGTTAAATACCTCTAACCCGACCAAACTATTAGGTGACTTACCTATGGAATTAATTTCCTATAACAGAAATACTACCACCTGATTCCCAAATATGATATTTTGGAATATGATTTTCAAGAAGATATAAACAAAAAAAAATCTGACAGTCATAGCAAATTTTACATTCTTCCTGTATATATTGCTAGTCGCTTTTCGCACCCTTCGTGCTGCTTTTGTCGATAACGCGGACTGTCGCCCGCAGTGATTTATGTAAAATGCAAATCTAATATATTTATTTTCAGATTGCCGGATAGGTACCAAATTTTAAAACAAATTGATGTATTTTCGATAGAAAATATTTTACGAGCCAATAAAGCACATACTGAAAATATGAGTTACTTTTAAACAATTGAACAATTGGCATTGAAAAAATTATATGTATCTTAGTACAACACAATCCACCATGTCCAGTGGAGATATCAAGCAAACACAGTTTCGTTTTGGACTGAAGTTAATGAACGGACTCTGCAGGAAACAAGCCATTTATTAGTTTGGCTTTATTCGCCATTAAATTATTGTCCTTGCCTTGGTCCACTGCCGAAATTAAACGGGTGTTTAGCCAAGTTAAATTGGTGAAGACTAAATTACTAAGTACATAAAAATTAGATACATATATGGGCATTTCCAGAAAAATGTCCACCACGACGAAAAACGTAAAATTGATTAAAAACTCACATCTTGTGAAATTTTCTTCCCAAAATGTATTCAAGTTATTTATTTTATCAATATACGCTAGAAAAAATTCAATAGGATAAACATATAGATTCTACATTGGAATAAATTCACTTTTTCCATATTTTTGCCTATTTTCTTAAAAATTGATTTTCAAAATGGACCGTTTGTATTTTAACGATTACACTTAGTAGGACAGTAAGATTGTAACATGAACCATTTTAATATATAGAAATATATTGAAAGTTTAATTTAAAACAAGTTCTAAGAGCTATATATCGGAATATAGAATACAATTTGATAAACAAACTCTTGGAAAAACTAGGTGGAAATCTTGTCACGTTCGCGATGTCACGTTACAAATTACTAAGAAAACTTGTAAAATATATAAAACGGTAGTTACATATCAAAATTATTTCTAAAATGGAAAACTACATTATTTTATTATGGTTTAAGAGTATTTTCTTCCAAATTACTACCCACATTTCGCAGAGTTTCGCATTTGTCAAGATGAAGTCAAAAATGACTTCCATTTTTCGTCGAGTTCGCGATGCATTGTTTTCTATAAATAATTAAAAAACGACAAGTCTTCAAAGATTGTCTTTTATCATAAAAATAGAGTTGATAAAATGCATTAAACACGTTAGAAAACATTTTTGAAAATGTAAATTTTTGCCATTTTTTTTTCATTTAAAGTCGTACGAATGTCGAGTTCGCGATCCTGGAAATACCCATATGTATATAATTAAATAACATTTTTTCTTCTAGGTTCGGATTACGTCGAAGCGGGTCATGTTGCCATAGTTACCAAGTTCCTGATAGTTACCTAAAGTTAATCGAAACGAATGCATCATCTGCACACGAGATTGATGATGACAATGGTTCTCTCCATGATGTTTTATATGAACTAAAAAATAATATTGACATTCAGTAAAATATTATTATAAAAATAATACTTTATTAAATAAAATATGTTATTATAAGAAAACATTGTTTGTCCTATTTGTTTGTCCTTTTAAAAAAATCGATCCGTTTTCTGTCTTTTTTTGGCTCAACCATCCTTTTATCGAGTTTTTAAAACACGGTATGTTCCAACGGAACCCACGTGTTTACATTGCACGCACACTAAGAAGCGTGCGCATGTTTACACACAGAAACGATAATGAGCGAGAGAGCGACACAGATCATGCTCATCGTTCTGGTGTCGATCCAAGACTGAAAATTAGTCGTTGTTGCTTCAGTGATGCCGATTTGGCCTTTGGCCATGGGCGAAGTTTAATAACAAAGAAAATGCCAAAAAAAAAATCATTGAAGAAACTTTAAAACTTTTAAACCGGGTATCCAACACCGCTGAAAATAAAAATTTCTGTCAAACTTCATATAAAACTAGTGGACGGTGCTATAGTCGGAGACCCCGTACTCCCTATGCTTATAATTAGTTCCGCTTGTGTGTCCGCAGACCAGTGTTGCCAGAAGTCCCATAAAAAAGGACGGATTTGAATAGACCAATTTTAAAGTAAAAATTAGAAAGATTAGGTAGTGTTTTTTTGCAAACTTTTATTTTTTTCCAAATTAGAATGGAAAGAAGGTAGAAATAAAATAACAAAATACTATAAAGCACAAATAAATTTTTATTTTATTTCATCAAAATTTGTTTACTCAAATCTGTATTTTTTAACGGTCAGAGTTGGCAACAGTGGCGCAGACTCAACAAAAAACGGAGCTGCCAGATAAGGAACGAGGCTGGGCAGCACTGTTTGCAACAGCTGACTGGTCTGGCGAAACATCGAACTGTTTAGAGCAGGGGTGCTCAGCTGTTGCTCATTCCATTGATTTTCGGCCTCATTTGTTTTTGTAATTCCGCACAGCATAGGAAACAAAATCACTGCGGACGGCAGTCCGCGCTAGTGACGAAAGCAGCACGAAGGGTGCGAAAGGCGACTAGCATATATACACAGGAAGAATGGAAAATTTGCTATGATCGAATTATATACCGATCGAAAGGTATCAATTTAACTTACAAATGTGCATACTAAGACTTTGGAAACTCACCTGGTTCGTGAGATAAACAGGTGTAAGTGGGAGGGGCAAAATTTAAATGATTGGAGCAAATGGGGTCGTTGGAGCCTTTTTGAAACTTTGTTGTACTTTTTACAATGCTCGTCAAAAATACGCGTCGAATGACACCTCGATCATCGAAATCCGACAACTGGTTCAAAAAATATTTAATTTTGAAATTTTTAGGGGCCTTCCGAAAATGAAATGAAAAGTCAGTCTGTCTGTTTGTTTGGACCAAATCGTTGATTTAGCTTAAAAGTTTGAATGAGGACTTGTTCCTGCTCAAAAATCTAAAAACGTTTGTTCTACGACTTTTTCGGAAAATCGCTAGTTTAGCGGGAAATCGCTAAAAACCGCTCAAATTTCTATATATCGTTGAAAAGGTATTTTGAAGGGCTGTTATGCATACCTTTATTTTTTTTCTAAGGTACATAGGTAAATTGCTACAGGTAACATAAGGTATTTTCCCCCACATTTTAGCGGTTTTTGAGAAAAAATTTCGCGTTTTTTGATATATGACACAACAAATTTTACCGATAGTATCTAATAATCTCATACAAACATAAAAGAAATTCTTTTATTCGAGCGTATAGTAACTAACAAATTTTCGCATATAATTTTGTTGATTTTAAAAAATGTAATTTCAGATATCTAAAATTGTGTCAAAAACAGAAATCTAAATCTTTAAAAAGGTGGCAAATAAACAACAACACGACACGATACGATACAATTCCCGATACAAAGCATTTGACGCCCTTGAAACGTTGCTGAATAACACGAACCTTGAAACTGAAACTCAGATTGAAACTCGGGCTGAAAATGCAATTTGTGGCTTCCACACAATTTCTGTTGCAGCTGCCTCGATTTTTTACAAAAAATATTTTAATGCAAAAAAATTCTTGGACCAATTCTAAGAGTGACTGCAAAAAAAATTTTTCGTTAGTATTTTTGTTAGTATTTTTGTTAGTATTTTTTAAAATTGTTTGAAAACTGCAAAAAAGGCACTTTTTGCATGAAAATGAGGAAAAATGGGTTAAAATGGTAATTTTTAGGATTTTCAAACAATTTTAAAAAATACTAACAAAAATATTTTTTTTGCAGTCACTCTTAGAATTGGTCCAAGAATTTTTTTGCACTAAAATATTTTTTGTAAAAAATCGAGGAAAAAAGTTTTGAAAAGTGACTTTTACATAAGTTCGAAATTTTCGAAGGGTACTTAATTGGCTAAGGAAATTTTTGCACCATTCAATCGGAATTTAAACGACCTTTCCAAATATATTTTTTTTACTGTGATAACTTGACTTACATAGCAGTTAAAGCAAAAATAAGGGTGTACGCAGAGATATGCGAGTGGGTGTATATGTTTTTAACACGTCTATACTCTAAGCTTAAAAAAATATATTATTTACTTATACCAGACTTAAAATTGACTGCAATTCGGAGGGAGTGTCCAGATTTTGACTCTTAGACAACCCATTTCACAATTTAGATCGGAGTATATTTTATCTATGAATTTTAAATTCCAACGCTAGCCAATTTTGTTTAAACACTATGATGTTCGTGGGCTTTGTATTTGTATCCCAAATTTGGTTACTCTAGCTCATAAAGCGTAAGTTTTTTAAGTTGTTGTTAAATTAAATTACGTGACTGAAAGGAGCTCAGATCCACATTCTTCGAAGGCTTGACAGTTGATAATATACACATTAGGGCGGGTCAATTTGTTCGGGACGAAAAAAACGTGGTAATCGTCCACCAGAATCGTAATCTACGATGAATTCTAAGATATTTTCAGGAAGAAACTATATGTCTAAAATCAATTCCTAGCCTCCGCCGAGAAGCATGAAGATTTCAGGCTAAGGTATTTTAAGGTATTTTGAGGTATTTAAGGTTTAAAAAAAAAAATAACACATTTTCCAAAAATGTTGGGCCTTTTTCTGATTCATCTTTTTACAACAAATTTTATAAATAATTTTTTTTTTTAATTAACCAAACAATTTTTTTTTAATTCGTTGCAATTAGCCGAGCAAGCCATGAACAATGGCTTTTAAGGAAACTAGAGGCAAAAGTCTGTAACTTTCTAACGAAGTAAGATATCGGTCTGAAATTTAATAGATATATTCTTTTCATTTGAAAAAAAATTTAGACAAAAAAAATAAGTGGGCGTGGCATCCGAATGGGCGTAAAAACGATAAAGTTCGGTTTTTTCAACATTAAAAAATTAAAAAAAAATTGGAAAAACAAAATTTTTTTTTATTATTATTTTTTTTATTTAAAAAATATTTTAAATATCTTTAGTGTAAAATTATGTTAAAAAAAATTTTTGTCAACAGTAGTGGTATCTAATCCCGTTTGACAAAGCTCTCCGAGATTTTAAAGCTAGAGCCCATTACCGACCCCATTACCGAATTTAGCTTATAGTAATGACAGTTAAACTCAACATTTAAAATATTTTTGTTTTATTTTTAGAAAGCAAATAACAAAATATATCAAATAAAAAATAACTTATCCGTCAGTTTTTAAAGTCCTTCTTAGACTCGATTTGATGATATGTGGAACGACTTTCTTTCTAAGAAGGACTTTAAAAACTGACGGAAAAGTTATTTTTTCTTTAACATATTTTGTTATTTGCTTTCTAAAAATAAAACAAAAATATTTTAAATGTTGAGTTTAACTGTCATTACTATAAGCTAAATTCGGTAATGGGGTCGGTAATGGGCTCTAGCTTTAAAATCTCGGAGAGCTTTGTCAAACGGGATTAGATACCACTACTGTTGACAAAATTTTTTTTAACATAATTTTACACTAAAGATATTTATAATATTTTTTAAATAAAAAAAAAAATTAATAAAAAAAAATTTTGTTTTTCCAATTTTTTTTTAATTTTTTAATGTTGAAAAAACCGAACTTTATCGTTTTTACGCCCATTCGGATGCCACGCCCACTTATTTTTTTTGTCTAAATTTTTTTTCAAATGAAAAGAATATATCTATTAAATTTCAGACCGATATCTTACTTCGTTAGAAAGTTACAGACTTTTGCCTCTTATTTCCTTAAAAGCCATTTTTCATGGCTTGCTCGGCTAATTTCAACGAATAAAAACAAAATTGTTTGGTTAAATAAAAAAAAAATTATTTATAAAATTTGTTGTAAAAAGATGAATCAGAAAAAGGCCCAACATTTTTGGAAAATGTGTTATTTTTTTTTTAAACCTTAAATACCTCAAAATTCCTTAAAATACCTTAGCCTGAAATCTTCATGCTTCTCGGCGGAGGCTAGGAATTGATTTTAGACATATAGTTTCTTCCTGAAAATATCTTAGAATTCATCGTAGATTACGATTCTGGTGGACGATTTTTGCGAAAAAAAATTGACCCGCCCTAATACACATGCTTCATACGATGGAAGATAGAGGTCCATATTAAAACTAACATCAAAATTGCTCAATAATATGTACACAAACTAAACAAACTTATAAATAGTGTCAGAAAAACAAGGCAATTTGTATTTATTTATGGTTTTTGTATCTTTTATTTGAAAATTTTTATATTTTTATTTTATTATCTTTCTGTTTTATGTTTTATTTATATTTTCTTTTTTTTGTAGTTGTTGCATTTAATATTTGTATATATTCAATTGTATGAATTTACATCAAATTTGTTCTTTGTTCGCATAAAAAGTCAACACTTGTGTCGATATTTTTCAAATATATTGTATGATTTTGTTGTTGTTGTTATTGTACTTATGTAATTCTTTCAGAATAAATACCATAAACGTTCAGTTAAATGATTTGCCCAGTTAATTGTTAATAAGTAATACAATATTTATTATATGCAATAATTTTGTTTATACATAAAAATATATTCTGTAGCACAAATTTCACAAATTGTTTTTGTTATTGTTGTAGCTGATTAAGAGACACAGTGTGGAGCGAGAGACAGTACGAAACTTGGAAGCAGCTTCGCCTGCAAAATGGGCCAATGATATGGCAAAAACTTCTTTAACTATAAATACATATTTAAACAATTGTGTTAAATTGTTAGCGAGGCTTAAGCTTTTATCCTGACCCGATATACAAAAGTACAAACATCATTCTCTTACTCGCTCTGTCTCATCTGTTTCAAATTAATAAATAAATTTTAAACAATATTTTTTTGTTTGCTTTGTCTATTTTTAATCGATAATGGTAAAACAAAAATTTTTATCAAAACAAAATATATCTTGCTGAGTAAGTATTTATCAGTGAATGGATGAATATATCGTCTTTTTTTTCCCATAGTATTGTATGCCTATAGAATGCCTCTCACAAATTATATTGGCTTTGAGTTGTATTATAGCGATTGGTCTTGAATACTTCAATTTGCTTGCGCTTGACTTTCAACATAAAAAGATTTCAGTTACCATAAGTTCATTTTGTAGTTTATCAATTAAAATTGCTTAGTAAAATTAGTTCATAATAGTGTTTTTTTCTTGTATTCTTTTTATATACTTTATTAATTAAACGCGTGTGGCTTTGAGCGAGAAAAAAAATAATAATCAGACTATATTAAAATCAAATTTTTGCGGTAATCACAAAGAAAAACAAAATACGCAACACTTGCTAATTTGATTAAAGCTTACTATTCATATAAATATATCTATAAATTTCGCTTATGCTTTTCGCGTTGCGCTTTCGTATGTTGTTCTTCGTCCCTTTGTTTTTTTTAGGGGCTCCAAAAAATGTTTCTAACAAATATTACATAAAGCCAGTGTGTGTGTGTGTGTAATTAATTAATATAATTAAAAAGTACATACAAGCTACATTTAAGTGTAAATGTGTGTGTGTGTGGGCGCCTTGGGCATGGGCTTTTTGAATCTCTCAGTGCACAACAGCATTGCACAGTTGACGCATTCTAAATTACACTTTAAAAATTACATAATATAAATAATTTATTATTTTATACACATCTGTGGCCCCAAACTAAGCTAATACCAAATAAAAAAAAATGTATATATATTTTTAGAATGAGCACGTGCATGTCGGACAAGTCAGAAGGGAGTCGGAGGAGCACAGTGAGATAGCGCTGGGTCTCACTCGCATAAAGTATCAACTTTTTGCCAAACATTTGTGTTTTTCTGTCTTGCATTTGTTTTTTGTTTTTATCAATATACTTTTGTAATTTTTACGCAATTTATTAAATCAACAGATGTTACACAATCAGTGCAAAATGCAAATGTTACTTTAACTATCAACTGTGTTAATTTCAACATTTCATGGCTGTTTTATAGAACACCGATAGTAATATAATCATTGTCTTTCATTCAAGCTCGACTTGCCCTAAACATGTGGTATTGCCAATTGCTCATTGTATGGGCAGCAGCTTGTCAGATGTTTGGATCTGTATCTGTATTCAATTTCAAGTCTGTGCCTTTGAGTTTTTCATTTCATTTCATTTCATTTGATGATTATATCTGTTCTGTTGTCACTGTTGTTCTAGTTGTGGTTTTAGATCTTGCTGTTGTTGTTTTAGTTGTTGCTGCTGCTGCTAATATTTATGTTGATGTTTTGTTGTTGTTGCTGTTGTTGTTGTGTTGTTGTTGTTGCGGAGTGAGCTGGACACATTCAACACTCACTTTGGGACAAATCGATATCCTTGTTTACGCTGCGCGCCAATCGATCCAACTCGGCAGCAGCATCTGAGCGAACCGCAAGCTTTTCGGCCGTCATGAGGGCGTCAGTGCCATTGGAAGTGCGTGGCGTGCCCATGCCGCCTCCTGGACTGGCAGCGCCAGCCGGTCCACCGGCAGGTCCTCCTGACTTTTTGTGTAGCAGTGAATTAAAGAAATTGGCCAGCACACCTTCCCCGCCCGGCGTGGCGGGCGTCAGCTTGGGATCAATCTGTGGTGAATACAATGAATTATTGGTAAGTATTTAATGTGTGTGTGTTCCTCCACACTGTGCGAACCTTTTTCGGCGAGCTCTGACCGGTGCTGCCGGGTGTCCGCGGTCCGGTCTTGTTGCCGCCAGCGTTGGCGCCCTGTGAGCGCAGCGGCGATTCACCTCGCACCTGGCCGCCTTGCTTGAGAATCTCCTGCTGACGTGCCAAAAAGGCCTGCTCGTCCTCGGTTTGCACCTCGGTTTCGCGATTGGAAACCGCCTAAAACAAATGGTTTTAAATTTATACAATTTATTTTCTTTTATTATACGCATAGTTATACGCACCTTTCGTGTCGGCGGTGCCTTGATTATGTCTGTGTAATGATTCTCTGCCTTGACCGCATGCATGTTCTCATACAGAATACTTATTTTCTTCAGGCTATCCCAACCCGCCGGACTGCAATAGATAAAACAATAAAACAGGATATAGAGCTAACGAATGCATATAAATGATTATGTATGTATGTTTAAATGCGTACATGAGCACCGCATCCTTTTCAACGACTAGCGCTGGCGTACGGAATGGTAGACCATAAATTCGATGCGTCAGATATTTGTAAAGGAGATCACAGTTTTTATCCTCTTTCACACTCGTGTAGAAGAGCGAGGTGCCGTGCCGCAGGCAAAAGTTTCGTATCCATTGTTGTATGAAATCGAAATGCTCGTCGCGGTACTCGTATTCCTTCTCCAACGTTGTCATGTAGTCCGTCTACAAAAGAAATTTCCATTGGGTTATAAGTGACCGACAATCGACAACCGGAGAGCTTCGTGTGTACGCACCTTTGTGACGACAACAACAATGTCCAGGCCCAGATTTGTAATTAGTGCGTCCTCAGTCAGCGGCAACAGATCATCCTCATCGATCGAATTGTTGTGCATGGTGCGTTTAACTGGCGAACCAGGATCCAGATCATCGCCCACCTCACAGTAGCTTTGCCACGTCGTTGCCAGTCGCTGACGTGCCGCCTCCTTCTCTTTGGGATCCAGCTGCAAGCTTTCAATGTGCTGGGCCAGCACCTTGATCCATTGGTTGAGCTGCTCGAGCCAGCCCCATGGCTGTGTCATCGAGACTGTTAGTATGACGAGGGTATGTGCATAGTTCGTTTCGTTTAGCGCATAATGCAGCAGATTTGTGTGCCCTGGATCGCCATCCAGAACCCAAACGCTTAGGCGCGTCATGTCTGTAGAATTGAAAAAGATTCTTCAATTAAATCTGGCCATCAGATAAGAAAGGCAATACACCACTTACCGTCTCTGTACTCATCCTTGACATCAATGTAGGCGTACTCCAGGCCAGAGCCTTTTTGGGGATCTTCGACACCCTGGAGCTTCGCGATGAGTGTCGTCTTACCAGTGGCATTGTCACCTAATACTAGTACTGATTTGTTTGACGGTAACTTTGTGCTGCCTTGTGTTTGTACTTCATTCAATATCGCTGACCTGCGCGGACAGAAAGAAGAAAACCAAAGGGAAAAATTGAAAAATGGGGAAAAACACAAAACTAAATCGTAAATCGTAAATCGTAAAAACAATTGGGTCAGTTCCGTTGGCTATCACAATTTTGCAATCTACATTAACGCTGCCCCAATTTCGTGTCACCACCACAGCCACGAACCACAATCGTCAATCCCCAGTCCACAATCCTTAACACTGTGTCTTGCCACGCAATCAAACTAATTGCATCCCTGTGCTATTTATGAGCCCCAGACCGCTTACCTTTTATACTTCTTTGCACAAAATAATTATACATACCACATATACTGATGTATATATTGTATATGTATTTGTTTGTACATTTCTAAACCGAGTCAATATTTTACGGGGCATGCAATTTCAGCAAAACATTTGTGCAATTCAATTAAATCCAATTAAATATTTCGATTGAAAAATGTCCATTTTTACTGACCAACTCACTGACTCACTGACGCACTCATTCACTCACTCACTAACTCATTCACCCACTTAGACGCTGACTAACAAACCAACTGACTAACTGACTGAATGACATGCAAATGGCGGTTACTCAATTGGGAACTGGGAGCTGGGAGCTGGACGCCAGCGCCTTCTCAATATGATGGCGCATTCGTGCCAAAAACTGCGAGCTGCGAATATCGATTGCCCGCTTTCCGACATTTACTTTTTAACTGGTCTCTTCCATTGCCTATTCAAAGGTGTCGTACACTGCACAGTGGCCAAAAAACTATGTAAAACTTATCAATTTGGCTGTAAGCATAGAAAGCAAATCACCAATCATGATTACCAAACTGATTAATGTTAAAAGAAAGAAACAAAAACGTTGCTTTCAACAGGAAATTGTCAATAATCAAAAAACATCAACTTTTGGTAACGAAATGACAAAAAATGTATCCCGATATTTGTAACAAATAGCAATTACAGATTTTTCAAAGTTTTAAGAAACAGGCACCGATTACTGAATATAAATTACCTGTTAAATGCCCCTATTCTACAACCAAGATTTATACAATTATGACGTTCATTACAAGCCGAGCAGATTTATGATTGATTGATTCATATTATCAAAATGTGAAAATCAGATAAAAATTATAGTCGGGCCTGTTCCGGTTTTCACTTTCGGCAAGATTTTACGGATTGAATTCACTTGACATTGAGCTAGTAAGTTTGAATTCAGAAGGGATAAATCGATGCTTAGTGTAAAACAAAATTAAAAGAAAAATATTTATAAAATAGCACAATTCTTAGGAATAATGCTGCATCATCAGAAAAAATATAAAAAATGTATTCGATTTTTAAATCATTTTGGTATGATAACTCGAACCTAAAATGTTTGTCGAATTTGCTCGACCTGTTCTAGTTTTCGTGAAAGTGAATCGGTTATTTATAAGGGCTGCCTTTGTATGTGAAAAAAATCGTTAATATTCTGGTACATATTTTTAACCACAATTTAAGTGCTTTTAAGCATTGCGTAAAATACAGAATTCAATTTCTTGTTTTTTGAACTGTTGTAATTAAATGCAAAAGAGAACAGATAACAAGACAACAGATAAAAAGACATTTCTCAACACTGAAACAAACCCGCTCTTTCGAAAAAACAAAAGTTTTCTGAATTATGTTTCTACTTATGATTAAATAAATATTTTATTAATAAATTACGCATTATAACAGGCGCAAATTCATTGGACACATTCTAGGAGGGAAATTCGATAGGCAATTGGAAGGAAAATTTAGGGGAAATTCGGTCAAATCTTTCGGATTGAAACTCGTAAAAAATAATTGAAAACAGGAACAGGCCTGATAATTTGTAAGAAAAAGGTTGCTTTTTTGATTATAATTATATTGGTCTGTGTGCTATAGTTAAATTTTTTAAAAAACTAGACGAAGTATATGTAAAATATAATAACGGTGGTAAATACAAGCAAGCAAACCCAATTTCTTAGTTACATTCAATATAATTTACACATTTAAAATATTGTTAAAAACTATGTTTCATTATATTTTAAATGTGCAAATTATAATATGCAATTTAAATGGGAGCACGAAAATCGAAAACCAATATGAAACATTTGTAAATTATTGCAAGTTATTGACTAATGCGAGCCACTGTAGCTGGTGGTGGGCCGGGTCGGGTCGCTTCACACTTGAGAGACATGCAAACAACCCAGCACTACTGTCTCCCCCCCTCAGTATTAACCCGCCTCGCATTTGTGTTCCAGGCTGGTTGGCATGGTGCACGAAAGGCCCAAACGAAAAATATTTTCCGAGCTGGCAAAGTTTGCCTAGCAGGACAGCAGGCAGGCAGACAGGAGACGAGCCGACTGGCATTCCCAGTGCGCATTTCGACAGCGGCACCCGTGAAAAGTGGACCACATTTGGAGCAGGACAGAGTCCAAGTTGGATTCAGTCGTAAATAGTTCATTGGCAGGATGAGTCTGCTGCTAAAGCGACGTTCGCGCAGCGAGACGCGTCCACAAACTAAGCTGGATAATATTCCATTGGAGCAACAACAACAACAACGACACCAACAGAAACAGCGACAGCTGAAAAGTGTGGAAAATAGCAACACACAATCTGTACAGCGTCTTGGTCTGGGAACAGGCATTGGCATTGGAACGGGAACGGGCATGGGCATGGGCAGACGCAAGACATCCGCGGAGCTTATCAGCGAGGCCAAACTATTTCTGGGTGACCTGTCAACGACAACGGCCACAGTGACGGCGGCCATGACAGCCGCTGGAGGCGCACGCCTGGTCAGCACACGGCGACCCATAACGCCCCGAGAGCCCGGACGTGTGCTCTACGGCAAAGTGGCATTGGCAGGCCGGCCGCCGAGTGCCTTCTCGTAAGTAAATAAATGATTCATAGTGTCCATAGTGACCATGTCCTACGCTTCCACAGCATGCGTTATCTGCAGAATGAAATGCACAAGTCTCTGACAGCAGCAGCGCCAGCAGTTGCCAAATCGGAGCTAGAACTAGAGCTGGAGCGGAAGCTAGGTCGCCGGAGTCTCGATGCAAAGCTGGCGCCGCCGCGCCAGTTGCCGGCGTTACCGGGTGCAACAACTCAGGTGGCGACAGCAGCAGCAGCAACTACCCCGGCACGACGCAACGGAGCTCTGCTTGGTCAGTGCAGCACCGAGACGCTCATCGAGCTGCTCAAGCAGCATGCCGGCCTCAAGGATTGCAGCGCCGAGACTGTGCAGCACATCAATGCGGTGAGAATCTAGCATAAGGAAAATTCCGATTCAGACTGATTCAATGCTCTTGTCTGCAGATCCTTTTGGAGCTGTACACGCGAGTTCGCAAACAGGAGCGCAACTTCAAGCGCGCTTTCATACTGGGCGGTCTCTACGGTCTCGTCGAGTGCACATCGCCGCGTGTCCTTTTAGCTGTGGCCCGAGTCGTCCTGGCGGTAAGTGATGATGCAGCCTATTGAATAATCATCTGGTTTCCATTGATTCTCATTCGAATCCCAATCGTCTTTCCACGTTTTTAGCTACGGGTAACGGGCAGCAACTTGACCGGTGCCTGCAAGCTAATCTTTAAGGTAGCCCGCCACGAGCAGCACGATGATCTATTCCATGAGAATGACGTGCTGGAGCTACTGATCGATGGTCTGGGCCATGCTTCGCCATTGGACGAGCCGGAGGCCTGCATTTATGCCTATGGTTCCATACGCTTTCTAACCGCTAGCAGCGCCCAGGATCGGGACGATGCTCTCAATCGGAACTGGGCAGCTGGCCTTGAGGAACCGCTGCCGCCGACGACGACAATTGCAAGCGTAACAGCCTTGACACCAGCCAAGTTGAATGGCCAACAGACGCTGGTATCCCGCCTGGCACGCCACGGCGCCGTCGATCTAATGATTCTTCATTTGCAAATGCTGAACGAGGCGGGCGCCACACGACGACTGAGCGGCCCGCCACTCCACACGCTCTATCAGCTGTCGGCAGCTCTGCGAGCTCTGGCCGATGTGGCCAAGCAGCAGCAGCGTCTCCAACTGCAGCTGCAAATGGCGTGTCCACATCTAATACGTGCCGCCGAGGTGTCCATGGGCGAGCTGGAGGTGCAGGCCAATGTGGTGCGCACACTAAGGTGAGACCCAACTCCATCCCTCTCCCTCTATCTCTCTCTCAGTTATCATTCTGAATATCTAGCGTACTGTCCGAGGATGTCGACTGTTGCGAGACGTTGCTCAACTATGCCGCACGCATTGGTCTACTGCTGGGACCCTGCTCCAAGGGATCTTCTAAGGAAACGAAGGACCCGAAGGACTCCAAGGGCAACGGACAATGCAGCGAGCGTCTGCTGGCGGTGCTCAGTCGACTTGGCTACATGCTTGGCAATATTCTGGCCAAGCACGAGTCGGCTCGCGTTCAGGTAAGCAGAAGCTTTAATTAACCGGAAGATTGATCGATTGATTGATTCCATTTGATGCAGTACTATCACAACGATGTGGCCATGGAGTATCTACTGAATGTGCTGCAGCAGCTAAGCGAACGCAATCCGGTTAACGAGTCTCTGCTAGATGCCCAGATCAAGCTGGTCCGAGTCGTGGCTAATATGAGTGTCAATGCGGAGGTTGGTGCCGCCTTGGGCAATGTCCATGCTCTGGGCACGGTTCTGTTGCGTCTATTGAAGACCGCATCCGCAGCGCTGGATGCTGGATCAACTGGACCAACTGGGGAGATGCTGGAGCTGCTGCATGCCACGCTGGGCGCCCTTCACAATCTGTGCTTTTACCAGGACAAGCAAACGACGACAGTGGTGGTAGCATCGCCACCAGCGCCTGGTTCACTGCAAAGTCTTATCAAAGAGCTGTCGACGGAATTGGCCACTGCTTTGGGCCGCTGCCAGCCGAGGTCCGTGTCCACCAAGGTGGAAATTGCCCGTGTGCTGGGAAATCTGACACGCAATGAGTTGGCGCGTCGATGCTTCTGCGAGGCGAACGGATTGCCACTGATGGTACAGCAGCTGACGCGTCAGGCGAGCGGACAGGATTACGAGCTGCGCACCTGTGCCATTGGAGTGCTGGTCAATCTGCTCGGCGATGGAGAGCAACGAGCTCCATTTCTGCAGCTACGTGGCGCTGAGCTCCTGGCGCTATTATTACGCGGCGCACTCGAGCAGGAGGATTGGTTTTTGGCCAATATTGTATGCCAGGCACTGTGGAACCTCCTGATCGATGCTCAGTGTGCAACAGTCCTCTGTCTCAATGGTAGCATTCTCGACGAGGTTAGCGAACTGTTGGCCGACTATTTGGATGAGGATCGATTGATTACGATCGATGATGATGCGACCAACGACGATGAAGCGGAACCGAAAGCGGAGTCTGACCTTGGGAAAGTTGTAGAGCCGAATTCGGAAATGGATCCAGATTCGACACCTGATGCATTATGGGAGGACTTTGCTCTGGTGGCCACCGATTTATTGGAGCGCATTCAAAACAACTTCGACAAGCAACAACAACGCCAAGACAACGATGATGACAACGACAATGACGATGTCTTTATCGAAGAAATGTAGAACATTTTAATGCCTAACGAATATACAAATATACACAATATATATATATGTATGTATATTAAAAAAGTCCAGCTGCTATTCGATTTCTAATTGTGGATTAACGATAACAACTTTTGCTATTTGCGGAACATACAAAACCGTTTCGATAAATGTAACATGCACATATTGTGCTGGTATAAGATATTAAAATTTCAACTGCTTCGATGTTTTTGAAAAAATCTTTTTCATTTGCCATTACAAAAGTTATAATTATGCGATAGTGAGCATTCAATGGAAACTTTGAATAAATGTATGCCTTTAATCTTTACATTTTCAATTTGAAATCGGATATTAAAATCTATGCCATGTTTTACTAATAATTTATAAACAATGATGCTTAAAACAATCAGGCCTGTTCCGAATTCCGAACGTTTTCAAAAATTAAAAACGAAACGAAAACGAACGTTGTACAATTTGCTGTTCCCAATTCCGATCGAAATGGACTTGTTTTTACTTTTCGAACTCGGTTTCATTTTAAGTATTTCAGGTTGAATATAGCAGATATAAGGCTAAATTAGACAAAAACTTCGTTGTTCGAATTTCGTTATTCAATTATGCAACTCTAGCAGCCTCGATTGCGAGAGTTGGTATCGGTAGCAGAAATTAAAGTGAAATTCAGAACAACTCGGTTTTGTTTTTTATAAAATATTTTATAGATGCTTTCCAAAAAAATTCTTTTAAAAATTACTTTAACTGTTTAAACTTTAAGTAGTGATGTAAATCGATTCTAAAAATGCTCAGCAATTTTATAGTTTTCAGTTTATAATTTTTATGTATTCATTTTAAGGCTTTAAATGGCATTTACTTTTAAATCCGTTGGCTCTACAGCACACGTTTTGAAAACGACAAATATGGTAGATTTTCGGAATTCGGAACAGCAATCAACTCGTTTTGTGGCAAATCGACTCGTTTTCGGAATTCGGAACAGACCCGAATATCAATTTTCTTGACGGATATCTGGCGGCTTCAAACAAATTAGGCTTCTAATTTATCAATTACTGCGAATTTCCTGAAAATTTGGATAAATAGCCACTGTGTTTAGATCAATTCCAATAAATGTAATTCGATTTTAAAATATTGATTTCATTCCCATTTGAAATGGATCTGTGTTTTGACTGCTGTTCTGCACATGCGCGCCACCTAACGATCGATTTGTGTGTACATATTTAAGCGATGACAACATCGCTTACACGCACACAACAAAGCAAGCAGCACACACACACACACGCACACGCATAGACTCGGCTTAAATCAACTCTATGCTTATTGGACAATGCGAATTGTCCAATTGGACTGTCAACTGCTCATAAGATTTCGAACCATCAATAGCTCGGCTTATGAACCTACAATAGTGTATGTATATACTTGTGTGCATAATATTTAGACACAACAAAAATTGATAAAGCAAAAGGTGTGTGCTGCCGACTGCGCAGTCAACGACATTGCCCTCGATTTTACTGCTGAATGAATGAATCATCGGCAAGTTTGCGCTCTCTCTCTCTCTCTCTCTCTACAATCCCTTTAATAATTGTTGCCTTAGCTTTTAGATTTTGTTTGCCACAAATTCATTAAATCATCACAAGAGAAAATTTGCAAAATACATAAAATGCGCATATTAAATATGTATAGTTGTGTGCGTATGTGTGTGTGTGTGTGTGTGAGCCAAACGTGGTTTGAGGTTAGGCGAGTGTTGTCCAAATGACAACATGCACTAAATTTAATAGCGGCATGAAATCAGCTGCTTTTTGCCCACGACACTGTCAGTGGGCCATTGGGTGGGTGGGTTGCGGTAGGCGGTGCCAGTGTATAGTGATTAGCACCTGCAGCCGGCACGCAACGCACACACACAGAAAAGAAAAGAAAAAGAGAAAAAGAGATGGCAGTAACCGAAATTTATTGCAAACGTCAGCTAAAGAAAGTCGATAGATGGCAAAATAGGAAGATGGGGAAGATAGGCAAAAGCAGCTGTTTTGCGTCAGTTGAGAAGGACAGAAAAACAAAAAACGAGTGTTTGTCATATGGTTAACATCAAGTGGGGCCAACAACGTCGCTCAACTATTTACAGAAAAGCAAACGCAATGGCGAGAACTACAATCAACTACTCACCATAGGTTCTCCTTGTCGGCGGCGGCATCCTTCTTTTTGGTCGTAAAGGATGATGTCAGCGCATTACTGCCCGTCATTGTTTGCGTGACGCTGTCCATTGCCATTGCAGTGTTGGGTCAGTAACTGCAATAACTCCAGGCGATTGTTGCCCTCTAAGTTGCTACCTCTTCCGTGGGTTGGTGGCCAACTGCTGCGGGATGCACGAAAAATATATGAAATCAACACAAACAAAACGCATACACACACACACACGCATACACACTGCTGAGACAAAGCAATTATAACAATAACAATCAAGTTGCATTGAACTTGGAGCCAACAAACAGTTGCAAGGTGTCTGCAATGTGTTTTTTTAAAACGCCTACACCAACAACAGTTGCGCTTCCGCTACTCCGTTTTGTTTAAGCTTATGGTTACGTTGCAGGGCGGCAGCGACGCCGACGTCGACGTCGTTATTTGACGGTATGACAAACGCGCAGATTATGTCTATTTGAATATTTTATTATTGCAGCTTTGTAGCTTGCGCATGTTACGCAGCACAGCTGCTTCTAATGCTGCTGCCTTGTGCCTGGTTGACTCTCTATATGTCTGTCTTTCTCTCTATGAACAATTTGCAAAATCTCTTGGCGTTTGCGTTTGCTTTTGTTTTTTTTTTTTACGTACTGCAGCTTTTACTCGAGCTATTTGTGTGCACTCCGCTTGCAAATTTTATCCTTTGAAATAAATTTGAAGTTTAGCGTGTAAATTGCTGCATCTGACGCTCGTTACTTTACTTTGAGTTATTGTTGAATAAAAATAACAACAAAAAAATATACGCCCGATATTGAGATGATGAATTTTTCGCTGAAATAGCACAACGAAACTAGACACAGTGTGTACACACTGAGTTACAATAGAAAAAATGATGACGGTGCTGCCAACGAAACACAAATTGAAAGTCTGGCATTACTCAACGCATTGTTGTATTTGCACGAAATAATATTTGCCAAGTGGCAACCTTATGGCGCCCGTCACAAAAACAAAAGAACGCAATCAGTTTACTCTCACTGAATCTAGCGTATTTGATAAATATAATATTAAAATACGCATTTAGCTAAAAAAATTTTAATAAAATGCAAGCGTCTGTGTTCATTATTACTGTGATACTCGTTATAATCGCCAGCAATGCACCACAGATAGATGGTATGTCTGCTTTTCAAGTTTGCTGCTAGTTGAAGTCTTTTGTACAACTCACACACACACACTCACACACAGACACGTAATTGCAAATGCGCATGTGTGTGTGTGTGTGCGGATGCGTAATGCATTTATCAATTTTAATTTCACTTTTCACCTTTTGCTTAAAGCGCTATTGCGCCGATGCTATCAGTGCCGTTCACGTGGCGAGCTCGGTAGCTGCAAGGATCCATTCGGATTCAACGCAACTGATGTCGAGAGAGAGCCCGGTCTTGCCGCAATTCCCTGCGCTAGCGGCTGGTGTGGCAAAGTGATTGAGGGCGGTGGCACCTACGCCCTCGACGGTAAAAATGATCAACATATGTACATTTATTTATAACTTCATTCCTCATGCATCAAATTGCCATTGTAGACTACGATCTTGCCATTCAGCGGATGTGTGTGCAGCGAGGACCTGATGACAACATGGACCGATGCGCGGATACAATCTACAACCATAAGAAAGTGTTCATGTGCTTCTGTCAAGGAGATCTGTGCAATGGTGCTACTGGCCAACAACCGCTCCCAAAGCTGACTCTGGCTACTGTGGCGTCCATAGTCCTGTATAAATTGTATTCAAACCTATATTTGTAATGATTATCCAAAATATTTGGGATTAACTAGTTGTTGGGACGTGGCAATGAAACTTAAAAAGCTGTTTTATCGGGATTCATAACGTGTTTTTTATGTTACAACGAGTGCATTTCAGATTGAAAACGCGACGCATATGCCGGGACTAATAATAAACTTTCCATTAAACACAGCTTCAAATCTCGCGCCCCTTTAAATTGCCCGTGCTGCCAACCTACCAAATATTATTACTTCGCTACCAGGGCTGGGTGCCCTCACTCGTTATTCGTTATTGTTTCGTAAGCTGTCGTTAATTTGGCATTTTCAGGGCGCGATTTGAAGCATACTGATATTTTAATGATACCCTGTTTATCTAGAAATTGTTCCTTAATGGAAGACAGACTTTGAGAAAGTAATATAAAGAAATAAAAAATGGCTTAAAACGGCAAACTTTAGTGTCAGTCTTTAGTGTAAGAAACTTTAAAGCTTCTTTAACAAAAAAAATAACATCAAAGTGAAATTTCGTAGTGCTTACTTCATTTAATTAGTAAGTCAAAACTATCAATAAATATTTTTATGTAGTCTTCAAATTTGACGGCAAAGAAATGTCTTCTAAAAGGAGATTTATAGAACATGTTTTCCCAAAAAACAACCTTTCGCAATGTTTTTCTTCTGTTTTTATCTAGAAATGGCTTTTAATTTAAAGACTGAAATGAAATAATTATTTTGTTGTAATAAAATCTTGAGTCGAAAATATAAAGGCTGCTAGTTCAAGAATATTCAATTTTGAATAAATACTATTTTCGTTGGTAAATAAACAAAATAAATTTTTTAATTTTTATTTTAAAATTGCAAGAAAAAAGTAAAATCTACAAAACAGCATAAATTACAAACTTAAAGAATGTTATAAAAAAATAACAAGCCAAATAAAAACAAGAAAGCTTTAATCAGAAGTACTCGACTTCGAGATACATAAAATAAAATCACACCTAAAGCAATTTACATATCGCTCATTTACTAGAAGAGTGACAGATTTCAACAAATGGCGTTTCGAGATAAACGCATTTAAAGTTTTCAAGTGTCGCCTGTGTTTTTTGAAAAGCGGCCAAACTTGTAAATTTGAGAAAAAACAGCTGAGCTTTATGAAACATAAAGATTCTTTTCTAGTTAACGATTGCACGCTGAGATGTATCGTTCTTTTGAGTTAATAAAGTCGAATCGTTGGAAATGAAAAAACGACATACTCTTCTCACACTCTCGGTTTTAAAGATAGGATGATGAAATTTTTACACAACATAGATTGTCACGAACATTTCTGCATCATTATCTCAAATCGTGTTTTTCGACTTATGTCACTCTTCTAGTAAATGAGCGATATTTTTTCCGTTGGTAAAATTGATTCTTGAAAGATATGCGAGTTGTTTATCCGATTGGGGTCAAGGGACAGACGTGCCAAGACTCAAGACTATAGCTTCAAAAATTAGATTCCGAAATTTGAATTAAACTTGATCTGTCTGCTTATATTTACAAGGAGCTTAGATACTATATTTTGTGCTAATACTTACTTATGAAATCCAAGGACTTAATACATATATAGACAAAGTAAAGTTCTCCCAATTTGTACACATGTGAAATATTACAGTTTATTGAGTTAAACATTAAAGAACATCTATCTTCGGTTTACCGAAAATTCAATACTCCTGCAGATCTGGCAGCTACTATATGGTACAGTCAGCCGATTAAACTGTAAAAGGGTTTTAAGCAAAAATTTGTTAAATTTAAAATTTTCGCATTGATTTTAGGATTGAGAATATTTGTTTGCTTATACACAGATACAACAGACAGACATAAAAAAATATACATCTATGTATTTATAAAAAATCTTTAGTTTATAGTCTCTGCAAGAGTATAAAATAACGATTGTAAACAGGCGCTAGAGACTTTAAAAATAAAAAAAATCTAAATGATACATGTTTGGTTGAACTTTGATACGGGCACAAATATAAAATACATACGTTACGTATGTAATGTATATGTATATATATCTATATATATGATGTATTGTAGAAATAAAGGATATTTCATGGAAAATGTCGACCAGAAGGTCGCAGCAAAAAAAAAAATGTAGAAAGATATGTACAAACATATGGAGGATACAACGATCCGAATCGACTGTACAATAAGCGGCGAGAGTGCGCACAAAAACTATCGCCAGTTTTGATATTTGTATATATGTATGTAAAACAATTCTAAGCAACTATTAAGAAAAACATTTAGTCCTCGCTGTCGATGTCCAGTCGCGCAGGCACTGTGGACAGCGGCTGCTCAGCTGACTCTGAATCTGCGGAGACTGCGACTTTCCCTTGGCGTCCTCGTGGCAGTCGATATGATAGTATCCCTGACAGCTCTGGCACATTAGTAAATTGTCTGCAAAGAAAATTGATTTAGTTTTAAGGATTATAAGCCATTAAGTAGTGAGATTAATGTACACATCTGAAAATAGCCACAATTAAGGACCGATTAAGCTTTTCAAGTGTAGCCCCAATATGTTCAAATGTTCAAAATGAAAAACAGCAGGGATCGTAACTGTTATAAGTTTTAAAATAAAAATTCCAAATTAACAATTATTTTCAAATTTGTATTGTAAAGTTACGAAACAACAATTTTTTTTAATTTTTATTTAAAAAGTCAATAATTAATTATTAAAATTCAACTTTTAATAAATAGTTGTGATTCTTTCAATAAAAAGATAAAAGTAAGAGTTATTTTTGATTTCTTTTTAGAAGTTACAAATAAGAGTTTTTCCGTAACTTTTATTAAAAAAATTTAACGAAAATTCAAAATTAAAGTGATACTATTTTTTGGTATTTTTATGATTACTATAAATTTTATATTTTATAGTATAAAATGATAAATTTTTGGTATTTTTAGTATCAATTGGTATTTTGTTTGCCAATAATTATTTGATACTTTTGTTCATATGTATATTATTGGAACTGAATATAGAAGAAAAAATGAAATATAATAGAAAAAGTCGGATCCTTAATTTCGCCCTTAAAGGACATGAGATGCATCATATGAAAGGTCTCGAATCATAGACCAAGAATGTTTTTAAATTTTGGTAATACACCACTTGTTTCAAAAGATATTCACTTTAATTTTTTTTTTTTTTTCAAAATAAAAGTAACGGAATAACTCTTATTTGAAACTTTAAAAATAAAAATAAAAAAAACTCTTATTTTTTATTGAAAAAATCAGAAATAAGTGTTATTTCACAACATTTTATTAAAAATTGAATTTAAACGATTATTTTTGCCTTTTTAAGTAAAAATAAAAAGTAAGAATTAAATTTGATTTATATCTTATAAATTGAAAATATAAGTTTTTGGCTGATATCTATAGTTCCGACTGAAATAGTAATTTTGGTGTAGCATATTTCCGTCACATTGATTTTTTTAATTGACTTTTTTAACTCATAACTCATATTTGCAGTCCCTAGAAAAAATGTACATTTGTTTCTCTCAACTTGGAATAATTTTGTTCAATCCTATTATTTAATGTGTGAATTGTTAAAATTAATAAAAAAATTAATGTTGTACAAATTTGAGCAGGGTATTTAGGGGTGCACTTTGTGGACTTACCCGCACGTTTTCGACATTCCTTGCACTTCTGTTTGCCGACCTCGGTCTGGCTGCTGCCCAGTTGGTCGTCCAGTTTTTCAGGGGTTTTACTTTTGCTTTTGCGGTTGGCTGCTGCAGCAGCGGCAGCAACAGCGTTGGCTTTGTGCGCTTTCTTGGCCTGAAGTCGCTTATCTTTGGGCGATAGGAGAAACTCTGGCTTGTCCTTTAGCTTCTTTTGACGCACTGCGTCGATGGCGGCCAACTGTTGGCCGTAGTGAAAGTCGACGCCGCTTGCATTTTGCACGGTGCGACGCTTGCGTTTCGAATGACGCTGGCACAATTTCTTGACCATGTCATGTGTATAGAGTCCAAAGATGCCTAGGAACTGTTCCTGCCCATACTCGGTTGCCAGCACCCGCGTCTCACGCGGCTCATCGCGCCACTGCGCCGCCGAGGCACACAGACGTTGCTGCTCCAGCTCTAGTTCCTGGTGCAAATCGTCTGAGGATCCAGACGACCCCGAAGAGCCTCTGGTGGCGGCTGCTGTTCCTGCTGCTGCAGCTGCAGTTGCTGTCGAAGTAGACGCCAGCTGAGACACCATTGATGGTGGCGGTGATGTGGGCTTTCGTCCCGCCCCATACGCATTACGCGTCTTGTACTGTTTGCTCGGCGCTTGCTGCGATGTCTTCTTGGCTAGCGATGCCGCCGCCGCAGTTGGAGCCGCTAAGGCTCCAGCACTAGTAGTTGATTCCATCACTTTGCCTGCTTTGCTTTTGCTGGCCATACTGCCAAGCTCTGTCGGCGGCTCAGTTGCCTTATCACTGGGCAGCTCCAGAGCATCCTCCTCATCAAATTTGCGCGGCTGTTGTTTCGTCTTGCGAGCACGCCGCAGTGCTTGTCGCAGATTCATGCGACTCTGGGCGACCACCTCAAAGTCTGTCACAGTCGCTGTCGGTGCGACCTTTGTAATTGGCGCCAGTGGCGGCGGTGATGTCGATATGCGTTTCATTGGCTGCTTGACTTCAGCTTGACCACGTGGCGCACGCTGCTTGGGCACTGTCAATGGCGGTGGCTGCGACTGACCCTCCGTGGCAGGCAGGGATCCACGCGGTATCAGCAACGAGCGCTGCTGCTCCTTTTTGATCAACAAGGCTTCCGCTTGGTGGATCTCTGCTGGAGATGACGACGACGACAGCGTCAGTAAGTTGCCGCCAGATTTAAGTAGAGTTTCAGGCTGCACGTCCTGCATCGCCTGCAAAATCTTAAGCTCACCGATTCCGTCGCTGGTTGGAGCAACGACGTCACCAGTCTCTGTTTGTGGATTGACAAGCAATAGGGGAACATTGTCGTCGAGCTCGCTAAGCTTGAGCGGCTCAATGCCAGCTTCTTCGTCCTGAGAAATGAGAAAATGCTTGCGTATGAGCATCTCCTCATTGTCGCGCATCAGCACCGATTGCGGATAGATTTTGTAGCTGGCATCGCCAATCAAAGGCACTATGAGGCTAGAGATGTACTCATTGCCCAACTCAGGTACGGTCTGGATGTTGTTCTCCTCCAGCTTCTTGTAAAACAAGTCCAAGTCTTCGTCCAGGCGCAACATCAAAAACTGCTGCTCTGCATTGATCTCGTACACCTCCGCCTCCAATTCATCCAGTATGCGCTGCATCTGCACTGGATCCTGCCGATGTCATGCAAATTAAATTAAACATTTTTTTATATTTTGTCAATAGTACAACATTTGCAATTTCTAAGTCACATGACCAAATTCCATGTGCTATAAAACAACAACAAGAATTAAAATCAAAATAATACAAAAAGAGTTGGACCCATGATGAAACTAGAAGAAGTTGATGTATTCGCACTCTTTCGGGGCGACGACGACAGAGATAGATATATAGTAATCTTATTTTGTTTGGTTTTCTTTACTCTTCACTCATTTTTGTTTTGTGCGCTGTCGCCCCGAAAAAGAGAGCATGTCGAGCGAATAAATCACCTTCTTATAGTTTCATCATGGTTGGACCCTTGTTTTGTTTTTGTTCTTTGTTTTTATTGTATTCAAATTATTGTTTCACGACCTATCCAGTTATTAAAAAATGTATGCGAATTGTTCAATTTTACAAGTATAATAGGTAAAATAATTTTTGTACTAAGACCTCACTTTTCAAATTATAAAATCCAGTACATTTATTAATAACCTTTCATTTACCTACATATGACATATGTACACATATATACGTATGTATATATGTACATATGTATGAATATGTCGTATCTGTATAAGAAATTGAGGTTTTCTCCTGTGTTATGTGCATGTGTTTCTGTTTCAATATTTTATCAGTATTGGCTTCATATTATACATATTGAAATGCTCCTGACACGGGCTCATCTCTAATCACAAGCAAAGTGCATGATTGTTAAAAATTATTAAGAAATCAACGTTGCGATTGCCATTACAGTCATAAAGGGGGCTACTGAGCCAAGTGACGTGACGTGAAGTGCGGATTATGCTCGTTGGAGTTGACAACCCTGTTGCCACCTCGGCTGCCTCAGTAACCTTTACTGTTTTGATGGGCACATTTTTTTTTTTATTTATTTTGTTGTTGTATTCCAAACAAAGAAAGTGAATATAATACATAATATGCACAATGCACTATTATTAAGGTGAACAATTTAAAGAACTTACCGCATCCGCCTGCTCCTTGAACACGTCGGACACCAGCTGCAATATCAATGGAGATGGGAACGGGAATCGAAGTTAGCCAACGGTCACAGGTTGATTTTACTTTTGCTACTTTTGTTACTCACCCCGTGCACTTTGAGGAAATCGCGCAATGCACGCTGGCAATAGATAATGTCATTCTTGAGCTCCGAGGGCAGCACATAACACTTTTCCATGTAAAACTTGAACAACGAGCAGTCCTCTGGAACTTCGTTATTGCTGTTGTTGTTGCTGATGCTGTTGTTGGTACTGGTGGTGCCACTCATCTTGACTGGCGCACTATAAAACGATCTTGATCGAGATTCGTTAAATTGGCATGCATTCAATGCAACGCTTTAATATTTTGTCTTTTTTCTAGTTTTATGATGACTTGAAATGAGCGATTTCAAAATTCGCGACCTGCTCGTAGTCCAGTCGGCGCAGGCACCAACAACAACGCGACAAAGCAACAACAGGCCGCAGGAAGCTGCAAAATATACCAATTAATTTGTTTTGTATATCGATGTATCGATGTATACTTTGAACTTGCAGTCTGGCAACTCCGCAAATTATCGCTGTATCGATATTCTTTGGCATTTGTCTTGGACTCTGTTTCGTGTTTCGGTCTAAAGCCAAACATTTTCATTTTCATTTTTCTCATTATTAAATACAAATTGAAAACAAACTGAGCCAATTTACCAGTCGCGAAAATTTGCTTGCTGTGCACACATTAATAAATAAAATAAAAAATAAAGTAAAAACGTTTTAAGAAAACTGTATTGAAAAGTGCATTAAAAGTTGCGAGCTTCTCCAAGGGTTAACAAATAATCAACGTTCCAGGTTCCAGAATGTGTAAGTGAATAGTACACTACCGAAATTGCAACGCTTTGCAAGAATTATAAAAATAATTGCCAACAGCAGCAGCCGCAGCAATCAAAGAAAAATGTAGCCGTCGATTTAGTTGCTTCTGGTTGTGTTGGAGGCATCCGCATCGCTCAACAGTTTCGTTTCGTTTTGTGCGGGAGCGAGCGAGAAGCAACATGCTGACGCCCCAATATGACAACAACGACAACGAAAGTAAAATTTCACCCAAATTTGTTTGTTTTTGCTGGTTTGCTTTTGCCTTTGCCCACCATTTGAGGTAATCGTACAAAAGCTGGATAAACAAGTTTTTGTTGTTGCTGGCTTTTTTTAACCCTTTGTGTTAGTTTGTTTAGATTTGTGCCATCAGCACTCAGTGCGCCGGCTTGCGCGAAAGTTTTAAACGGTATATTGCTCTCCTTTCATTGCTCCCGGATCCCCCACAACCGTATGGCGGCATTGCTTGTGTGTGTGTGTGTGTGTGTGTGTGCTTGTACGTGTCTATGTTTGTATGTGCCGTTAAACTGGTTTAATTGCACTCTACAACATCGCTTCATTCGTCTCTGCGGTTTGCGCGATTGCTTAACTCTTTTACAATCGAGATAAAATGCAATCTGGCAAATATTTTTCCAATTTAGTTTATCTTACAATTTCTATACGTGCACATATGTATACCCTTCTACATACAGTCAGACATCCATATGTACTTATAGTCCTTATCAGTACTTGCAACGTACTTGGTTTTTGTCACTTCGTTATACTCTACTTTGTTGTGCGGTGTTACCAAGCCATTTTCAAAATAAATAGAGTTCTTTGGGACATCGACACACTCACACAACACTCATACATACACAGGGGCATACTATGGGCACTCGAGAAATCTAACAAAACAAATGTCGTGCAGTAGCCGTAGCGGGTGGTAGGAGGAGAGCGACGACATTTTCTGCTGCGCTGCTGTTGGTGTAACTATGAATAACAAAGCAAATGGCAAAAAGTGTACACTCATTAATCCAAAGAGCAAGACGCACACAAACATATGTATGTATGTACATACATATGTGCGTACAAATGTATGAAAGTAAATAGACTGCAGCTGCAGCTGTTGACGCTGCGCATAATTCAATTTTCCTTTATGCGCAGCGTGCGACTGTTTCGTTTTGTTTTTCTTTGACCACGCCCACACAACACAAGACATCTTCCAAAAGAAAGCATTGCCGATAAGCTTCCCCCATAGATAAATATGTACTATATGTAGCAGGGATTAAAACCGAAACGAATATCGGTTTCAGTTAGGGTTTCGGTTATATTCACATTTAGGTTTTCGGTTATCGGTTACGCAAAATCTTTGAGTAAAGGCTTCGTAACGGTCAACCGGTTTTTGTATGTTTCGGTTTTAAAATACCGGTATGGTTTCGGTTCACGAAAAAAAAAAATGTCTGCAAAACTATAATTATATCAAAAATATGATAATTATAATAAAAAGGCATTACTTTTTTATGTTTTATTCTCACATTTGTTTCACATATTCTTCAGTTTACGTTTTAACCATTTCTATATTTCATTTAACAAATTAATTTTTATTTGCGCTTATTCAGTGCTATGCAAATTTGATCATGAATTTCACAAATAAAAATTCAAAAGTAAACAAAAGAAAATTAAATCAAAATTAAAAATAAAAATATTTTTTTGTTGGATGTATGAAAAACCGAAATTAACCTTTATAAATGAAACGGTTACTAAACGGTTATTTCGGTTTACAGAGCTTCGGCTTAAAGGTTTCGGTCAAATGAAAATTTTTTTTCGGTTAGGGTTTCAGTTACGGTTTTAAATTTCAATCTGTTTTTACCGGTTAAAGGTTACGGTTTTGGTTGGTTTTTTAATCCCTGATATGTAGAGTTTATATATGAACATGCTAGTCAAGTAGTTGTTTTGTCAAAATATAAATCAGGGACTGTAAATAATGATTATTTGGTTTTTTTTTTAAATTACTAAATAATGGTTTGCACCAAAATGTTTATTATTTCACAATCTCTGTATTACTTTTTTACTTAATGATAATCATTATTTTTGAGTAATTTTATAAAACTCAAAAATAATCATTATGAATGAGTTTTATTTTTTTCGCTTAAAATAAAACTCAAAAGTAATTTACGGCTTCTGTGTTGAAATTATTACCAATATTATTTTATATCCCTATAAAGGGACACCATAGCTACCTCCCAGTATAATTTTTTTTGGTGTTGAACGATCGTTTTCGGCCTTAAAAATTATGCTCACCGATCAGAGATGCAACCTCGGTGACGAGTCTTTGGCAAAAATGCTATTTGTCAAGTTAAATAATCATTAAACAAATAATAAAATCCAAAACTAGAGCCGTAAATAAAAAAAAATTATGCCTTTTATTATGTCGAAAAACACTGTTTTTTCATGTTTTGATCCAAGTTTGAATGGGTTATCGTACTCCGATAAAAAAAAAATTTTGCTGGGAGGTAGCTATGGTGTCCTTTTATAGGGATATAAAATAATATTGGTAATAATTTCAACACAGAAGCCGTAAATTACTTTTGAGTTTTAATTTAAGTGAAAAGAATAAAACTCATTCATAATGATTATTTTTGAGCTTTATAAAATTACTCAAAAATAATGATTATAATTAAGTAAAAAATAAAAAATTAAAATATAATCATTAAAATGTAATTTTTAAAATATAACTTATAATGATTACGGTCCCTGGAACAAATCCTTAATTTATGTTTTTTCTCAGTAGGCACATCAGTCAAGCAATACCAGTTGATTTTTTATCCTTATGGTTGTGTCATTCAAAAACTGTTTCGTTTAGAGAACATCGACTTTCTTTTATAAGATTTGTAGATAAAAATACCGAAAGCTGTATGGAATGACGGGATTTTCAAAAAATCAAGAACAGATTACTTATATCTATAAGATGGGGATGCATAAGCCGAACAACAACCAATGATGTCCAGAAATAATGAAAGTCGCATGCCATCCATTCGTATTTCTTTATATATTAGGAACTAGGATCCGGACTCAACACACTTCTCATAAAAAATGACCAACTAAAGTGCTTGTAATGTCCGAAACTTGTTTGTAAAATAAATTCGTTGTGAAATGTTGAATGACATTCAAATTACTGTTTTTACATATTGCATTTTTAGAGATCAGTCTGACTTTATCATAATAATAAATATGTATCGAATTATAGGCACATTTTGATTTCGTAAATATATATTCAAATCAACGAAATCTATCAGTGGAGTGAGTCCCTTGAAATCGAGTTCACATTTGGAGAAAACAATGTTCATGCGTACGTACTCGTTATTGTCTATCTAGTGTGATTTGTCCAATAAATCTAAAAGGTTATTGTATTAGCTTTTAAAAATCTTACGGTGTATCGGTTCACCCGCTCAATGAAGCTTCAACAGGTGGCGAAAGCAGCTGCAACTGCAAGTAAACATGCAGTTCCAAATGGAGTATATGACAATTGCAATATCCCTATTGATGTACTTTCAGCTGACAACAATAGTATCATCCCAGGAGGCGGCAACGGCAGCAGCAATAATAATACCGGCGTCGGCCATATCGGACTTAAAGAAGCAAATCGGAGTGCCAGCAGTAGCGCCATAACGGAGGAGCTACTCAAAAAGTGGCGAGAGAACTTTTATAGCGAGCCGAAGAATCTGCTGGCGCAGAATGTCTGCTCCCGGGTAGATCCCTTCGATGTGTGCCTGTCCCGCAAGGCGCTGGAGACGACCAATCATGTGTTCAACTACAAGGTGGAGACGGAGGGCAAACCGATTACCAATCAACGTAGCTCGGGACGCTGCTGGCTGTTTGCAGCACTCAATTGCATACGCCTGCCCTTCATGAAAAACTACAATCTGGATGAATTTGAGTTCTCGCAAGCGTTCCTCTTTTACTGGGACAAAATCGAGCGATGCAACTATTTCCTCAACAATATCGTTAAGACGGCACAACGCGGCGAGAAGGTTGATGGCCGATTGGTCTCGTTCTTGCTGCTCGATCCCACCTCTGATGGCGGACAGTGGGATATGCTTGTTAATCTGATAATCAAACACGGTCTTATGCCAAAGAAATGTTTTCCGGAGAGCTTTAGCTGCGAGTCCAGCATACGTTTAAACGCCATTTTAAAGAGCAAGGTAACAAACAATAACAACAATAATAATAACGTAATTAATTGTCTAATTGTCGACTAATGTCTCATTGTTGTTGCTTACAGCTGCGCGAATATGCGCGCCACTTGCGAGTGCTGCTGGAACGACAACCAAGTGAGCAGGAAATTGCCAGCAAGATACAGGAACAAATGGCCGAGATTTACAAAGTGGTTGGCATATGCTTAGGCATACCCGCCGAAACTTTCACCTGGGAATACTATGATAAATCAAAGAACTATCAGTCAATTGGGCCAATCAGTTCGCTAGAGTTCTACGAGCGTTATGTTAAGCCGCATTTCAATGTCGAGGACAAGGTGTGCCTCGTTACCGATCCGCGTCCTACTAGCAGCTACGATCAAGCCTACACGGTCGACTGTTTAGGTAATGTAGTCGGCGGCCGACCTGTCCTATACAACAATCAGTCCGTCGAACTATTGCTGGCCATGGTCACAAAATCACTGAAAGCGGGCGAGGCTGTCTGGTTTGGCTGTGAGGTTAGCAAGCGATTCGCCTCCAAGCAAGGCATTGAGGATGTTGATGTGTAAGTTACATCTGCAAATCTATTTACCTTTTTTTCATATGTATCAGAAATTGACAGAAAGATTTAATTATGGTACATTTATATACCAAGATCATGTTTCAGTTTATCATTGGTCCATCATTTATTTGTATTTTTCGTTGTATTAGCTCTTAATCAATTTAGTAATTTAATATCAATTCAGTTTTTATTACATCCTGTGCTCGAGGAAGAAAACAGACAAAGAAAGATACATCAAAAAGGTGTTATTTATTTGTTCAGTTTAGGTCCAGGGCAAGGTATTTTGCAGTCGAGCAGTCTCGAGCATTTACATGTTATTTATAAATATTTAATCTAATCTTAACTACGCTTAAGACATTGGTATGTTTAATCATACCATACATTGTTCCTTTTCTCACTTCTATCTCCGGCTGGTGCTCTGTCTCTTTTCTTTTCATGTACAGTCACGATTTCAAGCTGGTCTTCGACATTGACATACAAACAACATTCTCCAAGGCGGATCGTCTTATCTATGGTGAATCAGCTATGACGCATGCCATGGTCTTTACTGCCGTCTCTGTAGATGTAAGTGCCACTTTCCTATGTAATTATTAATTAATTATGTAATTTGATTATTTTCTTTCTTTCTTTCCTATCTTCCGGTGGACAGAAAAATGGCGTTGCACATAAGCTGCGCGTAGAGAACTCCTGGGGCGAAGATCGTGGTGAAAAGGGCTATCTGGTCATGTGCGCCGATTGGTTTAGGGAGTTCGGCTTCGAGGTGGTTGTCGACAAGAAGTATGTGCCCGAGGATGTGATGCGTGTCTTTGACATGGATCCCATTGTACTGCCTGCCTGGGATCCCATGGGCACGCTGGCGCAGTAAATGGCTTTCAGCCAAATGGAAAAGCTTTACAATAACAATAACAACAAGTTAGCACGACAAGCAATAATCCGCAACAAATTCAAGTTATATGTTCAATTTTGGCCATAATATAATGTCAAATTTTTAGCCAGTTTTCTATTATATTCTACTTTTTTTTTGTTTTAAATATATGTATGTGTATATGTATATGTTATATGTATAATTGTGTATATATATATGCATATACATATAAATATATAATTATCTTTGGTCTGCTTTTAATATGCATTATAATGGCTCACATAAGTAACAAAGTGAACACACACATCCATCCATGAATGTTATATATGTTACAAAATCATTCTGTGAACTTTTATCCATACAATGAAGTGAAGACGGTAACTGGACGAAATGAAATAACTCCATATTACTAGAAAAGTACACAATTTTCTGATGTTTTTTAGTCTTTTTTTTGTTTTAAGTCAATTTCAAGCAGCGTCAATTTTAGCACAGTAGGCTGTGCTGACAACCACAGTCAACAATTTCAATTTCTCGCATTTTCAAGTTCATAAGCAACATTGTCACGTGCAACTTGTTTCATATTCAAGCGATTCGGATTACCAGAAAATAAAAAGTGGGTATATATTGATTAATACTTTTCTGTATTGTTTTATAACTACAATCAAATATAAATTAATTAAATTGCTTTCTTTAAATTAGCTTACCTATGTTTAAAACTTCATCATCTAGTATGATCAATAAATCAAAAGTCTTCGTTAGAGTATCAATTTGAAATTAAAGTGCAGAGCAGTGGTGTCCAAAAGACTACTATAAATTAGTCTATTCCTGTTCCATGGGATAGGAAAATACACATTTTGGACAGGCATCTTAAAAATATACTTTTTATTCAACAACTCCTGAATTTGTACAGCTTGCGATTCCCTGAGTATATGTACTTGTAGTATAGGCTTAATCCGACCTTCTTCTTCGTTACCATTTTAGCCGATTAGTTCACTTCATTGCTGTGGCATATTGTAACATATATTTTTGACAACTTAATATTTATGTACATATGTATGTATATCTATAGATTTACCCAAATATATATTTAAATATACATATGTATGTATACATGGATATGCCTCTAGCCATATAAACATACATACATACATACTCGTGACGTCAATTCTTTTGTTAGCGTATTAATTAATTTACATACACACACACACATATATACAACTATTCGCATAGAAACAAAACTGCGTAGCTTAAGTAAAAAATTTGAATGTTCTGCAATGACGAGGAAAAAGTTGTGCGTGTTTTTGGTGCCGGCCAAGTGCAGTTGAAATGTTAATGCATTTGATACGTACACATATACACACATCAAATAAACAAAATATATATTGAATGCATACTACTCGTATTATTTTGAATATCTAAATTGTATATTTTGCAGCTTAAAGACTATCGGTAAACGAAGAACAATTCCATTTTATGCATAAACTTAATCGACAGCAAACAGATTGAATGTACATACATATGAATAAATAATATCAGTGACGACAGTGCCCAGATTCTCGACGACTCCTGCGCTCTTCATACTCAAATCGCAGGCGCAGCCAAATGCCAAGGCACATGCGCATAAGCCGCTGGTCAAACTCCTTGTGCTGGAGCGCAAATCGGTATTGGGTGCGAATTAGATGCTTGGCCTGGCGCAGATGGCCTCGCTGGATCAACGATATGCTGTAGTATAGTTTGCAGCGCGCTTGCAGGAACGGATCACCCAGACGCATTCCAATCGTCAGCTGTTGCAGCGAGATTTTGCCAGCCGTTTTAGCCTGTAAATGTTCCAATTTTGTGTGGTTGGTAGCGTGCTTTATGTTATATGTATGTATGTAGTACCACTTACACATCGCTCAAATTGTTCGCCCAGTGCCGAAAAGCCGCCACCCAGCGTGGAGAGCCAGGACATTAAGTGCTCAACCTCAATGTGTTCCCATATTGTATGCGCCAGCATATCCGACCACTTATAGTCGATGGTGTCGCGTTCCGGTGGACACAATGACAACCATAACAGCTGAACACCATGCTCACGCTGTAGCTTTTCGCTCAGCACTTTTTGTTGGAGCAGCTCGCGCAGCCAGTAGTTGGCAGTGATGGCATCTAGCTGCAATGGCAGTCGACGAACGAAGGTGTCCTTCGCCTTGGCGGTGTCACTAGCCGGCTGCTGAATTGACTTGCGATTGTAGTAATGGCGGTGTTGCCAATAATCACAGACACACACCATTAGTGTCATGTTATGATTGCCGCGTATGATGCAGTTTGAATTAATATGGCAGCTGAGCACATAAGGCACAGCGAGATAATCGTATTACAAGTTTTCCGCTATTTTACATATGTACATATATGCATGTTTGTTGTGCCACCTGATTCTATAAGTACTTTGTACGATCTGGCAAGGCCTGCGATGATTTGACTCGATATATCGATAGATTCCGCAGTTTGATTGTGCCGTAAGAACTGCTGAGGAAATTGGCAAAAAGAAAACACATGAAAGGTATTCCATTAAGGGTTTTTGATTTGATTTTACTTTCGTCGATTAGCTGTTTGCAGCCTATTGTTGGACCTCTAAGATTCAGCAAAACACTTCTAATGTAAACTTATGTAGGAAACGACAATCCGTTATTTTCTCACCTTGCTGTATTTGTATTTCGCACAGCTGAATTATAACCGAAACGAATATCGGGTTATGTTCGCATTTAGGTTTTCGGTTATCGGTTACGCATTATCGTTGAATGAAAGTTTCGTAACGGTGATTCGGTTTATTTCGGTTTAAAGAGCTTCAGTTTTAAGGTTTCGGTCAAATTAAAATTTTCTTTTTCGGTTACGGTTTCAGTTACGGTTTTAAATTTCAATCGGTTTTTACCGGTTGAAGGTCATGGTTTCGATTAGGGTTTAAATCCCTGCACTATGGTAAAAAAAAAACCCGATATTTTGGCATAAACTCTTAATATAAAGATAGAGTTTTGAAATTTGGCTTGAAATTTAGTTAGACTGATTTAGAACTTAGAATTTTTTTTTTCTCCATGACAAAAAAGAAAGTAAAAAAAATTTTTTAAACTTAAATATAAAGCAATTTATTTTAAACTTTGCATATTTGTTAATTTGTCTTAAGTAGAATTTACAATTTAGTTTGTTTCTTAATTTGACCACGTTTTCACCTCGCTCCCCATCTGAATCTGAGAAAAATCCGATTTTTCAGCCAAAATTCACACCACGTCGTCTTCACGAAAAGGAACAAAATCGAACAAAAAGGATTAAGGACAAGATAAAAAAGTTTCTGAACCAAAATGAAGTATTGCAGCTACAAAAAAACCAAAAGTTAGCTAACCAAAGAATAAGAACGAGCACAGACCAACTAATAGACCAAAAACTAAACAACCAAAAAGAAAAAGCAATACAAAAACCCAACTTAATATCTTGATGAAACCTTGTACAGTTCTGTCTATTTGCCGCAAGCAGTACATATTTCGGTACTGGTCGGATGGTTTTATTCGAACACTCACTTTTTATACCTTAACAGCTATTGTAAGTCAGGTTTTTATAGTTAACAAAATAATTTTTTTGCAGGTTAGAGAGCAGTTATTTCGGAACATAATCCGCAAAAAATATAGCTACTATTTTCATGTACACAATCAGTAAAAAACCAATATATGATCGCCAAAAACTGACTAAAAGATAATTTTTGGTCGAATAATCGTACACCAATTTCAACTTTTTTTAGCGCTCAAACTTGACGAATTTGAATTTATTTAATTTGTAGAATGTGTATTCTTTTATCCAGTTTCAAAAATTTTTTTTATAAGACAACTGTACTCTGTATGTGTAGGCAAATACTTCAACATTTGGGTGTACGAATAAATGTTGGGCGCAGCTTAGCTGCCATAGGAACGATCAAAAATTCATAAATTTTCACATTTTTTTTTAGCAATAAGGTTGAGTCAAAACGCTTGATATATGTATCACTTTGTTAGTACTTCATTGATTCACCTGCTCCATTTTTATTAGGAAATGGGACAGGCTCAAAGATAATATACCTCTCTGTTGAATAATGTTTACACTATTACGTATGAGTACATATATATGTATACTACATACCATACTGTATATCTGTATATAAGTATATGTGAATAAAAGAACACCTTAGTAATTTAGCCGAAAGTTGACATTCATGTGGATAGCCGAGTGCTAAATACTCGTACTCCCTCGAACTAGTCATCATCCCCTGTTTGGGTTATCTTCGTCACACGGCAACAGGCGATCGCGATAACGCCAATAATACTCTCTAAAGCTCTTCAACGCCGTTCGAGTTCATTACAACTGTATTTTAGTTACTATCTGAGCTTCAGTCCGTACGGTCGTAGAACGCAGCAAAGAACGATTTGGCTCGACTCGAGAATCGAACATAATATACATAAATAAATACCTTGTGAAAATACTATTGAAATACTCAATATGAAATTCTATCTGTTGGTGATTGTTGCCGTTGCCTATTTGGCATACGTTAGTTCCGGTAAAGTTTTTTGTTCTTGTTCTTTTTTTTAAACATTTTATTTATGTAACTATGGAATTAACTAGTGAAAATGCCTTATATAATAATGGATTGCCAAAGTTAATTGACCATACTTTTTTTTTCTTTTATAATCTGACTCGGTTTCTTATCATTGTTTAAATATATTTTATGTACACACATACATACGTATGTATGTATGTATGTAACTAGTCTTTGCTTATCTTTCGATAACTGAATGCTTTTATTGTGCTCGAGTGTTATTTGTTGCTGTTGTTGTTGCTGTATATATAGTACATATGTACATATAACCGGCAAAAACACTTGCCTTACATCTGTTACGTCTTAATGAACCTATACTTTATTTTACGTATGTACAATGTACAAATATAAAATTATTTTAAATATAATTATTTTAAAGTGGACTTTTAATGTAAACCAGGCCTATTCCTTTATTTACTGCAAAAGTGAGTCATCGAGCAATGAGTCAAATTAAAGAAGGTGATAACTAAAAGTTCGGATGTACACACATGCACATCATATGTACACAGAAAAAAAATCCGGGATATTTAGCCCGAATTCAATCCGAAACGTTGTCAGAAGTGGGGTAATCTCGGATTTTCTTAAACCAAGTATGAAATACTTGATTTTTTCAATCCCGAATTCAATCCTGAAATTGTGTAATTCAGGCTAAAAAATTTGTATTAATTAAAATGTTTTTCGTTACATTTAAACTTTTATTTTTTTTTTTTACATACATATGTATGAATGATACTCCGTGATTCATAATATTATATGTATTGAAATCAAGATTTTGTACAGTTGCACGTAAATTCAAAAACTTTAAGATTCAGGACCTTGTAACAATTTGAGACTTATAAGCGTTTAGACTCCATTAAATAACTTAAGATAACTCCATTAAAGACTTAGAGTATGGGTTGTTGTATTTATGACACAGGTATATGTATGTAGGTATATTATTCAAGTATAATAATTAAGTATGTACATTAGGGTGGGTTAATTTGTATGGACCAAAAAAAACGCACCTTGCGGTTATCAAAATCGTAATCTACGGTGAATTCTAAGAAGATTTGCCCAAGAAACCATAGGTCTAAAATCATTTTCGAGCTTCCGATTTTTAACGAGAAACTTTGCGTATTTTTTTGTCATTTTAAACACGCATAGATACCTAAGCGAGTGCATAAAAAATATTTTGTTTCACTTAACATTTTTTCAAGAAAACTAAAAATTTTTAAAAATGTAACAATAATATAAAAAAAATAAATTTTATTTTTAAAATTTTTTTTTAAATTAAGAAAAAAAAGTTTGAAATATAAAATTACAAAAATTGGCATTAATTTGCATTTGACCGTAAATTTACGCCCTTTCTAGTACCACGCCCACTCCAATTTTTTTTCCAAAAATGCTCTGAAGTATTGAAAATATATAGTTCAAATTTCAACCCGATATCTCACTTAGCTCAAAAGTTACAGATTTTTGCCACCAACATTGGCAAAACAAACCGAAAATAGGTAGAATAGGCATACAAATTTGGTACCATTTTATATGTATTTTGCATGTATTTTGTACCCATTTTCGGTTTGTTTTGCCAATGTTGGTGGCAAAAATCTGTAACTTTTGAACTAGGTTAGATATCGGGTGGAAACTTGAAGTACATAATCTCAATACATCAAGGTATTTTTTGAAAATAAAATTAAAGTGGGCGTGGCGCTAAAAAGGGCGTAAATTAACGGTCAAATGCAAATTAATGCCATTTTTTTAAATTTTAATTATTTAAAACTTTTTTTTAAATGTATAAAAAATTTTAAAAATAAAATTTTAATTTTTTATTTTATTTTTATATTTTTAAAAATTTATAATTTTCTTAAAAAAAAGTTAAGTGAAACAATATATTTTTTCTGCACTCGCTTAGGTATCTACGCGTGTTTAAAATAACAGAAAAATACGCAAAGTTTCTCGTTAAAAATCGGAAGCTCGAAAATGATTTTAGACCTATGGTTTCTTGGGCAAATCTTCTTAGAATTCACCGTAGATTACGATTTTGATAACCGCATTGGGTCGAAAAAAATTGACCCACCCTAATGTACATACAATATTTGTACATATAATAGCTGAGCATACTAAAATACTGGTACTGCTTCAGCTATATATCAGACCTCAGGTGTAATCTATGTATTATCGTGCTCGGTATCAGTATTAGCTAGTCATATTGGCATTGAATTTTGTTGATTTTCGAAACTCGTCTGTTTCTGATAATTAGGGAAACGGCAAACAAGTATGGGCTCAAAATAAATATTATAGTAAATATTATACGGATACATACTTAACATAACACACATGCACTTGTGAACCAAACAGCGAGCCAAATCTTCGTTAATGGGCTTATAAACTGACCAGTTGTTGACTAGAAACAAGCGATGAAAAAAGTTGCGCTAAACACTCGAAGTCGAGCTTAAAAACAGGCAAAAAGCAGATCATAAGCGAAATTAACGAACAGCAGTCTCGTTTTCTGACTGTTTTTGAAGACGCTAAGATGCGTTTGAAAAATATATCATAAAAGATCCGTAAACGAGTCTCTAACGAGCCGTTGCAGATCCGTTGGCGGACGTTTTGCACATTTCATATCCGTACAGCTCTAGTTTACAATTCGTTGAATGCTTCATTACACAATGGGGCTATTTAAGCAGCAAATAATGTTTTTTCTTTCAATGTAAATATAAATTATTTCAAATACATTAATTTCTACAAATTGATTTCAAAATATCCCTCAAGTAGGTTTCGAGTCCCTTAACAAGACAAAGAACGTGACTAAGATTGTTGCGACAGTCTACATAAATATAAATCTATTATTTAGATTGGTCTGATATGGGGCTCAATCTGACATTTATTTATTCAATTATATGTCAATATAAATAAATCATTATTTACATTGTCACTGATTTTGAGAGCAATCTTTGCCTTTATTATATTAATTTCTAATGTGTTTTTCACCAAAATGCCTTATAAATAATTATAATTAATTGAGAAAATATATTAGAACCAGTCAAACAAAGTTATTTTCAGCTAGAATATTGTTTAAGTCTTTAATTCCAAGTGTTATCTATGGCAAATATGTTACATACAAGTATTTAATCAAGAGTATGCTATGTTTATTTGTGTTCATTTAGAATTAGCTTTTGCTATACCCTGTAGAAATAAATAACATAGAAGAGGAAAGACATACATATATTCAATGGATGTTGATTCCTTAAAATTAACCTCAAGTTCTTTAATTTTTCCATGCCATCTTACTCCCAAAGAGGGATGCGTGCAGTGCCACTCGCAGTCTGATGTGCGCTGTGCCGTCGATCCAACATCGATTCTGGCCAAGGATTGCAAAACTAACGATGGAATGTGCTACACACGAGTGAAGGGTATGTGCTGTACAAGTTCAAGTGATCAACACTTCAAGGGATCGTTTCAGATGGATACACGATTCGTGGCTGTGCCAGCGATCTGGATAATAGCACAATCAAAACGTGCAACAATGAGTTGGAGTGCCAGATTTGTAAGTTCTCCGAGGGCTGCAACCGGATGCTCTTCCCACAGCATCGCGCCCATTGCCTGCAGTGTTCCGGCAACTCAACCAATTCCACCTGCGCCACCGAATACTATGCCGCCATAAAAGTGTGTCCCATTTACCGCCTGGGCGACAAGTGCTTCATCCGCAACAGCCAACGTCTGGCCGATGGATCATTCCAGCGCGGTTGCCTCAGCTCCGCCCAGGCCAACAAGGTGTGCATCAAGGACGGCAACTGCTTCACCTGCGACGGACGTGGCTGCAACGCCCTCAAGTCGGACAACGAATTGATCCCATTGGCCCGCGATGGCGCCGTCTCAGTCATCCTCTCCATGACACTGCTGATGGCTTGTGGCATCGCCAGCTTGACACTCTAAGGATAGATGGATATGGTCGGGAGTCAGAAGCAGCATTGAACGACATACATACATATTTAATTTTGTATCATTTGTATTTTTATTTACAATTTGCATATGGTTCTATATTTTTTTTTTTTTTAGTAAAAGAAAATAAAACAAAAACTAAGAAAAACAAGCCAAACTGATGAAATTATCGCGCCTTTGATCTGCAACAACAAAGATTTCCTTTTGTGAGTCACAACAATTTTGTTGTCGAGTTTATGAGGTGCCATTGAGTTAGCCACTTCCACATCCACCTCCATTCCACTAGCCAGGCAGTCAGCCAGTCCGTCTAACAGTTGACATTTGATGCACACACACACACACACACACACACACACACACACACACACAGACACACGCATACAAACTGTAAATTTAGTATAGAAGTAGAGAGCCGAATGGAACCGGAAGCTGCGCCAATGGGGTGCATAAATTTATCAACGCCTCGAAACGAACGCTAGTCTCCCAATTGACTCTGAATGGGACAAATGCGGAAACATTTGCCAAGTATCCAGCATACACGCATACCTACACATACACTTATGCATATACATACATACATACATACATATGTGCATATGAAAGAAGGAGATTAATGTGTTTAGTCAATATCCCTCCCAGCATTCGGAAGCCTGTCTTAACAAAAATCACCTTGAGGAGTCTTTTTAGAGTCCTTTCGATGATTAAAAGGAGATTATTGAAATTGAGCCGCCGCCATTAAGCAAGCGTGCAATCGACCCGGGCTTGATTCCTGAACGTGATGCACTTTATAAAATAAACAGAAATGATGACTCGAAATTTATCAGAATGGCGAGTCATAAAAGACTCCCCTATTAAATCTTTGAAAAAAAAAATATTATTTGTTTTTGTTGCATTTCTTTGAAGTACAACTATCTGAGAATACGTCTTTAAAATTTGAAGTCGATCCAAACAAAATTGACTAAAATATGAACTTTGACAGGGAAGAGCCCTTACGTGCCAATTTTTTGCGCTACAAGTGGGGGTAGCCCCTTAATCCATTTTCTGCCGCTGTCGAACAGCAAAATTTTTAATTTTCAGGACGATTTTTTTTATGTGAACCATTGTATTCAATTCCAAATGGAAAATTAAGAAAATTAGAAAATCCAGAAAATGTTCACTCTAAAAAATAAAAATGTAATTGAAATTTAATTTCAAAAAATATTTAAGTTGTATTTCAGATCATATTCGATTTCAGAAGGTCCAAATTGGTTTTTAACGAATAAGACACTACTTTTTGTATCGCGGCATAAAATGGCTTAAGAGATGTCGTGGCCAGGCCTGGCCAGGGTACCTATATTTTCCGAATAAAAAAAGCATCATTTCGGAACGGAAAACGGGCGCACTTGTGACGCTTTTAATCAGATAGAGGAGTCGAAAATGACTCGAATGTGATAAAAAATATCATGAAATGCTGGCTGGGTATTCTTAGGTACAAAAACGCGCACATACATACATACACTGCCGATCAACTGAATAGGTTCACGATTTGGATGTGGCCAAGATCACTTTTGTGATAGGCATGGATTTGGCCTCTTTCGTACTCGGACAATTGCTATTCACCGCTAATTTTTCATTTAATATAAAGAAAATATATTAAATTACAAGTTTACAAACAAATTTTGTCGATTTATCGCAATATTTCATCAAAAAATTAAACTTCATTCAGCTGAACCTATTCAGTTGAACGAAAAATAAAGCATTAATTTTGTTACACTTTCAGAAGAAAAAATAAATAAGCAATAAATATTAAGTTAATGAAAATCATACTTTGGCATCTAATTATTAAAGGATCAGAGAATTATAGAAAAAAAATTCCATGTAGATCGGAGCATTGGTTTAGGAATTACAGCCCAATTCCTACCACGGTAATCGTGAACCTATTCAGTTGATCGGCAGTGTATGTACGTAGCCCATACATAGTTACTTATGTACATACATATGTAGATCCCTAATGGAACAAGTTGAAGATTTGTTTTATTCACTTGTAAAGCTCTCTTTTTTCTTCCGATCAATGGTATTTAATGTATATAATTCTCGTATCTAGGGCATATATCGTTCTTATCGGTTCAGTTATCAGTTCAACCCACGCGTCGGTTGGCGACAATGTCTTCCAACTAGATTTGGGTTATGAACCAGCTTTAGAGATCATTAGATCATCAGCAAATAATATACATACTCAAATAAAAGAGTCAAGGAGCTGCTACAGTCGAGTGAGCCAGACTGCAAGAGTCCCTGTACTTTCTCCCGTTCAGATGGAAAAATTCCTTCCTCCGCGTTTATTATTCGATTCTGATCAAGTTGTTAGACAACATCGAAACTATGATGTGTGCCAAATTCACTGCTATTGCAATAAAATTATATCGGTTGATATAACAAGTTTCTTGTGTTAGCTTCTTTAATCTCCTAGATCAGACAGACACAGAGACAGACGGCCATGGCTGCATCGACTCGGTTGTTGATCTTTATCCAGAATTTATCGATTGTTTACCTTCAGACTTTCATAACTCTAAAACGCCGATATTCGAGTTATTGCTGTAGAATTTATTCGTTATATCCTGTTCTATATTGTGTAAAAGTTGTATATTCATGTCTTGTATATTTTTAATGTGAAAATTGAAAAGCATTGCCTCAATGATATCTATGATGATATCTAACGATATGATTAAGTCAAGATTACTCAACGAAAAGATACCCTTACATTTGAGTTCAGGATTGATGAACTTTTTTTTTATTTAACGAACAGATATTTATATTATAATTTTTTCGTTTTAAATGCTTTCCCATTTTTAAAGTGTACGAGGTATATTAATGGATGTTTTGACGAGATCTGCCAACTCATTAATGAGCTACTGTCAACTTATCGAAGTGGCGAATTAACAATCCAATTTTATTTCCGATTTCCAAATTCAACTTCACAAACAAATTCAGGCAACTTGGCCGTAAACAATAACAGATGGGAATTTCGCATTAACTTGAATTGTTTTACCCTGAGATACCCAGATAAAATTTGGGCAAAGAAATAATTTTTTTTTTTTCCTTATAAACGATAAGAAAAAGTTACATATGGAAAACAAGAAAGATGAAGCATGTGTATTTTAAATTTAACAACTTTTTTACATGTGTTCCCAATAGCTTTAATTTATATACAGGCTTGTTCCGGTTTTCACTTTTTATTTTATAGCATTTAGTGAAATGCATTTATTCACTTTCCATTTAGGCCAAGTATTTAAAAATTCTCGTATTTCACTTTATCGGACTTAAACTCATCAGCTCAAAGTGAAATAAATCCGTAGAACTTCGCCGAAATGATTTTAGAGCAGGTTTAAGAAATTAATTTCCGCAAAATCTTACCGAAAGTGAAAACCGGAACAGGCCTGATAATTCCCATAATGATTGAATAGATTTTAATTCAAGTGCAAGAATTAACTATAAAGTGTATTTATTTTCACGCATATTTATAAGATATTGCACAGATCCATACATATACAGGGGTGCCACAGAAATCGCTTTCGCTTGAATTTCACTTAAATTTGTATGAATTTCTATTTGTATGAAATTTAAGGGAAATTCAAGCAAAAGCGATTTCTGTGGCACCCCTGATATAAACAGTTTCTCTCTAACTCGATCTAAATGAGTGGCAGTAAAATTAATAAACTTAAGAAAAATAGCTCTATAAGTCGAATATCTACATAACTCGAACCTTTTCTTTGGTTAATGATGATTCGAGCTAAGGAAGTTCGACTGCATATATATAGTATATATATTTGTTGTCCCTGATCAAATTTGATGAAAATCTAAAAGCTAAGTCATGTCATTATGTCATGAGCATAGTCTTAAAATACCGAATTTGGTTTTCCAATTAGATCCAAGCACTCTCGATTGCAAGTGTTTAATTAATTTCGATTGCCAATAATAATGAGTTTGCCATGAGTTTTAATTCGTTTGCCAGAGAACTGATTAGAGGTGTACACTGAAATTAGTATTAGAAATTACATTGAATAGCAAACAAACAACTAGCACACATCATCGTTGAGAAGAAAAGGTGAAGATTGTCCAGCAACAAGCTTCATCGGCAATAGATGAACATTTCAATTTCAATTTCAATTTCAATTTGGCATTAGCAAGATGCGTAAGCTGCAGATTCAAGTGCTGACACGTGACGGTCGCAAGAGCATCTATGAGACCGATCGCTTCCGGAATGTGGCTGACCTGAAGAAGCGCATTGGCCGCACTCTGAACGTGCCGATGGCGTTCAGTCGGCTGACATACAAGGGCCGCTTGCTGGCCAATGGCAGCATCCTCGAGGATGAGGGGGTGAAGCGGATGTCCACGCTGGAGCTGCACTGGCAGCCACTGGTGCTGACGCCCAAGCAGTATCGCGAGAAGGAGCTGGAGCTGGACAAGCAGGACCTGAAGCAGCGACATGTGTCGCGCATCGTCGACAGCTACGACCAGACGGTCAAGAAGGGCATCCAGGATCGTACTCCCAGCGGCGTTCGCCGCACATGCAGCGACCAGTTGAAGGACAAACGTTCGCCCAGCTCCGATGATATCAAGATCACCACCACCACCAATGATCAGTCTCAGCCGCTGCAGCAGCCGGAGCAGCAACAGCACAGGGAGCATGAGCATGAGCCGGAAGATCAAAGCTCGGCATCGTCTGATGAACTTGATTTTCTAGCCGAATATTGGTGCTGCCCCAAGAGTGATACCAAGAAAAGAAGCAACAAGACCTTGGACGACTATGATCCCAACCCAAAGCAGGGCAATCTGAGAGCGGATGCCAAGAAGCTGGACATTATTTGCGAGCTTCAGAGTTCGGTTTCTTGCGCCGAGTACCCTTGCAATATGCTCAAAGACGACAATGAGGATGATCTATTGGGTGAGCTTCTGGAGCAGCGCTGCTTGGGCTGCAAGCATCAACCATTTCGCACCGGGATTCGCCTGACAGCTGGTCGAATGTCTCATAGCATCATCTCCAATATCAGGAAGAACATTAAGAATTGCAAGAAATAAATACTGGAACTGGCCTACAGACTTTGGATTAGGCATTGGCAAATTTTTTGATTTCTTTATTAGTTGACATTTTGGTTTGGTTTTCATTCGATTAACAAAATTGCAAAATTCAAAAAAAATATGAAATGTCAATTATTTTGCAGCTCATTCCAAATTCTAATTCATAATTATATTCATGATAAATATCCATGCAGGATTTGTACGTTATATGTATACTCGCTGTATGTACATAAGCATAATATTATATATTATTAGCAATCTACCACAAATTCAAATCAATCGTCAGTCGACAACTGTTGCCGCTTTTGTTGTCATGATCCTCGAGTGTAGAAGTGGTTTAAGTACTTGGATACATATCTATATTCACTTTGATAAGGCCCTTTATGTAACTCTAAAGAGGCAAGACCCAGATAGGAACCAACATAGGCATTACCTTATAATACGGCGATTTGGAACATTCGCATGCTTATGCTTAAAAATCATTCTAGAATTCGAGCTTAAAATTCCTGATGTATTTTTAGACCCCGTACTTAATAAAAGTAAAGAGGTCTATTAACTTTGTCACAAAAAAAAATGTACGTAACAGGCAGAAGGAGGCTTTGCAGACCCCACAAAGTGTATATATTCTTGATCAGCATCAACAGCCTCGTCGATATAGTCATGTCCGTCTGTCCGTCCATCTGTCCTAGATCTCAGAGACTATAAAAGCGAGAGATTCCAAACTTGGTATGTAGGTTCGTCTATATTTCACGCAGAACAAATTTATTTTATATATATTCTTGATCAGCATCAACAGCCGAGTCAATATAGCCATGTCAGTCTGTACGTCTGTAATAGCGCCTAGATCTCAGAGACGATAAGAGCTAGAGACTCCAAACTTGGTATGTAGGTGCGTCTATATTGTAAGCAGATCGAGTTTGTTTTAGATTTTGGATCGGGTCACTATATCATATAGCTGCCATAGAAACGATCAGTCGAAAATCAAGTTTTAGTATGAAAAACTTTGTTGTTGTTTGAGATATCTAAGCCAAACTGACAGAACATGCATATAGGATGGTCCTATACATCCTGATCAAATTTGGTTGATATCGGACCACTATATCATATAGCTGCCATAGGAACGATTGATCGAAAGTATAGATTAAGTATGCAATTTTTATTTTAAGTATCTCATCCGAACATATGTTACAGTTGTAATGCAAACAATTAGTCAAAACTTAATGCGGCATCATCAAACCTTCGGCGTGCCTAAATGCGTGCAATTAAGTATTAAGCTATCGGTGTGCCAGGGCACAGGGTATCTTACAGTCGAGCACGCTGGAGCCCCATTGTTGGGCGAAAAGTACATTTAAGTACGGGGTCTCCGACAGTCGAGTATGCTCGACTGTAGCACCGTCCACTAGTTTAAGTATATTTCAGAATTATGTTAAAATTACACTATATGGCAACCACAAAGTCAAAGAATTCTAAAATATTTGATTTCACTGGAAAAATTCTTATAGAGTCCTGATAGTCAAAATATGATATTCAAAAATCGTACTTGAGTCGAGTATTTCGTACTTGATTTAAGAAATTTGGTACTTAAATACTCTTCTGATTTGGATATTTCTGCTTTTCAAGTTGAATTCCATTAAGTGATGTTTTTTCTTTTCTTTTTTTTAATTTTGAATTAACTATGGCGATTATAAAGCATAAACAATTTCGCATAATTCAGTGCATGAATAAATTCAATTATTCATTATTTACAAGTACGCTGCTGCTGAGATCAATCGAACAGGCAATCAAATAGGTTCGGTTTCAGGTTTGGGTTTGGGTTCTGATTGTGGACCTAACATGGAGGTGGAAAGGCAAACAAACAGCGAAACAACTTAACTCAAAATAATTGTAAACAGCTCGCAGAGAAACAACAGAGCACCCAAGTGGGCAAATGTGTGAATCCTGGGCGTAACTGGATGCTAAGATTTATAATGGATTAGCCAGAATACACTCGTTTATATACAATGCCATACATAACAAAAATGCAGAGGTAAACAAATAGTATGTGTCGGGGGTACAGGTATGTACATATGTATGTAAGGCCCAGGTGGGGCAGGAGTCGAGCACCAATGGAGGCAGCAATGGCGGCGGCTGCATTTACCGTTAATTGAATAAGTGTGGGTGATGAAAAGCAGACACCAACAAAGCAGGCAATAAGCAACAAGCAGCAAGCAAAGCCGACAAAAACCACAAGCGGCATCAAAGATCCCACAATTCCAGACAATTTGCCGCAGCCTCAACGGATTTCACTTGACGCGATCGACGAGTACTCGAATGTACTCGTTATACAAGTACATACAGTAAGTATCTCCATAGCAATCTCTTTGATCGGCCTAGGCCCAGTCTCAGTCCCAGCCCCAGTTCCAGTTCCAGGCTAATGCTAATGGCTAACAGACGCCATTTTATTTGGTCGTGTGTATAAGCCACAACAGCAAAATGCCTCAGGAGAATCATCTCATCATATCGAGGGCCGCTTTTTACGGTTTATTTAGTGTCGAGGTTATGGCGCAATTTGTATTTATGGCCCGACCATATAGACCGATATAGACGACCACCACCACCATGTGGTAGCAGTCCAATTAAAAGCATCTTCCAAATGAGGGCCATGTGAACAGCTCGAACCGTTTTGCGCTTCTTCAGAGCTGAAGACGCATCCAATGAGTCAGCACGCCCCCTCAAAGCAGCAAACAACATCTCGGTGGAGAGTGCGAGAGGGAAACAGAGAGAGAGAGAGAGAGAGATCAATTAAGGTGAACTGCCTCGACCAGTGAGACGAGATCCCGGGGCGTGGCCTTTCGTCTTATGGTACTTGAATATCGATGATTAAGAGAGAGGGAGCACACATCGCATTTGGAGCATACAGTGAGCTCAACTAATGACGGCCATAACTAAATAACATACATATATCCGCACAGCGAACTCAACTTATCTATCAGTTCTTTGACTCATTGAATATAAAAATTGCTGCGTCCACGCTAGTGACGAAGCATTGAACAGGTTATGAACGTCAACTAGCAATATACACACACTTACATTTTAATAAAAAAATTATAAAATATAAAACAAATTGAAAATAAAAACTTGGATCGCTGATCAATTTGTATTTTCAACTTTGAAAAATTATACAAATTACTCATGATAACACTAAATAATATTTGTAAGCGACTAATCGCTGATATGTTACTCAAATATTGAATTTATTTTAATTGATTTTAAATTATGTTTTGAATAAAATGACCAACTTTGTTATTTAGTCCTGTTCTATGACAACTTTAGCACTAGACTCGCAAATCAATAAAACTCATTAATATAAAGCATTTATTTGTTAATTGATTTTATTAAACTTTCGCCATTCAAGAGTGTTTACTGTAGCTCTGCTTAGAAAAATTTGACTTGCATGCCCTACAGAAAACATGCCGGGAATTTCAATTATTTTACAGTTTGCTTCTTTCAAATAGGGATTATTAAAATTCCAAATTTGTTATCATTTGTGATTATCAGGGTCAGGATGATAGAATATAAGTATCAGTTTCGTATTTCAAATGTGTATGTATCTTTTTTTTTATTATATAATGTTTATTATAGTTACATAAGTATTATTATCTACATTAACTCACAGATGTACCAAGTTTGTATATATAAAAGGTTTTAAATATTAGTTCAAGTATCGTAATGTTACATAAAAAGAGTTTAGTTCAATGAACAATAAGGGCTCAATGAATGCGGCTACAAGTTTGGTAATTTTTGGTGTTAATTTTAGAGCGCAAAGTACAATCATTGACTTGCCCTTCGACGAATCGAAACTATTGAATAAGAGCTCTTTAAAGGAGCTTCCTTCAAATATCTTAATGGATTGATTTTCATCGCCACCAGCGTCGCTTGGTCTCCACATCCTCGAAATTGGACTTCAAATCAGCCGAGTTTTGTGCTTACCAACTGACTGTCGGGATTTAAGAGATCCGTTTACGTTGTTGTTGTTGGACAATCTCGATGGTGGGAATATCACATGTGACGAACGCATTAATTTCGCAGCTCCTTCAACATGTCGCGATTCAAGTTTGTCAGCTCATTTATTAGACTTTCGTTGTTGCTATCATTACTCTCATCGGTCGATGGTCCAAGGCTATTTATGTTTCCCAGTTTTCGCATTATGTTGCCGGCGGCAAAATGTTTAGCATCTCACTTGGAGCGCCCATTTCCGTATAGCCTCCCTCCCTCAAAATGGAGATGCTTATAAAAATTCGATATTGACCACAAAAAAAATGGCCTATAAATTATGTGAAGATAGACTTTTTAAGAACTTTTAAAAGACGTCTGGAACGATTGCTAATTAAAGTTTCAAAGAATCGATTACTTAGATGTTACAAAAGTGATGAGTTGAAAATGGCTTTGTCTTTTTAATTAGACAGATACGTAAATTCTTAGAATAACTTTGTGTGATTTACATAAAATTCCTACGCTGTTCATACATCGTGGAAATATTGGTTATCAAAAGTTTGAGAAAAAGTAGAAATTTTTCAAGAAAATAATTTTCCTAGTCCTTTCTAAAATCTTAAATAATTGAAATCACTAGCCGATGGGAACAGCAATAATTTGTAAATTTAATATATCTATTGATCTTTTTTTTTTTGTTTCTCCAATAACAAGTAAGGAATCAGATTACAGACAAATGTTAAACACTTATTTATTAATGATGTATGTAAATACTTGTAACTTGTAGTGAACTCGTGCCTGTTACTAAATACACAGAAATAAAAGGGATTCTGGGATAAAATCAATCAAAAGTTCGGTAATTTCGCCATTTCTTAAATCGAGTACTAAACAATTGATTCAAGTACGATTTTTCCATTTCTAGGCAAATATTTTGATTATCGGGGCCATAACAGATTATTTTTCAGTAAAATCAAATGGTTTTAAATATTTTTTTCGTAGATTGTGTTGATTTAACTATAATATTCTTAATGTATACTTCAAAAATACATGGATTTTAGAATGATTTTTTTCTGTGTAGAATATTCTATATTTCTAACCAGGGATCGCAAATAAGAGTTATGAGTCGGAAAAAAAAAATCGAATACTAAATAATTGATGGGGACATTGAAAAAATTGCACGTACTTTTTCTTTGAAGGACTCTCCAGGAACAGGATACATTTGTATTTCCAATTTTTATGTTTAAAATAACATATTTTACTTTTATTTTTAATTTTATTTTATTTTATCATACAAATTTAAAAATAAGTTTTATTTCAAAGTTATACCATAACTTGTTTTTTAATTTTTATTTTAAAAATTAAAAATAATAGTAGTCAATTATTTTTTTATTAAAGCAGCAAATAACTCTTATTTCATAATTTTTTTATAAAACTTAGAATCGTTACGATCCCTGTTTGTAGCCCACGGACAATCAATAGCGCATCCAGAGACTGCCACAGCCTATACTGAATACTCGAGAGTGTGCAGAAGAGGGAAGCTGTGCTGCCATTGGCCAACTTGATGAGCGCCTACACATCGACGCATATGCATGTGGCTGAGCATAATCATATTCACACACACACAGAGAGAGAGAGAGAGAGAGGCGATGCTAAATTTGGATACTGGTCGCGATCTCGTCTCAAGTGGCACGGCGATTGGTGAGCAGCGCCGTCAGTGGCTGCAGCAGCAGCATCCCAGCCCAGTGAGCATCCATTGGATGTGCGGCCGATGCGCCTTTCTCATTCCGCAGTCGAGCTCTTGACGATACGGATGCAACAACAGCAGCGGCAACTATATAGTGGATTTAATATTCTGCCCCAAATTCGAATCGATTGTCCACAGTCGTGTTTAACGGTATCGCGGTGTCACGGATCACGGATCACGGATCACAGATCACGAACCGACATCATCCGTTCGCACTTGGTCCAAACGTGGCAAGTGAGACACTTCAACGCTTCAAATTCGCAACTGCAACAACAGCAACAACAACTGCAACAACAACAACAACTACATCAGCAACAACAAAAACAATTAAGCGTGCAACCGCCGAGTTTATCATTCAATCAATCAATCGTTCGTTCAATCAATTTGATAAGTGAAGAGTGTCAATAAGAAAAGTTGGCAGTCAACGCGATCGAACCATTAAACGCCAAATTTTATAAATTACAAAAAGATACGGGAAATCAAAAGGAAATATCAATTAGAATATTGAAATATCGGAAGATCGGTAAAAAAAAAACAAAATACTTATTTGAAAATTGCGTCGAGGTGTTGAAGCGATTGCAATTTTAAGTTTCTTTTTTTTTTTAGTTAGTTAGTTGTTCTGATTGACACACTGACAACTTGATCGGCAGCTTCGATTTTTCAACACTTTCGCAGGCCTCATTTGAATTTTGTTTATACATATGTACGTACATTGTATTCGAATCGAAACCTGTGCCCGGTTGTTAATATCCCAATTTTTTGCAGTGTTTGTGCTTGTGCTTGTGTGTATGTGTGTGTGTAATAATCAAATTTGACAACTGCGCGAAAAACTTTTCAAATCAAAACAAATCAAGTACTGAATACCAAATCAAAAGCATGTAAATGATTCAGTAATTTTTCGACTTTGTGTTGTTGTTGTTTTTTTTTCTGGTTTTTTGTCTTTGGATATATTCTGGTATTCTGCTTCTGATATCGGAGATACTTGCCCATATATTGCTCTGATCTATCGTTAAACCGTCAAAAAGCAAGACTTCATATCATAGGCTGCCCAAATGACACACATGATGGGGCCCACGGAATGTGCCAGCGCCATGGTGGCCACAATGCCATTCCTGGACAATGGCCTCAACGGAAATCTGGCGGATTATGGATGCTATGCAAATGATTATTGGACATCGCCCTATACAACCGGCGGGCTCAGTCCCATGAAACAGATTGAAGGTGAGTCGGGGGCAAAGGTTAGATAGTCTCACATTTCTGACAATTCAAATATTTGTATGGATTAGCCTAATAATCGAAATGTATGCACACTGGACTATAATCAAAAATGTACATCATTCTATATACTCGTTATATACTCGTATATACTCTAGTATACTCGTTATATGCATATTAAATCATTATTTTCCAATTAACTAAGCAAATGAGCGAGCTCCAAAATTTATCCCGAACTTTTTTGATGATGACATTTTTAAAGATGTTTTGAAATATAATTATATTAAACATACTCATTAATCGTAAATGAGAGTATTAATTTTTAAGGATTAGCACTTAAAAAATTTTATTTTAAAGCATCATATATATCATATCTTATAATTATATAGTATTATCAATTTCTGCACTACAAACTGTCTTGTATAAACTTAAATTCAAAAAACCAATAGGCCTACGAGTATCCCAACTTATTCTTATAATAAAATAATTCAAATTCTATTAAAATATCGATAGTAAAACGAAAATATAGAGAAGTTTTATATACATCTAACAATGTATTTATTAATTACTATTAATATTGCACCCTTAACCCATTAATGGCTGCCCATAGATCGGCTGGTACGATTTTGACGAAATTTTGAAATGTGTGCCTAGAAGACCATGGAAGTTGAAAGAAAAAAAAAAAAATTTTATCTTCAAATCTCATTTTTTCGATTTCCATACATTTTTCAGCTTTTTTCGCCAACATTTTGTATGAAGAAAAAAACCTAGATATTCACCTGTAAAAAACTACAGGTATAACAAGGATAACAAAACTGTTCATATTTTATACTCATATTTTAATTATTTCTCTTTACTATGAAATAAATTTTGCTTAGGGATCTCTCACATGCCCCGAGCTAGAATTTTTAAAGTGTCAATACTTTTTTGGGTATTTAAATACCCATTAGCTTTAAATGGGTTAACAGTATAATAATCTTCTAATTGCTCTTTCAATTCTAGACTAAACTAGTTTTTTTATTTTGTAGTACTTGTAATGTATAGGTTTTTTGAATATAATTTGTCGACGACTTAATATTTCACAAAATCCTTATCTAATTTTAGTATGAATTATTGCAAATGAGAATAAAAATTCTTTAGCCAAGTACTTATAAGATCTTACAGGTATGATTCAGCTCATCAATAAAAAAAAAATTAATTTTAAAAACTCTAATTCTATCAATCTTTTGATTGCCCACTTTATTTTAAAAATCAGTTTAGTTTAGTTAAATCTATGGTTATCTGGCATATATAAATTCATACTAAACAAAAACTCTATAAATTCAAAATAAAAGATCTATTCAATTATTAATGAATAGTCAGGCCTGTTCCGGTTTTCACATGTTTTTTTTGCCTAAAAATTCCTGTACATTTCCTGCGAATTACCCTCCGAATTTCGCACCCACATTGTGTTGAGTACTTTTTATAGAAACAGTGCTGGAAAATGTTCTGAGTGAATCAAACATTTGCGTCAAAGGAATTTCCGCCTGTCAAAATGTGTAATTTATTCATCAAATATTTATCTACTTATTAGTGGAAACATTTTTCAAACATAAAACCTAGGTACTTTCTTTATAACTTTTGTAATTTTGAAAATGCGGGTTGATTTCTGTGTTGAAAAATTTCTTTTTGCAGAGTTGTCAATTGTTGCACTCAGATTGCTCAGTTGCTCACTTGTTCAGTTGCTCACTTGTTAAGTTGCTCAGTTACTCACTTGCTCAGTTGCGCACTCATACTGCTTAGTAGCTTAGTTATTCACTGAGTTATTCACTAAGCCCCTCCACCAACCAATCAAAAATATCATACGTTACATTTCAATTTAAATCTGATGGCTGCTCAGGTTGCTCTGTGATCAACAACTCAAAAAACATTTACCATACTTGCATTTAGCTAGCTGACTTCCGACATCTACGAAATGGATCCATATTTTGCTACACTTTTTGATTAGCGACATTCTGAATTCTTAAAATGAGAATTGAGCTTTGTCACTAATCCAACAATATGCATATTCAAAGAAAGAATCTACACAAAATGCCCTAAGAGGTCTTAGAGCACAGGGGAAAATTCGAGCAAAGTGCGCAATTGTAACAAATGAGCAAAACAGAACAACTGAACAAGACTGAACAACTGAGCAAAGCAGAACAACTGAGCAAAAAAGAACAAAAGAGAGCAAAAAAAGACCAGGGGACCAAAAAAGAAGAAGTGAGCAGTTAAGAACAATTTGGAAGGAGCATGTTCACTTCCTAACTTCAGTGAGCAACTCTATTTTGTTCACTCGCTCATGAGCAACCCAACACTAAAAAAAATCTGTTTCCAAATTTGCATTTAAAAAACAAGAAATTGGATTCTTTACTTTACGCAATACTTAAAAATACTTAAATTGTTGTTTGAAATAAGTACCAATAAATTTATTGCCATTCACTTTCACAAATAATTGCGGAAACTAGAACAGGTCGAGCAAATCCGACAAACATTTTAGGTTTGAGTCTCATCAGTTTTAAGGTATTGTAAATTAAAAATAATTTAAAGATCAAATAAATTATTTTTTATTTATCTGATGATAAATAAAGCATTTTAGATTTCATTTTGATTTTATGCGAAGCATGCTAAAATCATCGATTTATTCTATCCGAATTGATATTCACTAGCTCAATGTCAAGTGAATTCAATCCGCAAAATCTTGTCGAAAGTGGAAACCGGATCAGGCGAGGGAAATTCATTTTCACAAAATCTTGCAAAAACCGGAACAGGCCTAAGCATACAATTTTTTTTGTAAAGTTGTTTCCACCTAAAGTACGTCACTAAATTGATAGTTTTATGGTCGAACTAGCGAAAGCTTTGAATTCATTATTAATTCAGTTTAAGAAAATTCCAATAAATGGTGCAAAATTATGACTTGAATGTCTACTTCCATACAAAGTTCAAATAATTTTGATTTAAGTCTGCAGCATGCATAGATAAACTTTCATGATCTTACTTATAGATGTTATTGTACTCAGTTATAGAATTTTTAAAAACTTGGATAAAGTTAAAGTTGTACCTAAATCAAGGGCAAACAGCTTCCATCAAGTACAATTGAAATAAGATCGAGATACTAGACTTCTGTAATTTCAATTTAAGTAATAAATTATCTTTTTTAATGGGGTGCCTTAAATCAAACTAATTACAATCCTTTTACAATTTGTGTAGTCTCTGCGATATAAAAATGCATCGATTTTCGCGGAAGCGATTGTCAACTATGTTACTTTAACACAAGTATTAATTAATTGCCATTTTACGACTTTCACGAAAATTCAACAGCTTACCTTAGATTCTTTATATTTCATTCAAAGAATTAAGTTGAGTCGTTCAATTTTTAATAAAGGAATTAAATTGAAATAATTGAAAAAGTAATATAAGGAAAAATCGTACAGAAAATTATAAATATAGCACCCAAAGCACAATGAATATTCGTAAATTTTTACAAAAAAAAAACTATACAGTCATAGGCATAAGTATACAGATTATATTCAATTAAATTATAAGAAATACTAGCAAAGAGATATTTGAAAAAAAATTTTTGGAGTCACTTTTAAAATTATTTAAATAAACTTTTTGCATCAACACATATTTATTTTTTAAAAATCGAGGAAAATGTTTAAGAAGTAGACGTTTACAAAAGTTTGAAATATTCAATGGGTTAAGAAAAGTTTAATAGTATTCAAAAGGAATTCGAATGACCTTTCCATTGATGCCAAACTTTGCATGAAGTAAGTTCAAAATATGAGTAGAATTAACTTTAAGTGGTGCCAAAGCACTTATGCCTATGACTGTATGCATGTTTTTGTAAAGAAGCACATCATCAGAAGTTATGCATTTTAATTTTTATATTTGAACAATAAAAGTAAGCTTGTACTTTGTATTTAAAATTACGTTTTCAAGACTTGGAAATAAGCTCGCAATATTAAATTACAATATAATGATCGCTTTGATCAGTTACATTTTTAGTTCAAATTTCTGCTCAGAGTACACTCCATGACCTGGCACAGAATTCAACGAAAAGCGAGAGAATAATTACGAAGAAGCTTTGACCGTAGCGTGAAACAAGAATATAAACAAAGGGGGCAATTAGCGCAAACTTCTTAAGATTCTCGAGTACCAAGCGATAAAATTTGGTTTGACATTTTTGTTTGTATTTTTATATGTAGAATGTTTTTTTTTTGTTTTTGGTCTTTTTTTGATGGTTGGGTTGGCGTGACAGAAAAACGATTATTTGTGCCAAACGCTAATTGATTTTAGAATTCATTCGTGAAGCGACTGCCGGGAAAATCACTGCTGAGGCCAGAACAAAAATTGTCTCATTAAGCGACAATTGATGGCGGAGCGTGCAACGGCAACAGCAACAGCAGCAGCAACAACAGCAACCGACTACTGCAACGTCGGCGACCTGTCATGGGTCATTTGCGATGACTCCGACAGAGTTACAAGCAATTGGAATGCAACTCCAACTGCAACTTGCAGCAGCAACAAAAACAGCAACAACAACAACTGCTGCATGCGGCAATTAATTGCAAAATTTGTACTTAACGCGAGGCGCCTGCTGCCTCATCATTCTCCTTTCTCTCACACACTCTACTAAGTATATCTCTCTCTATTTGCCCCTTTCCGCTCAAGGGCTGCCCTGAAACACTAAATTTAGCCGGCAACTCAATCAGCAGCAGTTGCACTGACGACTTTTATAATTGGATTGGCGTTGTTGTCGCTGCTTTTATTTGCCTCTCATTATAGCCGCCTGATCCAATTTGTCGTGCGACTCCGTCTCTCTTCCCATCTCCGTCCTCAACCTCATCCTCATCATCCTCCTCCGGCTTGCGCCTGCGCAACCTTCCACTCATCCAAGTGTTTGATGTCTTACTCGGTCACACTTTAAATCAAATAAATCATATACTATAATAATACACCATCCTGAACATGTAAAGTGCTGCCCAACACTCGACAGACCTCATTTGATTTATGTGCGTCGCTTTTCCGCTCATTTGCTAGGCAAATTTTTGCACCATGTCGTACCTGAAATATGTAGTCTGAAACGCATGTATCATAGTTTATTTGTATTAAATTAGCCCGAGAGCTGTTGTCACAAATTGTATTTAGCATAGACACCAAATTAACCACTAATCTCAATTTTAATTGAATTTAACTTGTTGCGCTGGGAATCAATGAAATATAATTTTATTTAATTCAATTTAATCTTTCCCATGAGCTTGTAGTGCATTTTCAAATAAAATCAATGGATATAAATTCTTATCCAAGTTATTTATTTTTTTATTTAACATCCTAGTGCAGGGGTCGGCACGGCCCTATCCCGTAGGCATAGGAAACTTGCGTAGCTACTGCGCTTCCGCTCACGTACGCTCACGTATGCGTCGCAGCTGCGATTTGTTTCTGTTACGTCTCTGTTATTCCGCTGTTAGGCGAACAAAAATGCACACTAACGCAATGCAAACATATGAATGTGTTGGTGCCGACCACTGCTTTAGAATAATTGTATTTTTCAACGGTATGTAGCATTAATTGTGACTAGTGCCATAATCATAAGATCTTTACAACTTGTAGCACTAGGACAGTGGTCGGCACCAACACATTCATATGTTTGCATTGCGTTTGTGTGCATTTTTGTTCGCCTAACAGCGGAATAACAGAGACGTAACAGAAACAAATCGCAGCTGCGACGCATACGTGAGCGTACGTGAGCGGCAGCGCAGTAGCTACGCAAGTTTCCTATGCCTACGGGATAGGGCCGTGCCGACCCCTGTTCTAAAGTAACTTATGATTAATATTACAAAATTTGATTTTGATTTTATTAATATAATTTTTAGATTTTGGAAAACTACTTATTTTCATCATATTTTCAACACAGATAATGAAAAGTGCTAATAATTTCTTTAACAATTACAATATTAATACAAGATTCAGCTTGTATTTTAAATTATAATTATCCTTAATCCTTAATTGATGTTATTGATATTCTGATTGTAAGGACATAAGATATTATCTTAGGCGTATTAAGGGGGTATTGCTGGTTGGCAAACATTTTATTTCGATTTTTTTTTTTGCATATTTTTATAGCTTGGATATTTGAGAATATCGTCCTAAAAGGGTTTTTTTGAAATTCGAAATACTTTAGAAGATGTAACCTTTTTTGTCCAACAATGTTTTCGCCAAAATGCATCAAAATGCTTTGATGCAAAAAAATAACTTTAAACTTTAAACGTGTTTATCTCGAAGCCGCGTTTTTCGAGCTGCGGCACGGATTGCGCCTGTAGTTCTGAACTGATTTTGATGAAACAAAATGCAATCGACGCAGAATTCTTACCATTATGGTCCCTACCTCAATCATTATTTTGAAAATGAATGAAACTACAAAAAAAATTGCCCAAAATCGATGTTTAATTTTCCAATGGCCGCCATTTTGTAAAAAAAAATCGCAAAATTATGATTGACGTAGGGGCCCGAATTAAATCTGTACTGAATCTAACGCCGTTTACTTTTTCCATTTCTGATGATCCGAAGTGGAGTTATCCGTGCCGCCAGCAGCATACCTTTTTTTTCGACGTCCAACTTTGAAGGCCGACAACTTTTTGAACAGCCCTCATACAAGGGAAAAGAAAGATTTTTCATTTAATTCAATATGTTCTAAATGCAATAAAAAAACTAAATTTAAATAACTATTTCCGTTTTCCAACCAGTAATACCCCCTTAATGAATTCCAAAAGAAAGAAATACCATTGATTTAGGACTAACAAATTTTAGAAATAATCTGTCTAATATTTCGGACAAGTATCTGTACTTATGCATCTACTTTAACATAATCAATTCCATGAACCCAAATCCGATCATGCCTCATTCACAGCTTGCATTCAGACGGCTGGCAAGGATCGCAGCTCCTACAAGCCACTGGAACAGATTGATGCCAAGCTGGCGGACATCGACGCACAGAGCACGGGCAGCAGTAGGAGCAGCCAGGGCAGTAGCACCGGAAACTGTCAGGAGCAGGCGTCCTCTGTTCCCGATTATTCTGGCAGCAATAGCAACAACAACAACAACAACAACACCAATACCAGTAGCAACAGCAACAATAACAACAGCAATGAATCAGCAGCAGCGACAACAACAGGAGCAGCAACAACGTCTGCCAAGAAATATAAAAACAGCCACAAAAAAGACAACAACAATTGCTCAACAAACAATGCGTCCAACAGCAGCAGCAGCAACAACAGCAACAACAACAAGAGCAACAATAACAATAACAACAAAGGTGTAAGTGTCAAAATAATTTGGGAATAACAAAATTGAAGGGAACTTTATTCTTTTCGTTCTTTAATCAAAATTGAAAAACTAGTTTTATTTTTAGTTTTTATTTTAAAGATTGCAAATAAGTGTAATGGCTTACCTTTTAAATATATAGTATATTAAAAATACAACTTATATTTCAATTTGTATTATACAAATTCAAAATAAAAGTTACTTCGCAATTTGTTTAAAATAATCAGCTAATATCTCTTATTTCATAATTTTTGTCATAAAACTTATAAGCGTTACGTTCGATTACTTCGAAACTCAAAAAAAAGTACGAAATATTTGAATAAATAATACGTTAAAGCAAAAAGTTTTGAGCCCAGATTCACAAAACCGATTCGGTTCGGGTTTTGGATTTCAAAAACCAATCCGCTGAAACTGAAACTGAAACATTTATTAACCCCAAGAACCCGAGACAATTCTTTTAATAAAAAAAAATAATTTCATATCTTTCATGCTCTAATAATATCGCGCAACTTTTTGAGAATCGGAAGAAAATCTTAAAATATGAAATATAAATCATAATACTAAGTTGGATTATTTACAAATTTTCCACTTACCTTTACTATAAATTCAATTCATTTAAAAAATCATAGAAAATGAAAAGCAATAAAAATGTGTTTTGTCTTAAATTAAACCAGGGCTCGAACCAATGCCTTAGGTTCAGGGGGTTCACAAAGCGAACCAAAAATAATGAAATATAGTTGAACTTCCATAACTCGAACTTCTATAACTCGAATTTCTCCCTAACTCGAGCTAAATGAGTGACATTAAAAATAATAAACATAAGAAAAAGAACTCAGGCATGCTACAGAAATCACAAGTGAAATCGAATTCAGAGAAAGGCAATTTCACTTCAAAAACTTCTCCGTGCCACAGAACTTATGGTTTTTAGCATGTTCACCAACCTTTTAGAACTGGGCTGCTAGGGTTGGCCCCTTCTCAGATTAAATTTTCCAAGGGTTTGTTTAGCAACTTTTTTAAGTTTATCATTGCAGAATAGAAGGTTTTTATTTTATTTCTTCTTTAACTAATATTATTTAATTTATTTATATAATAATTGATATTGTGTAGCTTAAATAAATTTAAAAGTTATTGGCGCGGCAAACAATAAAAGTTACTCGACAACTCTAAATTCTAAAATTCGGACAAAAAATGTGACATTATTCTCATGGCATCGGACGCCAGTGGATTGAGTGATGATTTCGTCTCACCCAAAATTGTTTAGGTGATTGGACTGTGGCACGGAGAAATGAAATTGACGTGAAATTCAAGTGAAAGAGATTTCTGTGGCATACCTGTATAAGTCGAATATCTCCATAACTCGAAGCTTTGCTTTGGACAATGGTGATTCGACTGTATAATAACTATTTTTTTTTTTAATTATTTAAATTAATTTAAATAATTAAACATAATTTTTTTTTTTAAGAGAAAAAAAAACAATAATTCTTATTTCCCAGATTTTTTTAATAAAAATCGTTACGGACCCTTAATTTTAAAGTTAAGAGTAATCTATAGTTAAAACACGAACATAATTTTCGCTTATCGACAGGAGCCTGAGTCAGTGCATCCATCGCTCGCGCAGGCCATCGTCGTACTGGAGACAAAAGCACTGTGGGATCAGTTTCATGCGCAGGGCACCGAGATGATAATTACGAAAACGGGTCGTCGAATGTTTCCCACGTTTCAGGTGCGGATCGGAGGTCTCGATCCCCATGCCACCTACATATGCATGATGGACTTTGTGCCCATGGATGACAAGCGATATCGCTATGCGTTTCACAAGTAATTACCGACCAGGTGGATGACTGGGTTAGTCCAGGCAACTGATCAAATCTGTATTTTTTTTATATTCTGCAGCTCGTGCTGGGTAGTGGCGGGCAAGGCGGACGCCATATCGCCACCAAGGATTCATGTGCATCCGGATTCGCCAGCAGCAGGCGCCAATTGGATGAAACAAATTGTGTCATTCGATAAGCTGAAGCTGACCAACAATCAGCTGGACGAGAACGGCCATGTGAGTACGCGTCAAAGCCATCCAGTCAAGTGGGCTATAAATTCGATGCTTTGCTTCGCTTTGTTTATGCCGGGCATCCAACATTTGGTCACCGGCCGCGTCCAAAGTATTTTTTTATTATTTGTTGAAGCGCTAAACAAAAGTCGACAGGCGTCATTCGAATAGCATTCAAATTACTCATGGGCATGTGTGTACTACATGTATTTCCCCCACTTCAATTTTGATATTCACAGATCATACTGAACTCCATGCATCGCTACCAGCCGCGCTTCCACTTGGTCTACTTGCCGCCAAAGAACGCCTCTCTGGATGAGAACGAGCATTCGAGCCACTTTCGCACGTTCATATTCCCGGAGACCAGTTTTACGGCCGTAACAGCGTACCAGAACCAGCGAGTAAGTATGTTAGACAAGCCAGGGCGGGGGATTCAGATTCAGATACAGATTCAGATACAGAGACGAAGCACTTGACCCACTTGTCATCAGCACCACTTGTAAACGACAAGCGCCAACGCTTTTCAATTTCTCAAATTTACATTCTCGAAACATTTGGCCGAAAAGACTTTGCCATTGGGTTCCCCCTCTACAGTCTCCATATGCATGCATATATATATTTCAAAGCCTTGCCTGCAATTTTTTGCCATTTTGGCCTGATTGTTTGTTTTCTATTTCTTGTACTCTTTTATTATTCTTAATTTACAATGCGAATCAAATCAGTAATCAAATTTAAGCATTATATCTAGATAAAAAAAAGTTTCTTTTAAGCCCATTCAATTGTTTTTATCAAGAACTATCCTAATATTATTAAAGCCTGGGATTAAAACCGAAACGAATATCAGTTTCTGTTACGGATTCGGATATATTCGCATTTAGGTTTTCGGTTATCGGTTACGGTTAATCTTTGAATAAAGGTTTCGTAACGGTGAACCGGTTTTTGTGTGTTTCGGTTTTGAAATACCGGTATGGTTTCGGTTCACAAAAAAAAAAAGTTTCTTTGCAATATTACAAAAGCGCATTACTTTCTCAGTGTTGCTAAAAATTACTATTTCAACCCGATTTTCCTCTTTTTCATACAAAATGTGGCTTTTTAACAATTTTCAAAAAATCATAAAAAATATTAGCAAAAATATTTTTGATAATTTTTTTTTGCAGTTGCTATTAGAATTGTTTAAAAAAATGTTTTGCGTAAAAATATTTTTTGAAAAAATCGAGGAAAAAACTTGAAAAATTTACTTTTTCTAAAATTCATAATTTTTCAAGGGTACTTAATGGGTTAAAGAAATTTTTGTATCATTCAAACGGGATTTAAGTGATTTAAAGATTAATATAAAAACCCGCATCAAACCATCTTTATTATACCCAAATTTGACAAATTTATGCTGTATGAAGACATTAGTGGCACACTGTATGTGTGTACATTAGGGTGTCCCTTATTTGGTCAAAGTCAATATTTTTCAACGCATACGGGCTAGTTCTGTTCATTAGGTCCTAAAGGACTCAGAAATAAATTTTCACCTTAATCGGAGTATGATAACCCGTGCCGACTTGGATCGGAAAATTTAAAAATTATATAGGAAAAAAAAAAAATTTTTTTAATTTTTTTAATTTTTTATTTTTTTATTTTGTTCATTTGGTCCTAAAGAACTCAAAACCAAGTTTTCACCTTAATCGGAGTACGATAACCCATTCAAATTTGCATCGAAACATGAAAAATCATCGAAAAATGTATTATCTGTGTTAAAACACTGTTTTTTCATGCTTCGATGCAAATTTGAATGGGTTATCGTACTCCGATTAAGGTGAAAACTTGGTTTTGAGTTCTTTAGGACCAAATGAACAAAATAAAAAAATAAAAAATTAAAAAAATTAAAAAAAGTTTTTTTTTGTCCCATATAATTTTAAAATTTTCCGATCCAAGTCGGCACGGGTTATCATACTCCGATTGAGGTAAAAATTTATTTCTGAGTGCTTTAGGACCTAATGAACAGAACTAGCCCGTATGCGTTTAAAAATATTGACTTTGACCAAATAAGGGACACCCTAGTGTACATGCATAAGACAATAAAATGCAGATTATTTTTGCATCTTGCTTTTATTTTTTTTTTTTTTAGCATGTGTGGAAAACTTAAATTAACCATTATAAATGAAACGGTTTCGATACGGTTATTTCGGTTTACAGAGTTTCGGTTTAAAGGTTTCGGTCAGATGAAAATTTTTTTTTCGGTTACGGTTTCAAATTTCAATCGGTTTTTACCGGTTAAAGGTTACGGTTTCGGTTAGGATTTTAATCCCTGATTAAAACTATCCATCTATTTTTACAAGGGAAACAGGTTCTTATTTAATGTTGTCTCAGTTTATTTAATTAAAATTACCAAACTTAGCAGGAGTATGGAAAATCAAATATTTATAAAACTAAATAGGCATAAAGGCTGATCGCGATAACTTAACTTTGCAATTCATTCAATACCAGCTAGATGTAAAAATTATAATACCCTCTGCCGTGCATTGCTAGGGTATAACTCATAATTTTCCAAGTGGTATAACAGCAATACCAACAAGAACAACAGCAACAACCAGATGATCAACAAAATGAAAATTCTTTGGCATTTTATTTTTAGCGGCCTTTTTCCGAAAGTATTTAAATTATTTATGCGCTCAACGTGGGTGTTAACACTTTTCGGTTCTACAATTTATTGCAAATAATTTTATTCTGTACGTGTGTGTGTGTGTGTGTGTGTACATCTACATAGTTTTCTGTTGTTTTTTAATGCTTTGTAAACATTTTCAAATTTGTTGCATTTCTAACAACAAATAATTTAAAAAAATCAGAATAAGAGCTCCGAAATATTAACATTATTTATTAATAAATATAATTGAGGCCAAATCATTTGAATCATTTTACATACTTATATTATTCGAATTGCAGGTAACACAGCTGAAAATATCTAGCAATCCTTTTGCAAAAGGATTTCGGGATGATGGCACCAACGATGTGTAAGTAAACCAACTAAGTATATTTTTATCTTACAAGCTAACTTTTTTAGTGAAATATGAAAGCTTCTTCTGGTTGGATGTCAACTTAAATCGTTACATGGATTTTTAGACCCCGTACTTAAAAAAAGTACAGGGGTCTATTAACTTTGTAACAAAAAAAAGGCAGAAGGAGGCGTGGCAGACCCCATAAAATATATATATTCTTGATCAGCATCAACAGCCGAGTCAATATAGCCATGTCAGTCTGTACGTCTGTAATAGCGCCTAGATCTCAGAGACTATAAGAGCTAGAGACTCCAAACTTGGTATGTAGGTGCGTCTATATTGTAAGCAGATCGAGTTTGTTTTAGATTTTGGATCGGGTCACTATATCTTGTAGCTGCCATAGGAACGATCAGTCGCAAATCAAGCCGTAGTATGAACAACTTTTTTGTTAGTTGAGATTTCTTCCACACCGACAGAAAATGCATATCAATTGGTCCCATACATCCTGACAAAATTTGGTTGATATCGGACCACTATATCATATAGATTTTATTTTAAACAGTGTTTGCTTTCCCATAGTAAGTACGGGGTCTCCGACAGTCGAGTTTGCTCGACTGTAGCACCGTCGACTAGTTTTTAACAGTTTGATCTTGAAACTATAACTGAAAAGTCAGTGGTATCTTCTAGTCGAAAGCTTAATCAACTCGTCCGTTTGTTTTGGGAAGCATTCACAACTTTTCCGCCGATAGCATTTTTAAAATTAAGCAACACAATAAATTAAACAACAAATCTTTTGTAAGCTTCAAAAATATGACATGAAATGTAAAAAAATGGGTCCGATGTGGCATCAACGGTAGGAATAGAAAAATACATATCAAGGGGCTACTTTGAAAGTCGATTGATATTATTCCCATTTGTTGTCGCGCATTCGTTTTGAAATGAAGCATCAGAATCGTGATTGTTTTTGTTTAATCATTAGATAATTTGTTATGAAATTGACCCAGTTGGAGCAGCTCCCATTTGAAATGTTATCAGATCCCAGAGGCGGCCAAGTGGCTTACTAGACAGCCCGTCGACCGCTGCTGTTACCATATATGTATGTAGTAAAGAAAGGCATTCCGGGAATGGCCGACGCTTAGCGTCTACGTCGCGTCTACAAAAATAAAACACATGAAACAATAACTCAAAACGGGGAGTGAGTGGAGCATAAGCATCTCTGGCTGGCTGTGATGGGGCAACTGACAGATGTGCCTGCTTGCCACGATGGCATAAACAATTTGGGTCTTCGTTTTTCGTTTTTCGTATTTCATATTTTTTTTTTTGGGGGGGGGGGAGAGGTCGATTGTAAACAAATCGGCAGAGCAGCGACTGCAAACTTAAATATTTATCGGAAACGATTTCAATTTTACAAATTCAACTTTTTTAATTTAATTGCAGTACCAGCAGCAGCCTGGGCATGTCTAGCATGAGCCACGAGAGCCAAGCACGCATGAAACAACAGCAGCAACAACAGCAGCAGCAACAGCAGCAGCAACAACAACAGCAGCAACAACAAATGCATCAGCAACACCTTAAAGCAAAGGACAGAACGCCGTCCAACAGCTTCAGCTTGAGCTGCACTGAGCTTGTTGAACAACAGACAGCAACAACGGCAACATCGGCAACAACAATACCAGCAACAGCAACAGCAACATCACAATTGCCCATGCAGCTGCCGGCGACGCCATCAAGCAGCTCAACGTCGGGAAACTCGCCGGACCTGCTGGGCTATCAGTTAGAGGCATCGTCGCTGCCACAGCAGCAGCTTCACCAACACCAATTGCAGCAGCAACAATCAGCGCCACAGCAACTGCATCAGCAGCAGCAACAACAGCAACATCAACAACAGCAACAGCAGCAGCAACAACAACAACAACAACAACAACAACAACAGAATCTACATCAAATGTCTACCAGCTACGGTGGCAGTTATCATCATCATCATCCCTATCAGCATCAACATACGGCGACGCCACTGACTCCGCTCTCAACTAGCTCCGCCTCGCCGCCAGCGGCGGGTGCTGCTGCTGCCGCGGCTGCCACCCAGGTGATGGCGGCGGCCAACATCTACTCGAGCATTGGCCAGCCGTATGCGGCGGAGCAGAGCAACTTCGGGGCCATCTATCATCATAACGCGGCGGCGGCGCACTATCACAGCCATGGACATGGCAGTCCCTATGGCAGCCCCTACGACAAGCTCAAGGTCTCCACGGGCCACATGCGACAGGCGGCGGCGGCGGCTGCCTACGGCATGAGCAGCTATCAGAGCTTCTATGGATCCGCGGCGGCAGCGCATCAGATGATGCGGCCCAATAGCTACATCGATTTGGGGCCGCGCTGATCATTGGTGGATCACTATCCAAAAGTATTATAGTCAGCCTGGGGTCTGAACTCAAGTATTACAAGTATTTTCAAGTCTAAATTATACTCAACTCAACTCAACTCAACCCAACTCAAATCCAACTCAAATACACATATATGTATTGAATTTTTTTTCTAGTCTTAAGGGACAGATTTGTGTCTAGTTCTAAAGTGTGCCAAAAATGTGTCTTAATTGTATTAGAATGTAACTAATTTTTTTTTAACCATTTTTTTGTGCGTCGTATGTACTTGCATTGCCTTTTAATCGTTATTAAAAATATAGATTTTGTAAGTTTACTCTATCTCCAAGCTCTGATTTAGGGTTGTCCACTTGACCGATGTAGCCTTGCAGACATTTTATGCTTGTCCACAATCCTATTGCTCATCTACAAGGATAAAGATGCGCAAATCAATACGATAAGAAATCGATAGTGCCGGCCGATATTACGTGGTATATTTGGTATTTATGGAAACAGCTCTTCGGCTCTATGGAAAACAAACATATGTACATACAGTGGCTGACAAAGAAAACCGGACACCATAAAAGAGCGGTTTTTGGAGTGCTTATTTACTAGACCATAGGAAAAACGTATGAGGCCTAGGAACTGTTTGAATGATACAAAACTTTCCTTAACCCATTTGGTACCCATTGAAAATTTCGAATTTTTGTTAAAGTCTACTTTTTAAACTTTTTTCCTCAGGCTGAAGAAAAAAAAAAAAAATTTTTTTAAATTTTTCAAAAATCTCTTCGCTAGTATTTTTTAAGATTTTTTGAATATTGCTAAAAATTACTATTTTAATCCCTTTTCTCTACTTTTCATACAAAAAGTAGCTTAAGGAACAATTTATAAAAATCATAAAAAATACTAGAGAAGATATTTTGGAAAAAAACATTTTTTCAGTCAGTATTACAATTGTCTAAAGAATTTTTTTGCATCCAAATATTTTTTGTTTGAGCACGAGGAAAAAAGTTTAAAAAATAGACTTTAACAAAAATTTGAAATTGTTAATGGGTACTTAATGGGTTAATGGTTCAAACGGTTCCTAGGCCTCTTACGTTTTTCCTATGGTCTAACAAAGAAACACTTAAAAAAAAAACTCCAATAACAGCTCTTTTATGGTGTCCGGTTTTCTTTGTCCGCTACTGTATATTAAGAGCAGAAAACTGTGCAATTATGACAAGTCACAAATAACTTTCTTTTTTATCAAATCAAAGAGGATCAAACCGCAATTATAAAAACTCAAAAAACTGCTGATTGATCAGAGTTGCAGCGTAGAGCGCAGATCACTCTCTTGGAATTGCAAACTGAAAGGCTGCAACGGTCAAGTGAACCCTCAATTGTTTTACTTATGTACATACATACATTGATGATATATATATACTTATGTAAGTACTTGCATTGAAATGCTGCTACAGTTTCAACAATAAAAGCAAAATTTTAAACAAAAACCAAAAGCGACTTTCTTAGTTTACGGTTAAATGCGTACAGGCAAATAAAATGGCTGCCAGCGGCCTGCAATTGGTTCTTTCTTTGTTTATGTTTATGCTCGTCAGCCTCCACAATCTCTTTATCTCTCTCTCGCTCTCTCTCTCTGTCGAGTAAACAAAAAGTGCCATTGATTTAATTGAGAAAAACCAACGAAAGAGTGTGTTCACACTTGCACATCGGCCAAACTGACACACCGACATACACACACACACACACACACACACCTTTGAGTCAGTGTGCGCATTGAAATCAAATGATTTCGTTTGTTGTTTTCACGCTTATCTTCGCCCTCGACAACTCCCCATCCCTCTCAATAGAGACCCATTTTGATAAGCGCATTACAAGCTGCGTCCGTTGACAGATGAAAGCAGATAGATAAGTCGTCATATCTGGAAACTAGAACATCAAAGTAAGCTGAAGATTCTGATTACAATAGTACATCACAGAATTATTGTGCATTATTTTTTGCAGTAGCCCAAATACATCTAAAGTCTTTCAATGATTAATACTACCTATAATTGAGGGGCATTACATATTGCATTCATTACACAAATGTAGTTATTGATTTTAGTGTTTTTAGTGTAAAAATGTTTTGTTTGGAATGGTAGATTCTTTAAATATAAGTAGCACTAATTAATTTTATTTTTAAACTAACGCCAATAAATTTTTAGCACTTTTTCTGTTTAAATTTTTTGTAAATTATAATTGATTATGATTTTTTACGTAATATTTAAAGAAGATATCATTTTTTTAACAAAAAATATGTTTTATGTGTATACATTTTGTGTAGACCCTTATGTTTGAACAGTTTTCTCCATCCTTTGGAAATTCCGACCATTCAAACTTTTAATTTTTATCAGCAAACCAAAATTGGATCAAAACGACCATTGCCGTTTACTTACTGCATCTTGGGTTAGTTTGCTGAGTCCTCTACACATATTACCAAAAAACGATTCACTTTTTCAAAATATTGGGGTCTAGGAACAAATCGGAAATGACTTTCTTGCCAACCAAATATGACAAAAGCATTTTTCTTTTTTAAAGAGTCCCTTAAACGCAGTAAGTTTTACACTTTTTATTTGTTTTCAGATAAATATATAATTGGTATATTCATTATTTTCACAGAGTATGCTCGTATGTATGTAATTTGAATATAAAGAAAATTCTGAATTTACTTCAAGTGAGCTTGGGTGGGTTTAAATAATTGAATGCCATTTTTATTTATCAATATTTATCATTATTATTTATCTTCTTAACATTTATACTCAATATTTTCCCGAATATTTTATGCTGTTTTACTCGTACTCATGAGTTATCCAAATTAATTAAATTTGAAACAAAAATAACTTAAATTTATAAGGAATTGAGTAAAACGAGATCACTTCTTAAGCAAAACCTCAAAACTCATTAGATAATTTTAACCTAGAAAGTGGTTTTATTTTCTTTATCTTTTACCTTTAGATACAATCTCAGGATCAGTGTTTTGTTCGGATTCATTCATTTTGTACATTGCATATTGTACATTGATTCATTAAATGAGTCACAATGTTGACCACACCCTTGTCTGCCCGTATCTCGCCCTGCTGATACTGGCTAATCTAATCAATAAATATAACCGAATTAACAACAAGTTTCTTTTTGAAACCTCTGATTAATGTGATCATAGCTTGCTCCACACATTCTATACTAAAGTTTCATGTGAAATTGGGCATTCCAGCTATGGACAGTGCTTTCTTATCAACAATAGGTGCACTCGTTTACAAGTTTTCTCGGGTCCAAGTCCGAAGCGTAATGCATTCTGTTAAATATTCTATATACTGAATATGTATGTATATAATACCTATGTTACAATACATACATATGTACTACACTCGAATACTTTTGGAGGACAGAGACCTGAGCATTGAAGCGTGTGACATGTGGTGCTGTTATCATTAGTAACGGCACGTTTATGACGTATAGTAAATATATGTACATATATATTAGTATATACGAATACTATGTACATATGGTCGGGGATCTATGCGATTTCACACGTTGTCATGACTGTGTCTAGGAAAAAATATAATCAACTGACAAGCCGTCAAAACGCGACATTCATTAGTCACAATAAGCAAACAAATCTAAAAAGAAAGGAAATAAATACAAAAACAAACTCAAAAATAGCTTTAAAAAAAAGAAAGTGGCGTGAAGGCAACCTGAAATCGGAGATTGATTATTTCGCTATTGAACTTTGCCCGTGTCACATAATAAATGTTCCGGGCCAATTCCAAATATCCGATCTTCAAAGAGCTGTCACACAGCACACATGCATACATACATACATATGTACATACATACGTCATAGTATTACGGAGCCTGTTTATCCAAGTTTTTCGCAGCGTCTAAAATTTAATAACGCCATTTACAGTTGTTTTTGCTGCTGTTGTTGTTGTTGGTATTATTATAATTGTTGTTGTTAGTTAGTTCCATAAATAACAGCAAATTGGCATGCATTCTGGCTTCCAGTTGAGACTGCGGCCAGGGAGCACATAAATTTCTCAACACTTGCATAAAATTCATAAAAACAATAACACAAAAAGACTGAACAACAGATGTGTCGTCGATCGACGGTATCCGAGCGGAGGGCCAAAGGCATCCCAAAAGTGTTGAATGGGCCAGATGGGAGATGGAAGATGGAAGAGAACTGGGAGTGTTACATACTCACACACACACACACATGCAAGAGATTTAAGTTAAATGTACACATAAATATGCGCAATCATTTCATTACTTTTAATACTTTACTAAAACTATCAGGCCTGTTCCGGTTTTCACTTTTTATTTTATAGCAATTAGTGAAATACATTTAATCACTTTGCATTTCGACTAAGTATTTAAAAATGTTCGTTTTTCAATTTATCGTACTTAAACTCATTAACTCAAAGTGATATCAATCCGCAAAACTTCGCTGAAATGATATTAGAGCAAGTTAAAGAAATTCACTTCCGCAAAATCTTACCGAAAGTGAAAACCGGAACAGGCCTGTATATAATCTATAACTATTTGAAAAAAGTCCAACGAAAGTGCTAAGAACAGAGTTAAAGATCATTATTTAATATAAGGTGTGCTATAAAGTTAGGAGTAGGAGAGTAGAGGCTAAACTACGTTTTAAAGTTCATATGTCTATAATGCAAATAATAGTTACTGCAAAGATCGAGGGAGTTTCAAATAAATCGAACTATTTCATAGCTGCAATCAAAGTTCGTGGTGGATCCTGGATACACCGGGTTAAACAAACCTAAACCTAGAGCCTAGACTTTAAGCATTGCAAAACAAAATACATATCTCTAAAACCGACTTTTCTGTTTGATTTCCAACTAACTTATATCATCATTATACTTATGTTGCGTTTCAAATACTTGAGAATCCGATATAATAATGGATACCCACAAACTTTACTTTAACGTTATCAATTCATTCTGTCTAGACTTAATTTTTAATATGTAAGTAAAATGTTCATAAAAATTAAAATGAATACAATGCTATTCAGTAAATTTAAATGCTGTAATTTTTCACCGTTTTTGGCACAAGTTTAAGCTACTTGTATTCTAGTTTTAAATAATAATAAAATTGCGATGCAATATTCACTTTAGTTACATTTCCGAGTTTGGCCTTAAAATGAGCAACTGAGTGATAAGAATGACTTAATCATCATTTAACGACTTTTACTATAGGCACCTGAAATTAAGTATTTTCAAACAGTATGCAAGTGTTGAGACTGTGATTCATTTACACAAGAGAGACGTAACCGGAAGTTGACACTGTTTAAAGATACGGTTTGTCAAGTTACTCTTTTAAGTTGAAAAAAATTATTATTCTTAATAACTTTTTTGTCAAAACAGTAACTTGTATGTATGTATATTTGTATAAGTGTTTAGCCGAAATAGAATAGTTTCGATCAAAAGTACACGAATTTCGGTTACCTCTTGGTTTTGAGTTACCAGTTGCGTAAAATCTTTTTAAGTCGGTGTCAAAAAAGTGTAAAGTTTTAGCTTTTAAAAAGTTACATGATTTCCGTTAACAATAACATATTTGTTTGTTTTTCTGCCAATCTACATTTGTTTCTTCAACATGATTTAATTTAATGTTTGAGAAAACGGTGATGGGTGTGACCGCAAGAACAATTTTGGACAATTTCTATAAAACTTATAATATTGTTATACATGAATCGATTTACAAACGGTTACGGTTTAAATACCTGTCTTGGATATCACTTCCTATTGACTATAGCTTAAGAACCACCTAAATTAAGGCCTTTATATACTATACATTTGAATGTACATGTGTATATATGAATATAGAGCACACGAATCATTCAAGTTCATAATTTTCTATTTGGCGTTTGTTAATCAAAGGCAACGTTTTTTTATCATTGTTACTGATAAGTCTTATCGTAAGATGACGTAGTCGGGGCCATATTTCCATTATGCCAAGCCCAACATAAATAGTCCAAGTTATATACAGCACCATGGCAATAGTGGCCTTGGATTACAACTGTGCTTAGTCCATGATGATTATGGGCTGGACAGACGCCAGGCACTTCAAAAGGCCAAACCGAGACCGAGACCGAGATCGGGACTGAAGACCGAAGACCCTTTGAAAAATGATTTCTGTGTGCCACTGTAAAATGAATATCAGCATTGAAAATTTGAATACTTATTGCCAGGCATCACTGCGGTAGGTCCATCTCAATGTAGTATGTGTGTCTGTGTGTGTGTGCGTGTGTTTGTGTGTGTGCTTGTATGTCACTGTTGTAGGTGTGCGGTGTGTCGCCTGTTCGATCGATCGATCGGTCGTCTGGTCGCTCGTTCTCCTTGCCTCGCCTAATGGTGTCAAATGGCTGGAAGGTTTTCAAGTGGCAGCAACGACAACTGCGACTGTGACTGCGACTGTTATTCTTATCAACTTGTTGTTGTTTTTGTTATTGCCTGCATTTTCCGCACAAGTTCAAGGCGCGCCCATAGCTAATCGCTTTGAAAGTGAAACCGTGTTTATATTTTGACTTAGTTTTTCCGCTTTTCAATTGACACTTGAACCTTTGTTTACGTGCGCGTCGCGTCGTGTGTTTGGTATTCTAATTTTTCCGTTTTATTTTTTTAATACCCTGTAACATACATACATATGTACATACGTGTGTAGCAGTAACTCTGCCTTTGCGGCTTTGTACACACTTGTTACTATGTTGACCAAGTGTATTTCAAGGAATTTATTTAAATAACAACATTTCATATTTCAAAAATAAATGTATGTCTTAGGAGCAGTTCTAATACTTTAATTTAAGTCAATCGATTTAAACAGAGATTATTTGGGACAAAGACAGAAGTCTTTTAAAGATTTGAATGAATATTATTATTTCGAGCCTGTTTTAAATCAGGTTAAAATAGGATAAAATAATAAAAAATAATTTAAGGCTGGTAAAACATAATTATCGAGCTAAAATATTAAAAGTGCTTTCAGACGAGCGTGTTTTCACCGACACTTTTTCACCGCCGGTGAATTTTGCCATTCACACTATTCGCATCGGTTGTCAAACAAAAATACCATCGGTTTTTGTTCCAACAGAACCTGGTCACACTCTCAAAAGTTTCATACAAAAGCGCCTCAATCTAGTAGGCATTTGACCGACACAAAAACCGATGGAAATAGGATGTGTTCTATTTCCATCGGTGAGCACCGGTGAAAAGCCGACGCTTTTTAAATTCTGACTGTTCACACGACACCGACAATTTTTTGACAAAAAGTGTCGGTGAAAAATGTTCGTCTGAAAGCACTTTAAAGCAATATTAATAAAATTACACTTGGTATCCGCCAGATTCTAGCTCTTACCAAACTTTTTTTTATAAATGTATGACGCACACTTTACAAACTTTTTATAGAACGTTTTTTTTTTTGTTTTTGATTTCTGGTATATTGAATTTAACTGTTTTTAGAGTTGAGCTTGCATTTTTATTGCATTACTCGAAAATGTCACAAGCGAAAATGTAAGAAGCGTTATATGTATATAAATGTAAGTCAATAGTCTTAGATACATTTTTTTGAGTTAAAAAATTATGATTTTTGTGCGATATTTTTACAATATTTTGACAGTAAAATTCAAGAAATTTTTCAAACTATATATTATTAATCTACTACAGAATAGCACAATGGGGGTTTTAAATTCAAAACAATGTGCGGTATTTTCTAGTCGATCGTTTTCAAAGTTTAGCTCTCATGCCACATCCAGGGATCTCATCTCAGCAGTGTAGTGCTGCAACCCTTTGTGGTTACGCCTTCGGCTCTGGAACGACCTTTTCCGGGCGTTTGGGGAGCACGCATGCGCGACTCTCGAGTGGATATTGACATATTGCTGACACGCCCACAAACAAATCTGTGCTGCATGCCCAAGACGAGGATACTTTTACCATTTCCCCGTTTTTTTAATGCACGCACACACACACACACACTCACATGCCGGACGCACGTGCCTCCAACTGGCGACGATCGGCTGTAAAAAGAGCAGAGCCAGATAGAGGGAGATAGAGAAGGGAATAAAGAACAAAGCTGACAGGCAACAAAGTAGTTGCGTTTATGGGCCGTGAAAATTATGAAATAAAAAAAGTTGACAAAATCATGAAGCCAATATAAAAGATGCAGGGTAAAACTATGTACATACGTATTTACAAATTATATTTTGATGGTTGTCGCGAGGGGCTAATTAATATTACACAATATTGCAACAGGCCATCAATTAACGTTCGCACTTGCCGTTGCAATTATACTCCAAATAAGTTGCTGAAGAGGACAGTCGAGAGTTCGGAGAGTCGGTTGTTGGTTGTCGGGAATCGGGAGTCGACAGGCAATCGACCGTTGGCTGTTGGGAGTCGTTCTCTCGTTGATTCAACGGAAATTGAGCGAGTAATTCAAGAAAATGTTGCTCGGAAATGTCGTGCCATAAAAATCGTTTGCCACTGTGTGTTGAAAAGCATCTCTTCAACATCTTAGGCCTTCCCCTTGCGCCCAATGCTGCGCACTTACCAAAATTAATGCGATCGATGACAACGCTGCCTGCAACAATAAAAGGCCCATCCCAAAATAGCCGGAAAACAAAATAACATTATGCTGCTGCTGCCTGCAAGCAAAGCAACCGAAAAGGGACAAAGCAGACACTGAAATTATGACGATGTTTCTGCTGCAGCACAATTATTGCCAACTGTTAACAGATTTGTTGGCAGCGGGAATATCAGCAGCAGCAGCAGCAGCAACAGTCGCTGCAACAACAGCAACATCATCGGCAGCCAGGCAACATTTGTATGATAATGATAATGGCATGTTGATGTCGATGTCGATGGCGTTCCCAATGAAATTGAGCCATTTTCATTGGAATTATTGTCATTTGCACTGTGGAAAAGCTCAACGAATTGGAAATGAATAGCAGAAGTGAAACATTACACAAGTAGTGCAAATTTAAAGATACTGATAGCAGATGGATTGGAAATAATTGTAACAAAAATGAAATTAATCTATTTTTCACTCATTTTCCGTTCCATGGGAAACAACGCAATCTGACTAAGCTAGATCAAATTTTCACAGTAAAAAATGACAAGGATCACAATCCAAAAAATTGTCAGTAAAATTGAAGGAGATACTCTAACCTGTTTATTATCTCAATCCATTCTTATAACTATCAGATAAGATGGTAATTAAGTGAATAATTTCAATATTTTCATTCGCAATCCTTCACACTCGCTTTTCCGTTGTCCACGCTACAAGTACAAGTCCTAGTACAAGTTCATCTTTAGCGGATTCGGTTGTGTTGCTCAAACAAGTCATTGAGGTACCACATGAGAGGGTAATGCTGAGATTCTCCTCCATGTAGAATGTAGTGGGGTATATCAGCTGTGGTAAAAGGGAAATCTATTGATCGACGGCAATTCGGGCAGTTCCTATTTTTGATCAGCCAGAGATAGATGCATTTCTTATGGAACCAGTGACCGCATGATAAACGATGGATGTAACCCAGAGGACAATGATTTTCGTTGACGACTTCTAAGCAAATCGAACATAAGTACCCCGGTTCCATTCGTCGATATTGCAGCAAGAACATATACCTCATCAACGATGCCTTCAATCTGATTCCGTATAAAAATGCGATGGCCAATGCTGGGATTAAAATGATAGTCACCATACAAGACATTCCAAAACATTGCAATGTATCCATTATTATTCACTTGATTATTATTAAGCTCCGGTAATAATCCTCTTTCATCACCCTTGTCTTTTGGTGTTTTCCTTTCTTTTGTACACTAATTCTTTTATATCATTTTTTTCTATGTATCTAAGTTCAGATGTTTCTAGTTCAGAAACAAATTTATAATGAAGTAACGAATTTTTTGTTAACTGTAGGCACACCTAAGCCAAACATGAATCTGGTTACTACGATTATTAAAATTATAAAAGTGGAAGTCGTGTACATTTTTTGGAAACCCTTGAAGAATGCGTGGTATAACTATCAGGGATGCCACAGAAATCGCAGCGTTTTAGCGTTTTGCGTTTTCAATAACCTTTTCGAACTAGACTAAGGGTGGACACCTTCAAAATATCCAGTAATAATTTTAGGTTTAGGTCGCCAACCAACACAATGCACCATTTTAAAAGGAAAAGAAATTTGGTATTTTTGCATTTAGTTTAATATTTAATAATTATTAAACTAATACAATTTTAACGCTCATTGTCATACTCCTAAAATTAAAAGCAAAATAATAAACTGTACCCGGACAAGGTCGAGGCCCCGTACTAAGGTCTAAAATCTCCTAGCAAGTATCAAAAGTCTAAAGTTAATACTAACCAACATTCATTTAAAAAAACCCTAAGAACCATTATGTAGATCGGTGGGCTTTGTTGATATCGTCTCAATATCTAATTTTGCATTTTTGTTCAGAATATATCTATATCTATTTAAATAAAAATAAAGTTTAAATGTGCGTATTTGACGAAAGGAGGCGTGGCAAAGCCCTTCTTAATAAACAGCTATCTCAGATACTATAAGAGCTAGAGTCTTCGATTTTGTTAAACATGTTTTCTAGAAAACACGTTTAAAGTTTTGACTTCAGTTGCATTAACATTAAGATAGCTTCACAAAAAAGGCTGTATCTCCTAAAACATTTCGAATTTTTAAAAACCCTTTTGGGACAATATTTTTAAATATCTAAGCTAAAGAAAAAAATTTAAAAAAAAATTCTAAAATATAATTTAACTTTGAAGATACGTAGTCGTATAAGTCATTTGTCAGGTAAAAAAGCGCATGTATCTTGATTGGAAAAAAAAATTTACTTTTTAAAATAATCCCCTTTTAGAATAATACTCCTAATCTCGTATTGTGGATTTTACAGCGTCAGTGTTTTCTTGGATATAGAGGCTCCTCTTTAACATCTATATCCAAGAAATCACTGAAGCTGTAAAATACATACGTGTTGTCCAATGTACCATGAAAATTATACTATAATATACTTTTAAAGATTTTAGGCTACACAGTGCAAAGGAAAATTACAACAAACACTTTGAAAAAAAAAAAAAATTTTAAGGGTTTTTGCCTTGACCAGGAAAACAAAAAACGGAAATGTCAGTTATTTTTCAAACAACAATGAAATGCATTTATATTGGCTTTTTTAATTTCATATTTTACTATTAAAGCCATTATACTCTTTTTGCCCATTTTCAATGGACTCGGGCTGTAAATAAAATAAAAATTAAAAATGTATTTAACTTAATATAATGTTTGGCATTCTATAACCACTTTTTAATTAATCAAATATGTAAATATTAATTTTGAAAATAAAATTTTTAAAGGAATATCAGCAATGATGTGATGTGTGTGCAATCGATAGTGCGATAACTGTATCGATAGTTTTTGGTCAGTGTGGCAGCCCCGCAGCTGACATCAAACGTTTGTTTTGTTTTTGGATATCTTTTGTTCGATTAGTCAATATTAAACAGATAAAATTAACAGTTTGTGGTATTATGGCTGAAACACCAAGCACGCCCGGCACACCCGGCACACCTGGCAGTCGTGCCGTCGAAATGATCAAGGCACAAAACACTGCACTAGCCGAATTTAAGCGTCCCCTGCCGAATACTGGCGAACGTCGTAAAGCGAAACCCAAAATCTTAACCGAAGAGCGCTACATTGAAGAAATGTCGAAAATTATACAGCGCGACTTCTTTCCCGATTTAGAGCGACTTCGCGCACAAAATGATTACTTGGATGCAGAGTCACGACGAGATTTTCTGCAAATGGCAGAAATACGGGCGCGCTACAGTCTTGGTACTGGGAGTGCTGGGAGCAGGAATGCCAGCAACGGTCGCAATAGTGGTAAGTTATTTACCCAACAAGTTTCTTATGTACATATTAACTAACATTGTTGTCTCGACATTTTGATAGCCATGTCACCAGCCACATTTGAAACGCCACTCAGCACAGCAAATGCCAGTGCTACTCCACACACACGCACGGACACGCCGCTATCCAGGAAGAGCAACAACAGCAGCAGCAGCCGCAGCGTCGCTGAAGGTGGTTGCCAGGATGGTATTGGGGGTAAAATGTCGCTGGATTCTTTTCTGCAGCACTACACCAGCGAGGACAATCAAAGTTTTCAAGAAATTATTGAGACGGCCGAGGCAAAGCTGCGACAGAAATACGCCGTTCTGTACAATCACGAACAGCTGTCCGCGGAGCAACTGCAGCGGGCATTGATGCTGCCCAGTATTGAGAAACAATTTGAGGAGCCTGATCCGTTGCGCAAGATCGAGACATGGAAATACACCAATATGAACTCCGTTATGTATGTGCCAGACGGCGTTGAACTGACCGAGCAGGAGCGGGTTCAACTGGCCGAACGAAAACAAAGCATTCAACATAATGCCACACGGTTGCCCACAAGTCCCCAATCCGAAGGTCAAGCCAACTCTGTAGCTGCCACTGCGAATGCGAATGCCAATGCAACGGGTGAAGAGATTAGTGCAGCCACGCCACGAATTCGCGGCTTTGATCTGCTGCGTTCACCTTCTCCCCGGCCGGGCGTAGCTTTTTCGCCCATCATGACATGGGGTGAAATTGATGGTACACCCTTTCGCCTGGATGGTGGTGATACTCCGCTTCGCAACACGTCCGGGCCCTCATTTCGCATCAATGAGAACTCGCGCAGAGAGAACATTGCGATTGCACTGGCTGAAAAAGTTAGCGAGAAGATGCGCAACCAAAAACAACAAGCACTCAATACGGCACGTCGCAACATCGGTTCACCTTTTGTGCGCTCCAATATGGAGCGTCTGGCCAGCATGTCGCCAGCTGCTCGCCGCCTAGCCTCGGGAAAACTGGGATTGCGTCACACACCGTTGCCAACGCCATCGCCGGGCAAAGTCAAGATTACCCCGAAAATGGTGCGCACGAATCCTCTAATCAGTGGCAAACAGACTCCAATCTTAAACCCAAGCAGCAGCTGCAACACTACGCCCATTGATACGGGCTCCACTCTGACCGATGACCTCCTGAAAATTCCCACGAAACGACGAAGTGCATCAGATTTCTTTTAAAAAGTTTAACATTTGTTTCTTTTTAATTTTACTTGATTTTAGAAAAATAGAAACCATAAGACAAAGATTAAAGTAAACATATGTATGGGAAAAAGCATGTTGATCTAATCCCTGTAGTCCACATGATCGCCCGAATTGAATTTTTGAGCCTGCAGTACCTGTACAAACTTGAGCACCGTCTGTTGTGGCGTCAGCATGGTCTTCGATTCGCGTTGCTCCCGGAATGCAGCCGCCAACGCTGGATCATGGGATTCACTCTGCACCTGAAGCGTCATCTGAGTGTCAATGACACCAGGCGCATAGTTGATCACAAGCGTTTTAGCCGGCGTCTCCTCCAGCGCCAGCACACGAAAGTACATCTCTCGCGCCGCCTTAACCGTACAATAGTAGGCCATCGATGAGAATGGCTCCAGAGCGGCCAATGTGCTGAGATTCACCACCAGCTTAAACTGATCGGCAAACACACGCATGAACTCACGATTCAATGCCAGTGCCGAGAACAAATTAACATGATAATACTGTTCCAGAATCTCAATGTCGCCCAATTCACGGGCATGTTTTGAGGTGTCACCCAACGTGCCAGCATTGTGGATAATAATAGCCCGCTCAAACTCCGCACACTCCTTGCCCGCTAGCGTTTCATCGAGAATCCGCGCAAAGTCCGATGCCTGGGATGTGGCCAGTTCCAGTGAGTATGTGTGCACTGTCAGCTTGGGACGATCTTCCAAAATGACAGCCTTCGTCTTCTGCAGCTGATGCTCACAGCGGCCCAGCAGCACCACCACCGAGCCAGCATCGTTAACCTGCCCCGCCAGCTGTTGGGCCATCTCCTGGCCAATGCCACGAGAGGCGCCCGTCACCAGCAAATAAGTGCGTTGATTCAGATTCATCGCGAGAAAACAATTAATATTAACTTAAAATCCCAATCACAGCTGCAACAGTTGGTTGAATATTTGTGACTGACTCTTTTTTCAACACAGCTTTCAAACAGCTTTAGTAAAAGCTTCAAATCGTACATTCACATACAGTGTGCCACTAAAGTCTTCATACACCATAACTTTGTCAAATTTGCGTATAATAAACAAGTTAGGATGCAGGTTTCTTATATTATTCTAAGAAACCCCCATCAAAACTTTTTTATTATACGCAAATTTGACAAAGTTATGGTGTATGAAGACATTAGTGGACCACTGTATATATATATCTGTATGTATGAATATGTGTTGTGTACGTCTAAGTGATTGACATGATTTTATAGGGTTATGACACTTGTTATTTAAATGTTTACGGCTAACTAGCAAGTGCCATTAGGGATTTACACAAATTCGAGCATTGCGTTCTTGCCACACATTTAATTTTTATTCGAAGCAACTGCGTTGAGCTTTCGCTTTTATAAACATTATTTATGGAATGTATGTATGTGAACCAGCCTACTTAATACATTGTTGCTTAATGGCTAAATGCAGCTTCAAGCATCGACTGAAATGACACCGCCATAAAAAGGTTATCGCCACATTTTAATGATAATTGTTATTAATTGTCGCATTTCAAATCGCTTAAATTGCTGTTCTACGTCGCTTATCAACTAGCAACGCTGCGGAACCGTTTGGAACCGTTTCGCCTGCAACACCCAAGGTCACGCAGCACTCGCAATGAATGCGTCGAAAGATTTGCTTAACTTGATTTTAAGTTATTTGTGGCGATCAAAACATTCTCGGCATTCGCCACAAGCAGCTTATTAAAATACATACAACAAACATTATGAATAGAACCGTGACATATTACAAAATAATCGGGCTCGGGAAAAAACTTGTTTCGGGCCAGGCTCGTGTTTAATCTTAAGCACTAAGCAAATAACCTATAGAGAACCCATCCTATACAACTTAAATGTCACAGAAAAAATGCTTGCGAAGCGTCCACAGCGAAGTGTTACCGATCTGGCAATATTGTTATAGTGGAATTTATAAAAGAAGCGATTTTATTTTTGAGGCCGTTGCTTGCGAAACTTAAACATGTGAAATATGATATAGCCTCTACCCTTAAAACTTTTAACCCACATTATTTTATTCAAAACAACACCCTTAATTTTTATAAATTTCACTCGAACAATATTGCCAGATCGGTAACACATCGCTGTGGACGCTTCGCAAGCCTTTTTTTCTGTGACATTTAAGTTGTATAGGATGGGTTCTCTATAGGTTATTTGCTTAGTGTCTTAAGGCACTAAACGCAACTGAAATGAACTATCAATAATCACAAAAAATCCCAGAGTTTGACCTTTTGTAGTATACTTTGAGTTTTTGCATGCGACGTTCGTTATTTTAGGTAATTTAATTTGGAAAATTTTCCATTTTCGCCCTAAAAAATAAATTATTAATTATAAAAAAAAAAAAGGTTTGTATCATTTTATAATAGCAAATTTCGGGCCGTGCTGGACCTATCGTAATAAGATCCGCCCACCTCTAATGACGAAGCCCCAATGAGCGAGCTCGCTTCCCTGGCACTAAGTAACCATATTACTACAATCGATAGGACAGTGCCGATAGTTTTCGATGCCCTGGCAAACATCGATACACACGAACGACTTCTGCGATTTGAATTGAAAATTATTGAAAATGATTTCTTTGGCTATTTAGGAACAATTAGGGTTAATAAACTTGTGAATTATCTATGATTACAAAATCACTCAGTGAACAACAGATGTGTTATGTAAGAGTACAAAATAGACACAGTTCCTGATCAAGAAAGAACAGCTGCATCTCTTGCATAATTGTAACGCTTTAGTTGTATTAATCATGGTCATGCATCTCGCTCACTTACTAAGTACAACTCTGTTGCTGAGCCAGTGATCGTTTTAGTGTCTTATCAATGATCTGGCTGGTCTTGTCAACAGACTTAAAGCATTTTATGAATGGTTCATTGGCTGATGCGATCGTAATCGCTTACATTTAAGCGTCAGGTCGTAATGTCAAAAGACAGAGAGGGAGAGATTAATTGAGTTTGACAGAGAGAGAGAAAGAGAGAGAGCGAGACACAAATGATCATAAATGAGATTCCCGAAACTGATTTGCCTCCCCAACCAAGAAAAATGTAAAAGATAACAGAATTTGTTTTGTGTTTCGATTTCGTGTGTTCCGTTTCCGTTACACGTGCATTGTACCGTATCGAGCACGAGAGTCAGCAGCCAAATTTTATTCATTTCCGTTTCCATAAATATAAAATGTAAGTGATAATCGTCAGCCATGTTTACGTACGCGTCTGCAGCAGTGCGTGTCAGTGCGATCCACGTCAATAGCCAATGGCCAGGTGGATGCACGGGCCACGACTGCGTTGCTACTCATAAGACGAATGTGTCATAGTAGTCCACATCGTGACCGGAGACAAAGGATGTCTCCTCCAGAATGTTGATCAGCTTGAGTGTTGACTGTAGCGGCTGAACGCGTGCTAAATCGGGACAATCCTGGGACAATCCCATTAGTTTCTCGGGATCCACAATATTGCCGTTAATATCGCACTGCGTTTCATGCGTCTTCAATAGTCCAGGTGCATAGCTCAGCACATGGACATCCGAGCGCTTCTCCTCCGAGGCCATGGAACGAAAGTACATGTCGCGGGCCCGCTTGCACGAGCACAACAATGTGCTGTACACCAGGGGAAGCACCTGCAACGACGATGTCACATTGACCGCCAGCTTCTCGACGCCAGCCAGCGCCTTGGAGTGCAACCAGAGCTGATTTAGGGCCACCGGCGCGTACAACTGACGCTGCACATACTCGGTCCAGGACTGCGCCGACTGGGGCTCCATTAGCACATGGGTAGCGGCAACGCCTTCGTTGTGCACAATGATGGTACGCTGGAAGTCATAGTGAGAGCTCTTCAGCAATATCTGCTCCATCAGCTGACCACCATTACTATGGTGATCATCCAAAAGGCCAGTGATTATTTGCACCGCACCAGGTTTCAATTGCTCGTTCAACATTTGCTCCAACGACTGCAATTTCTCTTGATTGTCATCAAGGATGAGCGCCACAGATCCAGCTGCCAAGCGGCAACACAGCTCCTGAGCAAGCGTCTGGCCAAGCGGATTGGAGCTGCCGCTTAACACCAAAAACGTGCGCACACTTAAGTCCATTCTCTTAGCTGCCATTCTATTGTAGTTTAAATATCAAGGATACCAACTATTGATCAAAAGGAGACGCCGACTAAAGCTTCTGTTGCCGCTGCTGTTGCCGCTAAATGTTTCGATCGCTTCCGACTGTGCAATTGTACTAATCCGACGACTGTGATCCAGACTGACAGCTCGGCTCGGTTCCAACTGATAAGCGCACAATTTCCAGCGTGTGCTGTATACTCGAATACAAATTGAAATTTCAACTTTGCCTCTGACTGCGACTGCGACTGAATCAGACAGACAGATTCTGTTTAAACTCGACTGTACTCGTACTTCGCACCACTATCTGCTGTACCCTGATGAGTCTTGACGTGTTTTCCCGCCCTGAAATCTTCTCACCGTTCACCGCACGTTTGCCGATTTTATAGTACGAGAATTTCTCCCGGATGGCGACAAGTATCAAGGGCGTAGCCAGCTTTACTCTAAGCCCCCTCTGCTTAACTTACACTCGTTTTTAAATCTATTTATATTTCATACGCATATAATTTTGGAGTCCTATATCCTTTTAAGGCAGTCAACGTAAATTTTAACGTAAAATTTCTTATACTGTATAAGTCTTGATTTTTCGCAATCTGTGACAATTATACAAATAAAAATGATGATATTTATAAATTAAACGAGATTTAGCAATAATAAGTAGTTACGAACGTTTCTGCTTGATTTTTGTATTAAATTTGGAGCTCACCAAAGACGTATTTTATTTTATTCTTCGATAAATGATACCATAATTCAAGATCATTTTCAAAACCTTCCCAACTAGTTCATTTAAACGTTCATAATATTGAAGCTAACGAAAATATTTTCGTCATCTCTCCCCTCCGCCTACGCCCATGATGAGTACAATGACTGATGACGGATGAAGCTTCCACAGATTTGTTGCCGTGCGCATCCATTGCGAGCGATGACCGTGGTCACTTGTAATTACCCAACGGAGACACAATTATTCGAATATTGTACACGCGCTGAGCAGCTGATCATCATCTCAGTTGGACTTCACCTATTGTTTTTGATCTTTTATATTATTTATTAGTACTTGACTACCGTTTTCCGGCCTAGACAAAGTGGCGCTGATAATGGCTCGAAACGGAATAGTCAAAGGTTATTTGTATCTATTTCTGGTATCCAATAAAAAAGATACAAGTGCATTCGGATTTACATTCAATTGTTGCTGCTAATAACGAAACGTGGTATATCAACAAGAGTAATCAGAGCAGATATTTACAGTATATACAGCTTAATGTTTTTTTTATACAATACGTTTTGATTTCTATTAAAGATTACATATTGACGTTGTATAGTTTTTCCCGAGAGTATATTAATTTTGTTACGAAATGTGGTACGCCTTAAAGGAGGCGTTGCAGATCCCACAAAGTATATATATACATATACAAACATATTGCTATACAAATCAAAAAAGCAATGGGTTTATTAAGTGATGGTCCAAGGAGTCTTGTGATCCTTATACTACTAAACTTTTATACACGGCACTCTCGTATTCGATCCGATTCTTGAGTATAGATCCAAATAAATTTATGTGTTTGCTCTACGTGGCTTGAGCTGGAACTCAGAAATTCAGTTGCCATCATAATCTAGAAGACTTCTCTTACTCAATTTTCCCTCTCTTACTTACCGTAGGATTATGCTTATCCATAAATTACTGCAGGGCTAAATAGACTCGGCTAATTTGTTGGATGAAATAACTTTCAACGTACCTCTAAAATAACTCCTAACTTTAATCCTTTGTATCTTCGTATTCTGTGTGCAGATTATAATAGTCTGTACCGTTGATAAGTTTCGAGTATTTCCCGTTTACTATTAAAGCCTTTAATTTTATTTTGGTCTGATTGGGTTTTTTCCAATCCTAGCAGCAAATGCTAAGCCAATCTTTTTCTTTTTCACCAACATTTGCATTTACATTGCTTTTTAACTTTAATTTATTTATTTTCTTCAAATTTTTTTAACTTTCATGTTTAATTTAAATTTATATTGTGTGCTATACAACCTGATCCATTTCGTTATATTCAAACCACTATAAATCTGTTGTTTCTCTTGATATCTTAATCCTTCTTACGGATTGTGTATTTGGTTTGTCTTCTACAATCTGTACAAACACAGCTGAAATTTAACTACTAGTATATCATATTGCCTCAGAAAACTGTTTTTTTTTTAATTATTATGTCCTTGTTTATTGTTAATTTTGCTTATAATAATAGTTATATGCTGAACTGGTAATTTAATTGAAGCCTATGCAAATGTAACCTTATGCCAACGAACTTTTTTCTTAAGATGTAAAACAACATTTTTTAATTGAAAATGAAATAATTTTAAAAACAAGGTTCACTCCTGAAAAATTCTTGCCAGGATTGCCAGATTTCATAAATAAGAAACGTAAGGTCTTTTAATTGGATAAATTGTTTAAGTTGTTTAATGTCATATGGGGCCACATACAAACCGATCAAGTAGGTTTGGTAACGAATAATTTTCGAATTATTGGTAATTTTTAAATGAAAACACCAACAGCTAAAATATTAATTAGTATACCAGCTCACATCGCGTATATGTATATTGTACCCGTCTGCATAAACATTAATTAGGTTAATAGCTTGCTTCGATTCCTAGGGACAATCACAAATCGCTGACGTTGACCTAATTTGTTGGCAGCGACGGACAAAAAATGGGAGCATAATTGCCAGTAATCGCGAATCATATTCGTATTGTTTTGCACAACTTTAATTGTTAATTTGTTTTGACAACAGCAGCAGCGCCGGCAGCGGCAGCGGCAGAGACTGCGACAGAGACAGAGACAAGAGCAGCGTTAGCGATATGAATTTCATGGAATTTGGCAGCATTTGCGATGCGATTTCGTTTATCAACACATCCCACAACATCCAAGTGTCGCTGGTTGCTGATCATTGGGTCATTGGGCACGTGCAGCTGTGGAGCGAAAGCAGCATCTAAGCATCAATCTGAACCTGACTCTGACTCTGAACTTGAACCACACACACAGCCTGAAAAGTTGACCCTGGCTGTTGCTTTGAAATGAGAAATGAGAAAGTGTCCCTCTCGCCGTGTGATGCCAAATTTCATTTAAGTTGAATTGCCATCAGCAAGAATAGGCAATGACATATGTATGTATGTGTACACAATTAACAATAACAATAACTGTAAGAATAAGAATAACAACAAGAATAAGAATGAGAACAACAACAGCAAAGCAAAAACTAGAGACGAGCTTTTCATCTCGGGTATAAAACGTGTGGGTCGCTTTGGTGTCAATTCAAACGTTTAACGAGCGCAGAGCAGCACGCGACCGATAAGAGAGAGCCCAAAAACAAAAAAAATAAACAAAAAACATTATCAACTTGAGCAGCAACAACAACTAAGATGCACGCCTGTAAATTGCTGTTGACTTTGCTGCTGGCGATGCACTGCAGCCAGGGCGTAAGTACCTGATCTGGCAACGCTGACAATGTGCATACGTTATCCGTTATCCATTATAAATTTCCAGTTGCTTGCGGCTTGCGTATGCTCGGAGAAGGGCACGGATTACTGCCAGAGCTGCCAGGGACCAGCGATAGTGCGCCCGAAGCCGCGTTATTATGAGCCCAGCGATGTGAATCTATCGCCAATTGGCGACAATTGCTGGTGCAGCAAGCAACTCATCGAGCCCGCCCAGCTGCCCAAGACGTGCGGTAAAGTACGTGAGCTCTTTCAATATGTGCACGCGTTTAACAATCTGTTGAGCCGCCGCATGCTCGAGGGCGCCATCGAGGCCAAGACATTGGCGGCACAACGTCTGGCCGAGCGGCTGCAGCGCTTGCAGCATGCGGAATGCCACAAGAGGCGTGGCGTTCACATGCTGCCGCCCAGCAGCTACGGCTATGGCTATGGCCTGTGATTAACCAACCAGTGGATAACCAACCATCATTCGACTATTCGACTCATAGATCAGACCCAGTAACAGTTACAGTAACAGTAACAATATCAGTAATATTAACTCGTAATCCCAGTTAAATGCAACACCACCTTCTACACATACATACATATAAGCAAACAAGCACAAATACATATATACCTACACACACACACACACACATGCATAAATCCTCAAAAAAATCGAAGAATGCTTCCGCATGCGCGAGCGTTATCAGAGAGACCATGAGTATGGACTGTAATAGGCCAACAGCAACAACGTTGAGTTTGCGTCATCATCAACAACAACTGCATCACAACATAATCATCATCATGCTTGCTCTTGCCTTTCGTCTCTTTCGCTCGCATTCTGTCATCGCTGTGTCGTCATTATCATGCTGTACGTGCGCCATCTATCAACAATCTGTATGCCATGATAGAACTTGAACTCATTTCGATACCATCGTTTCCACAGAAGACGCCATGCAAACCCACATGCGGCTGCCAACAGAACGACGATAGCAGCTGCAGCAGCTCCATCTCCAGCTATGACAAGTGAGTAACCAAGCCAGTAATCCTACAAGTGTATGCAAGTAATATTTATATATATCATTTAAGCATTGCATATGCCGCCGAGAAGTCACAGGATCAGGATAGCTCACCCGCCGATCCCATCAGCGTCAGTCTGGCGGCTCAGGCTGGCAAGGCTATCAATGTGCCCGAGGCGAAGTTGGCATATGGTTTCGTCCAGAAGCCTGTAGATGGACAGCAAAAGGTGTTCCATTCCAATGTGCCCGAGGAAAATCTGTTCAAGCTCAAGAGCGAGGTCATCACACTGAAGAAACGCAACTATCCAGCCAAGGAGGAGGAAGAGGAATATGTTGAGGAAGAGGAGCAGGAAGCCTCCACTGATGACGATGATGAGGTGCCCCAATTAACATACAAGCAGCTGGGCTATATTACCGAGCAGTACAAAAATCCCAAGTTCAAGAAGGTCACTAGAAAATCCTCATATGGCTCCAGTTCATATGGCTCCAGCTCATATGGCTCAAGCTCATATGGCTCAAGCTCATATGGCTCCAGCTCCAGCAGCGACGGCTATGCCAAGGTCGGCGACAAGGTGTCCGTCGACTGTGGCTTCAAGCCAGGACGTGTCACCTCCTATCGGAATGCGCGTCGCCAGGAGCTCATGAGCGACACCTATTGATGACAACTTGTAACCTTAAGTTATTGCCAGGAGCTCATGAGCGACACCTATTGACAATAACTTGTAACCTAAAGTTATTGCATCACTGTAAATAATAGTAATCATGCGTGATGCATGCATGTGTGTGCGTATGTATAAGTTAGACTTAAAAATTAACACAAAAACAGCTGGATTGCAAATTAAAGTAGACCCTCTCCAATATACTTACATATAAAAATGTTACAATTCACGGCATAATACGTTAAAAATACCATTGCATGCGTATGTGTGAACACTTCTAGGTTCTAAAAGATACAATTGTTTATCAATTACTTAAATACCGTTGGTGGCTCGAGTGTCACTCTTTTAAAACTGATGGATCAGTTTTAGGGCTGTTGTATCATAACTGGTTAGTATTTAATTACCAAGAAGAGCACGCCCGATAACATACATAACTTCCAGATTAAAATCACACAAAAAAAAAAAAAAATAATAATAATTAAATGTATTAAGTCTGCGATAAGCAAAGAACGCGATTTACTGCTAATTTTATAATCTGTAATATTTGTATTTTTTTTGTCCTAAAAGTATGCAACGTATTTAATGAAAAAATAAAATAAAATAATATGAGCAATATCATTCAACGGTTTCCCAAAACTAATTTAGATTTGATACCACATCCTTACTGCAAATGCTTTTAGCATTTTGGATATATTATAGTCATTTGAGCTATCCGATTTTTCGTATTTCTTTTAAAAATCGAGAAAGTGTTTTCACTAGAATACAAATAAAAAGGAGTAACACAGCTGGCACGTAAATATTAACTTTTTTTTATTTATATTATACATATTACAGATGTTAGTTGTTTGTTGTTAAAATTTAATGCAGCAACAAATGTCATAACTACAAGTATATACCCATAGCCGTATTATAGTTAACTAAACTTTTTTTTTCCAAATAATGAAACCAGGTATCTTGCAATAAAATCCGCCGAAAATACAACCACTATTTTTAAGAACAAAATTGTTACAACATGAAAACCAAAAAATGATCGCCAATAACCGACCACGAATTATTTGTTAACCAATTTAAATTTTTTTTAACTCTCAAAATGGACGTATTCTAATTTATTTTATTTTTAAAATGGATAGTACAAATATTCCTTAATTAAGTTAAGAAACAAAAGATATTTTTATATGTCAATTGTACTCTATATTTATATGAAATCAAATACCTCAACATTTCGGGTGTACGAATAAATGTTGGGTTGAGTGTACATGTACACAGGGAGATCACTTAAAATATAAATAATCAATGTAATCAAAAAAAATATTATTTTTTTATGATGTCATAAAAATAAAATGTACTGAAAATATTAAATTAAATGCGGCTCCCATTGAATATTATTTGTATTGAATTGATAACGAGTGGCGCTTATAGCTAATTTTAACAGCAAAATAATCTATACTGAATCCAAATGTGATAAAATGTAGACGGAAATGTGCATCAGTGAGCAAACCATATACATACATATGTATGTAGGCCATATATTAATCAGTTTCCGGAATCCCTTTATTGCATGTTGTAATAGAAAGGCTGTTAACGGTAAAAACTCGAAATGGATGTGGGCACTGTTGAAATTTATAAATATCTTATTGAGCCAAAAACCAACAAGAAATGAGCCAAACTGAGTAATAAAGAGCCAAAACTTTTTTTTTGCAGTTCATGTTATTTTTGCATTTAATAAAATAAAAAATATTTCGTTCACAAGCACTTAAAGCAATAACACATATATTTTCAAAGTATTTCACATTTTCATCTTAATCTGGTGATTATGATATCAAATAAAAATAAATACGTACTTCAACCTAACTGATTCTGAACTGATGAAAAAAAGAGCCAAATCGAAAAAAAAGAGCCATTGGCCAACAGGAAAAAAAGAGCCAGCTTTGGCGCAAAAACGCCAATTGTGGCAACCGTGGGTGTAATTTCGTATAATCGATAGATTAATCGATTGGTCGACAGTGAAAGATGGCGTCCGCAATTTAAAGCAGTGCAAAGCAGTTATCGATCAGATTTTAAGCTATGTAAATATGTTTATGTATGAATGCGCATATGATATTTTGCATCAAGCTGCCCCGAGAGACTAGTCCCAAGTCCAACTTTAGGTTCGGCACTGAAATCAACGAATGCTGGGAACATGACTTTTGACAGAAAACATCGCAAGAGCAATTTATTTGAAAAGGTCAGCGTGACCAACAACAATAATAACAATAACAATAACAACAAGAAGAGCACTAGCAGTGAAAGCTAAAGAACAACAACAATAACTTAGAGCTACATAAGAAAAAACATTGTTCAAGTTCAAGTTCAGAACAGAGCAGACAACGCTCCAGACGTGGTCTGGGCTGGGGTTGCGTGAGAGATTGCACTGGATGGAGTCAAAGACATAAAGATATAAAGAATGCGACGAGCCAAGTTTTGGCTAGTAGCCAGAACGTCATTTACCGAAGCAGACGCCGTTTGATACCGATTAATATATACATACATACATATATCCATAAAGATGCACTCGATCACAGTGGCTGGCCTGATGGCAGTGCTAGCTTTGTTGTTGTTGGGCGACATTTCGGCGGCGCCAACGCCCGTTCAGGTTGTTTACACGGGTGAGGAGGGCTGTGCCTGTCCCACACAGCTGGGCTATCAGTTGAATGTGCCCAATCCGAGCAAGCCGAAGAAGTACGAGGGCGGCGAGTACGGTTATCGTGTGGAGAAGCCAGTCCAGACCAAGGCCAAGATCAGCTACAGCTTTGATTTCACCGTGGAACAGCCCCGCACGCCAGTGCCACCTAAAAACAAGCCAGCCAAGCTGTATGCCAAGGTGGATCGCGTTGCGGTTAACAAAGCAGGTGTGTCCATTCCCACATCATATCCTCCGACCCAACAAAACTAATGCATATTGCACATCTTCCTTGACAGATTGTCGGGCCGATCACAAGACCAGTTGCAGTTGCAGTAGCTGCTCTGCTGCCAAGCCAAGGTACGTAGCCAAGAAGGTACAGTCCAGCCCAGATCCAAATCCGAATTGCAATGGCAATGCCATTCGTCGTCGTCGTGATCTGAGTTCACATGGTTCGCTGCTGCGCAAGCGTATAATGCGCCAACAGCAGATGGAGGAGCGTCCAGCTCGATATGTTAAGCTTTATCACAAGGATCTGGATGCACAGCAGCAGCAGCAGCACAAGATGCGTCTGTTTGGTTTGATACCGACGCATGAGACACCCTTGACCTCGCCCAAGTCCAAGCGCAAGGCGAAAAAAGCGCCTGCGATGAGCTCAAATTCGAAGCTCTCTAAACGTTGGTTGGGCTTGGGACGTCGCAAGCGCGACATTAAAGGTGAGTATGATCTTCTGGAGATGGAGCGTGCCAACGCTGATTTAACGGCACCGGAGATCATACAATACATGCCGGAGACATTGAATCCGAACTTCAAGCGTGGACAGTGCCATATGGGATGTGGTGCCATTACAGCCAACGCACCACCCGAAGCCACAGAAGATGATACCAACACCAACAGCAACATCAACATTAACAGCAGCGGCAGCACAGAGCAACCTGAATCGGAGCAGCCGAATCCGGAACGGGAACCGGAGCAACCATCATTGGTCAACTCCATACCGATAAAGCGTGCAGCGCTTAGCTATTACCCTGAACAGATACCATCGCCATTGTCCGGCTCCTCCTACAATGAGTACAAGTTTGTCGACGACTCGCAGCTACGCACTTTGCTGTCGACCACCTCGGTGCCGGATCCGCTAGAGCAAAATTCGACGCCGCTGCGATTTGCTGGCGATTTGGAGTCAGTTAATCGGCGCTCGTACTCGTTGCCCGTACTGGGCACCGGCGGTGGCTATCCAGTGGAACATATGACCGACACGCATCTCGACAGCATAATATCGGGCATTGTGTATCAGCACCCGGATTATGTTTATGCAAATTCACACTCTGGCGGTTCCTTGGTGGATCCAGAGCCCGTGCAAAAGAAGCAGACGACAGACTTTCTGAAGAAGCTCATCGATGGCCGGCTAGGCGGTTGGGGCTTCGATACAGCCACTGAGCCCGAATCGGCGGTCCGAGCTGATTACTCGACGACGCCGTCCAAGACATATGGCTTCAATAGTCACACTCACGACGGCTACAGCGTGGATACGTACAATGTGCCGCCGATTACCGATTATCTGCGTGCCTGGTTCTAGGTCGTCCATTCCCCCACCCACCATCTCCCATCTCTGCCAGGAACTAGCATTTAGTCCTGTGTAGGAATACACAACATTGTAATATAGTGCGGTTGCCTAGTTTTAAATAAACCTTAAAATGCATAAGAAGAAAAACGAGAAAGAAAGACAAACAAAAAAAAAACATAAAATTACAAGATAAATGGAAAATCATTGTGACTTTTTTTTGTTGACTCTCTGATTCGCTTCTCATTGCAGCTACGGTTACGACCACGTTTACTAACGAAGAAGATGACCCAACAGCACCTGCAACGGCATCGGCAACAACCAACAGCAACAACCAACAGCAACAGCAACGGGCCAAAACAACAATCTGCCGAAATCTGCTGAGCCAGGCAAATAATATTGGCGAGCATTAAATTGGGCCACTTCACTGGCCCACTTGTACATTCTATCTGTATCTGTATATTTCTCTGTCTGTCTTTCTGTCTGTCTGTCTGTCTGTGCGTTTCTCTATGTGCATTTATTTTTGTTAAATTTTGCACTTTTCATTTAACTGTCCGTCCGTCTACTCTTCTGTCTGCGGTGCGTTTTCTGTTTACGTTTCGTGTTTCAATTCAGAGCTCTGCTCAACAAATGATTCAATAAACTGTTTGCTCAAAATATGCTTATTATTATTATGTCTAATTATATTCAGATTTTCGCAATCCCAACAAAAATACCCTAAAACCCGGACAGGGTTAGCTAATGACTCGTTCTAGCTAAACATCTTGACGTTTTGGCTGAAACTTGTTAGACTTTGAGACTGATATGGCATTTCAGAATATCATAATTTTATGATTTTTCTTACACAATATATGTATAGACTAGACTAGACAAACTAGACTCTTGAGCAACCCTAAAATCATCTCGATAAACCTTGAGAAGATCACGATGTTATTAGAACAAATCAATGTTAAGCATTAATAACTATTTTGTTCTTTGTTTTTGGTAATGTCCTATACACACAGTGCACTCCCGAAACCGTTAACACTGCATATTGCGAGTATCGCTTACTGTTCAAAGCCTTCACGTTAAGAGATGAACAATGTCAGAAAGCTGTAAGTAAATTAGTTCGCAAGTGCACTGTATAAATATTAGAGTGGGTAAATTTATTCGATTTCAAGCGGTTTTCAAAATATATACTTAAATAAAAAAAAAACAAAAAAATCTATTTTGATTTCAAAACCAGCAGACTGTGTCAAATGATAAAAATTGTAACAATCAAGGGTGCCACAGAAAGCGCTTTCGCTTGAATTTCACTTAAATTTCATTCAAATTTCAGTGAAAATCAAGCGAAATCGAATTCTGTGGCATCCTTGAATTGAATATTTTCTCTAAATTTCACCAATCGAAAATGTGCAAATCATCCTGAACAAAGATGGATGGTGGCTATATCACTTTACTAGAGTATCCAATCTTCGACGTGCTTTTATTTCTTGTTTTTGCTGAAACAGTCAAAATTGAAGCACACTTGGACATTTCATAAGATTCTTTCAGCCACTCTACTGTTATCAAATCTGAAAAACTATTGGACAAATTGCAAATCAAATACGATTTAATAACAAGTCTAAACATAAATATTTTACTGATATTTTCTCTGCTTTCAAAAAATCAGATTCATTATGAGATAAAAAAAATTAAACAGTTTTGATGTGCTGATGAAATACCTAATTATAAATTTACTTTAAATAACGGTTCGTCAGTCTTTGGCTTTTTTTTTTTTGACAATCGTGCTCTTTTCTTTTCTCGGTTTCAGCTTAACGGAAGTCAAATGCTACACATTCCCTCAGCGTAGACTAGTAGCTTTCACGTAGTTATTAACAAGCACTCTGTGCAAATTGCTTTACCAGTCTAAAGTGGACAATTCTCGTCAATCGATCATTGTAAGCATTTCAAGTTATTGGTGTTAAAAGTTAACTTACCATCGTTATCCACATTGTATCAAGGAAGTTAGCAAATTGAACAATTATTTTATTGATATTCTTTTGTTCAATTTTTATAATTTATAAGCTTTTTCTTACAAAATAATTCTTGTTGAATTTGTTGCACCTTCATTATGTGCTTGGCTATCTTTGGAACGTTGGAACGAAACGCTTTTTCCGCGTACAGTTGCCGTTAAAGAACTACGAATAGCATCCGGAAATGGCCGCCATTTTGAGCGTGAAAAGCAGTGATCAATGACAAGTGTGTAGCGTACTCGCGATCTCTGTTTATTTTTGAATTTTTGAACTTAAGATCAATGTTATGGAGAACTTGACTTAATAGTCATTGTGATCATACGCACCCATTGAGCAGCCAGCTACAATTATTTGAGTGACCCTGGGCTGGTCGGCTGACGCATCGAGAGCAAGCAAGGTTGTCAAGCGTTAATGTTGATGATGATGATGCATCTGATATCTGGCCGTAGATCACGTCTCTGATCGCGCTGGGTCGCTAACGGGTTGTCGCAGACCTCACGCACCAGCACTCGACTATTTAAGTCCAGATCTCGGCGGGCACTGGGTTCAGTTGGTTGGAGTCGGAGTCGAGATCAGAGCAGATCAGAGCAAATCTCACAACGAGCAGCTACATACATACATAATGGGGGCGCCTGCCAACTCCGTTTGGCTGCCGCTGATGCTAATGGCCATAATAATGGCAATGGCGACGCTGGCAATAGCGCAGGTGAGTCTCCGCCCCACCACCCACCCCCCATTCCTCTCGAGAGTCGGATGATCGGAGTTCAAAAATGACTAAAGTCACATTTGGTTAACTTTCCATTAGAACAATGAAACCACGAGCAGTCCCAGCAGCAGCACCGTGGCCAGCACCAGCGTCGCTCCGGATCGGGTCGTTAGCGGAGACCTGAACAAGGCAGCTCGCGTGGAGCAGATGAACTCGGTTTCGGATTCGGACTCCAGCATGGTCAATGATGAGGAGGCGGGCGTGCGTCCAAATTCTGATGCGGATACGATGACCACACCAACACCAAAGGGTACAGATGGTCAGTACGATGTCATCGACGTGATGGCCGCAACGGGCTCTGGGGCGCTGGGGCAGCCCAAGACTGGGCAGACGACACGCATCTATACCACCGGCGAGGTGAACGATGAGTTCTGGCTGAAGCACCTGGGAGATGACTTCAAGCACGCCATACATCTGCAGGTGGGCGGCACCAATGAGGATTACAATCGCATCGTCAATCAGACCAGTGTCGACGGTGTCCACGAGGAAGTGCATCATGAGTATTTGCCGGGCGCCGAGCGGCCAGCAGAACTGCAACAACAACAATCAGCTGGATCAGGTTATGGATATGGACAGCCCAATTTGCAGAGCCATCTCAATCCCGATGGCGAGGCGATGGCTCTGAAGGATAATTATCATAGGCAGCAGGAGCATCAGAGCTTTTTATCTCAGGGTGGTTATGCACAGCACAATACAAGACAGCAGGAGCAGGGTGGTTATGCACAACAGGAACAGGGTGGTTATGCAGAACACAATACACGACAGCAGGAGCAGGGTGGTTATGCACAGCACAATACACGACAACAGGAGCAACAGCACTTTTTAGCACAGGGTGGTTATGCACAACACAATACACGCTACAACAACAACAACAGACACAGTGGCATGCAGGACTCACATAGACACACACACACGCACACACACACTCACACAGACACACACACAAACACTAACACCAACATGCACGCATATCCAACACTTTTGAACACACGAGGCAGCAAATCGCGTCATTCAATGCGCAATCGTTACCCGAATCCAATTCAGCCATCGCCGAGCATCATCAACTCCAGCGAGGATACCTTGCACGCGGCCCAATCGCAGGCCACGTCCACATCGGCGGCGTCGCCCAGCTCCAGTTCCGCGCGACGCGATGATTTCGACATCCCGCTGCCCTTCAAGTCCGCCTTCAATGACTACGGCAGTCGTCCCACTCGCGATCTCACCTATCTGCTCTACAAGCGCGGTCTCTGACCAGACCAACCTATTAAGCCCAAGTCTACCATCTAAATTCTTAATATAGTCCATACTATTTATAAATGCTCCTACTCGTAATAAATGAAGAAAATACAAGTGAACCCTATTCTTATTTCAAGTATTATAAAAACCGAAAGTTGACTAAAATCTTAAGGCAGTCGAGGAAAATTTAACTCAATTTTAGGTGCGAGTTTTTAGTGGAACAAAACTTTCTTTTTTCTTCATTAAAATATACCAGCTTCGGAGGTGCTATCTTATTGCTTTAAGCCGCTAGAACCAGTTGGGAATTTTAAAAAACAATCAGGACAAAATAGCTAAGTAACTGATGTAATTAAATATGAAAAACTATGATTAATTAGTTGTTAGAAAATTACATAATTTAATGGTAAAAGATTCCTACAAATATGACACAAATCGAGATTTTCAGGAAAAATAACACAGCTTTTATTAAATCACCTACTTAATAATCACAAATAAAATGTTGGGCAATACGACCAACTTTTTTTAAATTTTAGGAAATCCCAAAGAGTTTCTCGAAGCAAAATTTTCCATCATTTGATTAGTTTTCTCAGATTTTAGTTTAATTTCAAAAAGTTACCAAATTTGCGATACTCATATGAACCAATAAATCGATCAATACGATTTTACCTTAGTTGTAAATGATAAGTCAAGGGCGTAGCTAGCTTTCTCCAAAGTGGGGAGAGGAGTATCTATTTGTAATACCGCAATAACCACGTATTAATAGTCTTCGTGAATCTTTCGTTAACTTCTTCAACGCATTTTATTTGAATAGCAGACCTCAAAAATTTAACTTTAACTACTCGTAGCTTTTAAACCATTATAATCTGTATTTAGAATAGAAAGAATGTTGTCTGTTATTGTATTTATACATAAACACTAAGCTTCACTTAAATAGCACATATGTACTCCTAAAAATCAACATTAGATTATTTTTTGTTTTCTTATAAAAATTTAATTTAAAATGGTCAATTATAAAACTAAATATATATTTTTGTTTTAGTGTTGGGTTGAGCCTTTCTTGTTTTAAATTACCCCGTGTACCCGATAAGTATGAGTTTTAATCTTTTATTTTCGGAACTTACAAAAAAAAAGTAGTATACGCGCATGTTTTACAAATTTTGTTGTTGCATAACATGTTAATTTATGGAACCCTATTGTTGTGTGTGTGCAAATATGTTCGATAAATAAAGTCTCTGACATATCCTTTCATTAATAGTGTCAACTTGGGCATACATTTTCAATGCCTTTTAAGCAATAAATGGTCTAGATCTTGAAAGTAGTTTTTAATTTTGATGCGTTTTCAAAAACAGCTCTGAGCTGATTTCGGAAGATACAAAATTTTTAGCAGTGAATGTAAGAGGAGGATATGGCTCCCACTTCCCATGCCAATGAGTTAACTCCAAAAGTGTAACTGTCTATCGATAAGCAATTTGCCTATGTGAATGCAGCTGAACTTATGCTGAAACATTCCACTTTGCTTCAAGCTAAAATCTAGAGTCAGCTTGAATTCCGTGCCACAGTATCATACAAATAATTAAAAAGAGATATGTTCATTACATTTCATATCTACACTTTCCACCCACTTTTAGTTCTTACCACGCTTGACACACGTGGAAAAGTCAATTTAAAACAAGTACAATAAATTTGTTCGTTGGTACATTGAATTCACTATTAAATGTGCTACGATCGACAGATTTCGCAGCCCTCTTTTATTTCATTTGTTTTCATGTGATTTCCTTAGTTGGTCAAGTAATTGTTTTATCATTATACAAAATCATACCTGTTATAATTCGATTAGAATTACTAATCAATTAAATTATTTTTGGAAATAATCGTAATGATTACGATTACACAAAAAAATCAGAAATAATCTAAAATTATTCAAAAATAATCAAAAATAATCTTTTTTAGTAGTCGGATTAACTATTTGGATTTAATAAAACATCCTACACGTATAAGAAACTTATGTATAATTAAAAAATAAATAAGAAACATTTTGTTAATAAACTGTTTTGTTCAAAATAATTTGATTTTTACCAAATAGTCAAAAATAATCTAAAAAAACACTTTTTAATCAGAAATAATCAGAAAATAATCAAAAATAATCCGACTATTTAAAAAGATTATTTTTATTGATTTTAGATTATTTCTGATTTTTTGTAATCGTAATCATTACGTAATTGGACAAAACCGAAAATTATCGTAATTTAATCATTAGTTCGACTTTTAAACAAAAATAATAATTATGAATAATAAACATTACTTAACAGGTATGTACAAAATTCACATATTTGATTTGCCTTTTTAAAAATATTTTAATTAAATGGTTTCCTTAGTTTTTTTATTTTTTAATTTACATTATAGTTTCTATTGTTGAAAATATGTAGTTAAGTTCAATCGATTGCAAGATTAAAGAATAAATTGTGTCCAAACAATTACTTGTATGTACATATGCTTGTAGTGTATGTAACTTCGGCTTAAGTCTTTTGTACATATGAAAATATGTATGTATCTGAACCATCTGACGCTGTATCTTGACCCATTAGTAAGGTGTGCTAATCATGTTGTTTTGTTGGATTTAGTTATTTTATTTGTTCTATAAATTCCACATGGTATGCATGTATTTTAAATTAAATATTTTGATATTGGCTTAAGACTTGTTAATCTGTCTTGGATAAAAAATTGGTTTATTAAGAGTCGCTTAATACAGGGTCAAGATAGAGTGATAACGTGGAAATTGCTAATAATTAAGTTGCCAATCACTTTGGAATATATGGAATGAATATGTTGTTAAACAGTTGGTCAAAACTTAAGCCAACTTAAAACTTGTTGGTTACACTGCACACCATAAGCACACTGCACTACATGTGTATAGTTTATTTGCATCCACAGGCCATGCGAAGTTGCGAATCCGCTGATGATGGATCGGGTTCTGTTGCTGATAAATACGAGTGGACACACCAACACCATCATCAAACTCAGCCCCCAGCTCAGCAGAATCAAGAATCGAGAATCGAGATTCAAGAACAATGAGAATACAAGAAGAAGAAGAACAAACAGACAACAGACCGTCGGCGATGCGCAGAGACAACAATTTGAAATCGGAAATGGAAATCAAATCGGTGGCAATGGCATCGCAAAGATCACGTACATAGAGCTGGTGCCGAGCTGGTACCGGGGCCGTGGCGGTTTCGTCAACGTGAGTGCGATATAAATGGGCATCGGTGCCGCTATAAAGAGCTAGCACATCGGCCATCCAACGAGCAGTAGACATCTGAAGAGCTGACGCACATCATCACACAACACCCAACATGCAACTTGGTCTTTGGTTTGGGCTCTTTGCCGTCGCCGCCGCACCGGTACGTTACCCATCTTGACCCAGCTAGTGACCCGACTAGATCTTATCTTCTATATCTTGCTTTGATTTGATTTTTGTAGCTGGTGAGCGCTAATTACGGTTCATCAGGTGGTCATGCCGGTGGTCAGATTCAGTATCTGCCCGGCGGTCCATCGGCCGGTCTGGAGGAGTATGTGAATGCCGCGACTGGTGGCAACCAGCCATCGTCGAACCAGCTGACGGCTCAGGCCGAGATTCAGCCATCCGCCGAGGAGGCCCGTCGTCTGGGACGCGTGCAGGCTCAACTGCAGGCACTCAACGCCAATCCCACGTACCAGAAGCTGAAGAACTCCGAGGATATTGCCGAGTCGCTGGCTGAGAACAATCTGGCTAGCAACATCCGTCAGGGCAAGATCAATGTTGTCTCTCCCCAGTATGTGGATCAGCATCTGTTCCGTTCCCTGTTGGTGCCATCCGGCCATAACAACCATCAGGTGATTGCCACCCAGCCCCTGCCTCCAATCATCGTGCACCAGCCAGGCGCACCACCAGCCCATGTGAACAGCGGCCCACCGACTGTGGTGCGCGGCAATCCCGTCATCTACAAGATCAAGCCCTCGGTCATCTACCAGCAGGAGGTGATCAACAAGGTGCCCACTCCACTGAGCCTCAACCCCGTCTACGTCAAGGTCTACAAGCCGGGCAAGAAGATCGAGGCTCCTCTGGCCCCAGTCGTCGCCCCCGTCTACAACCAGCCCCATTCCCATTATGGCAACTCTGGTGATCATCATCATCATCATCATCAGTCCCCTGCTAACGTCGCTTCCGGCCCCGATAGCTATGCCGCCGGCGCTGACTCTCCCCTGTACGCCAGCCCGGCGCCCTATGGCGCCCCCAGCTACTAAGCACTGCACCTCAGACGGAGCAGGTCCTGCCAGCCAGCCAACCTGGCGGATGATTAATTTAAACAATTTGTTTTTTTAATGCAAATAAAAATGCCTAAAATCTATTTGACAACTGCTTCATCATTTAATCTGGTCCATCACAATTTTCAGCACTATTTGAATTAAATGAAATTAATTTTGACAATATAATTTAAAGTAATAAATTAGAATAAAATATAAAGTTTATGTTACTCGCTGAAAAAATGAAAAAGTTTGTTCAAGTAAAGTCTGAAGTGTCAAAAAAATATGTAAGTTAAAAACTCAGGGAAGAATCAATTTAACCATTTCTTGAAAATATTACTACTTATTCGCTTTAACCTTTGACCAACTTTTCGTATTATTAACTTCAATTACAGTGTGTGGAGAATATATTGAGAGCATAGAGAACAACTGGGCCAAGGTCGAAGACCGTTGAACGGTTAACATTATACGACTTTTCAGCATTTTTATGCTTGATCAGTTTCACTGACCGTTTTCGAAAATTCCGCTGGCGTTTGCGCTTTCTGGAATAAAGTGCAGTGTGCCGCAAAAGGAGGAACTTTTATTTATTATGTATCAATAATAAAATAAATAAAGCGAAATCAACAATAAATTAACAAATAAAATGTTTTCAAAATGTTGAAACTCAAATTTGTTTTTATAATTTTAAAGTGTGAGTGTTTTGCACATAAACATATAGAAATTTTTGATTCTACGAAATACGTAATGCGTTTTCTTAAATATCTTTATGCTTTTCCTTATGTTCCTTCTTATTATAAAACTAAAAAAAATTATAAAGAAATAAAAGTGAAATTTGCTTTGAATGTACAACAATTAAACTTTCCAGATACTTTTGTAACTTTCTCAGATTATGTACCTTGCACTCTAAGTTTTCAGATTCTTTAGTATTTAAGAAACCTTTATACCCATTAGGCGCAATAAATCCTACAATCTTCATTTTACAGTTACAAAAGTGTAATATTATTATACTAAGAACTCAAACGATTAGCTAATTAAAACAAAGAACAAATGTACTAAAAGAAAATATTCTTCATTCTTTGTGTCTTCCACTTCTATATTAATCCTCATATTTAACTTTATAACTTTCCAACTTTCGACCTCTCAAATCCGAAGCATATTATATTTTTAGAAAACTAAATTCGCAGCGGAAAATAGTTAATCTATTATCTACAATCTATCAGGTCTGTCCCAGTTTTCCCTTTTTATTTTATAGCATTTAGTGAAATGTATTTGTTCACGTTGCATTTAGGCTAACAAAAGTGTTTAAAAATTAATCAACTCAAAGTAAATCCAATCCACAGAATTTTGCCAAAAAGATATTAGAGAAGGTTCAAGAAATTCACTTCCGACAAATCGTTTTGAAAGTACAAATCGGAGCAGAACTGTATTATATAACTTCAGCATTATTTTAATAAAGTGGGAAAATTGTAATAAAATTACAATTTTGAAGTTACTGTCTTTAAAAAGTTTGCAATATTTATATGAAGAACTTAATAAGCTTTAAAACTATCAAGGAAAAATGGAAATCAGTTGAGTATATAAAATATTTTGTTATTTCTAAAACCATGCCGAAATTTTTATGGGATTTTATATGAAGAACTTTATAAGCTTTAGAAGTATCAAGACAAAATTAAAATCATTTGAGACTATCGAATAATTTTCCTTTTTTTTAAACCATGGACTATGAATTAGGACGTAGAATCAATTATGGTACTATTTTATGGTTGGACACTAAGATTGGTTGAAGAAATTGAAAAGAAAATTAGGAGAATTGGAGCGACTCACATTGAATGAAATCGCACAGAGCTCTCAATGCGGAACTGGTTGTCAGCGATTTGGCAATCGCAATCTCCGCAGACGAGTAATATTCTGAAAAACCTCGATATGGCTTATGTGTATGTGTCAGGGCAGGGCGCAGTGCAGCGAGATGGCGATGCCAGCTGTGGATTATGCTAATTGTTATTGCTTTCTGGTTAACTCGGTCGAGATATGCGCGACGAGATGCGTGCAAGCAATCAGCATTTGGCCATGTTCGTTAGCTGGTGCTGTGGCCCACACCAACAACAACAAAACAACTAGTGCAACAAGAACAACAATGTGCCAAGCCCAGTGGCTGGAGCGGAACAGCGAAACGTCTACCGGCAGCAGCGCAATGCTTAACCGGGCCAAATGTCACGTAGCATGTGGCAAGCGTTCGGTGGTAGCATATTTAAAGAAATCTCTGGCCGGGTTAGGGCAGCAGAAGACAGCAGACGTTCTCACAGCGAGCCACTCGAGACTCGAGACGCCAACTGGGACTGGAAACGATGAACAGACACAGCTTCGTATGGGCGCTAGCCGCCTGCTTAATTGTACGTACCCCCAAAACAAAAGATAAATCCAAGCAATCGAAAGAAACACTTAAGTCACTAGTAACTAGTCACTAGTAACCAGTATTCTGTCACTAGTCACTAGTAACCAGTATTCTGTCACTAGTCACTAGTAACATGTCACTAGTCACTAGTAACCAGTCACTAGTAACCTGTCACTAGTAACCAGTAACCTGTAACCTGTACTGTAACTAGTACCGAAAAACGCAACAATCATTAATTTGCATCTCTCTCTTTCTCCTTCCCTCTTTTTCCCCCCATCTCAGGCATGCGCCAGCGCAAACGGCTACGGCGGACAGCAGAGCTACGGCTCTGGCGGTCAGGGCTACGGCTCGAGCGGACAGCAGAGCTACAGCTCGAGCGGACAGCAGAGCTACAGCTCCAGCGGTGATGGTGCTGCTGCCGGTGCCAACGCTGGTGGTGCTGGCTTGGACGATGGCGCCGCTGCTGGCTCGTTGGCCGGCAACGGTGAGGCCTCTGGTCTGGCCCAGGCCGGACAGAGCAGTTATGGCTCTGACCAGAACATTCCCTACAAGCCGGTGAACACCAAGGGCAACACCCTCACCTCTTCGATCACATACCCACAGAACAAGGGCGAGATTCTGATCCATCGTCCGGCGCCCATCATTGTCAGACGCCCACCCACCAAGGTGCTGGTGAACCATCCTCCATTGGTTGTCAAGCCCGCGCCAGTTGTGCTCCACAAGCCCCCAGCAATCGTGCTGCGCAAGGTCTACGTCAAGCACCACCCACGTCGCGTCAAGGTTGAGCCCGTCTTCGTCAACGTGGTGAAGCCCCCAGCAGAGAAATACTTTGTCAATGAGAACAAGCAGGGCTACGGACAGGCATCTCATGGCTCCGGTCACAGTCACGGACACGGACACGATCATGCTCACTCTCACGGTCATGGTCATGGTCATGGTCACAATCACCATTCCGGTCCCGGTCCAATTGTCGCTGGTCCCCAGCACTCAAGTGGCCCAGCTCTGCCCGCCTATGCCTCTGGCGCCGACAGCGCCGCTGCCAGCGCTGGCTACCAGCTGCTCCAGGGCGGCAACCACGGTCTCTCCGCCCTGGCCAACATTGCCGGCGAGCGTGAGGGCAACTATGGTCAGCACCAAAGCCAGCACTATGGCGGTCCAGCCCAGTCCGGACCTGGTGCCTACTCGGCTCCGTCGTACTAAGCGTACCAGCTTCCAGCTGACAGCTGCCAGCTACCAGCCTCGTCCGGCTGGTCTTAGTTACTATGTTTTTTACACGGCTTGGACGCCCACAAAGCGGGCGCGCAGGTTTCATTGCAAACAAATAAAAAAAAATTTGAAAAAAAAAAAATTATTAACAATATCTTTTTAATTAAAATGCACTTTAACATTAATGGGTATTTTTGGGGTACATCAAACAGTTATAATCAGGGACTGTAATCATTATAAGAGTTTTTAAAAAAGTTTTGAAATAATCAAGGGTGCCACAGAAATCGCATTCGCCTGAATTTCACTAGTATTTGTATGAAATTTAAGTGAAATTCAAGCGAAAGCGATTTCTGTGGCACCCCGAATGATTTATTTCAAGTTTTAAAGATTTGCTCACAAAATAATGATTAATTTTAAGTTATACTTTACTTTTCAACCAATAATCATCATTGTCCCATTTTAAGAGGTGAATTTTGGCGTACTGGGAAAGTGTTTTCGTCTTACGGATTCACTGATTCCACGCTCGCTTATGGAGTGCCACAATAAAACCTTTGTTTTTGTAATTTGAGTGAAATTTTCAGGTGGTTAAGTATTAAGAAGCCTAAATTAATGTTTTGGAGTCCACTCATGACCCTCCACTGTGAAAAACGTCTTATCATCCATTATGCAAATCTTTGAACCGCTTGCAGAAAACAAATTTCTAGAAAGCGCACGCAGCCGAAGTTTAATTGTCTCTCTCTGTACTTCTTTGACTTAAGGAACGCATTTTTTACAACATATCGTCACTCCCATGTCTTTTTAATACTTTTTCACAGTTTTGTCGCTCATTTTGTATTTTTTGGCAAACGCACGACTCGATTTATCTATGCGACCCACAATTTCAGTTTAGAATCCTCTACCCCATGTCCAACATAAATATCAGAATGCAAAGATAATCAACGAAATGTGATGATGCAAAGTTCCACAAAGAAGTCACAGATTCTTTTATAATAATACAATGTGTAAGGTCTACTCACAATCATTATCTATATTTATTATCAAGATCTTTGAAACGGAACTGTTGATCTGGTAGGTCGTTTTAATCTTCATTATGTTAACTATCGAGCAGAAAATACTACAAAGCTCAACTTATTTGTGAAATAAGCACTTTTTACGATACACAAAAAAAAAAGAAATTGTTTTCGTTGATTCATTTTGGTATCATTTATCTAAAATAGTTACTATCAGAACTACTTATCGCAAAAGATATTATGAGAATAACTTCTTTAACTGAATGAAATTTTAATATCAAAATAAATGCATGATAGATGGGTATTTTTTTTTTCAAACCTATGAAATTATATTCGTATTTGTTTTCTCGTTGATGTCTGATGAGCGAGATCATGGGAAATCTGAGGGATCTACATTTTGGGAAATTAAAAGACAAGCAAAGAACTACTCCTCACTTTAACACACCGGTAAAAGGTATAATTTAAAAGATGGAACAAATAATTGGCTGCGTTCACCAGAACAAATCGACAACAGAAAATCGATTAAATTTGTATGATCAAAAGTTTGTAATTGTGATGACTGAAAGTTCATCATTTCATGATTGTGATGCTTTGTTAGCGATAAATCAAATCGTCATCAAAAGAACAAATAGTTGTGTAATCCTATCTATTCATAATCCTATCTTTAATACCGAGAGTGCGAGAAGAGTATGTCGTTTTTTCATTTCCAACGATTCGACTTTATTAATCGTTGACTAGAAAAGATTCTTTATGTTTCATAAAGCTCAGTTGTTTTTTCTCAAATTTACAAGTTTGGCCGCTTTTCAAAAAACACAGGCGAAAACTTTAAATGCATTTATCTCGAAACGCCATTTTTTGAGATATAGTATGTCACTCTTCTAGTAAATGAGCGATATCATCTATTATTTTGAATCTGGCCTCTTGCTGTTATGAATGTTATGATTGTTATGAATTTTTTAAATAAATATTAACAGTAACAAAAAAGAAGAAATGACAACTTTGATTTTGCCATAAAGTTTCACCAAAGCATTCACCAGAAGCTCATCAAAATTTGTTTGGTTTGTGATACATGATTACTGATTGATTAGTTTTGATGAACACGGTTAAAAAAAAAAGTTGTTGATATAATAATTATGGCAATTCAGAACTGTGTGAAGCACTCCGACTGAACTTGATATTGAAAATGTCAACTCTTATAATAATAACTCTATAACAAATAATCACTGTTGAGTAAATGTTGTCATTTTGAATGGTAAAGTAATCAGATGTTTCAAGTTAGGTATCCTGTGTATATAATTATGACCGACTGGGATCTTGAATACCATATATTTAAATGTGTCTATATTATGTGTTTAGTTTGATGCGTGCCACAATTAGTAGCGAAACCGATGAAACATCTTTACAATTATTTTTTCAAGTCTCAACGTGGTGTCCCTCTAGTGTGGGAGATAAGGCTTCAATCGTTTAAGTTTCCACGCCTTTAAAAAGCTAATAACTGCTAAAGAATGCAATTGGCAACAATCGAATCGCATTCCGACTTTAGCTCCAACTCCGACACAGACAGCAACTTTAAGATGTAGGTCGCCTCGTGCCGCCCATTTGTCGAATTGAGAATTCAGCATAAAAATGCGACACTTTTGTGAAACGTTTTCAGTTTGTAAGCAAAAGTAATCGAGTGGAGAAAAAAAACACCGCGTACTCAAAATCCAATAAACAAAACGACAAACAACGAAAAATACGACAAATATGAAAACTGTTACAAGTTCAGCGAGTGAAAAATCGCGCAGAGTAACAAAAAGAAAAACGCGCGCGTTTCAGATGCGACTTTTCCCGCTGGATGGACTGATGTTATTGATGTTGGCTCTGTGGTTGCTGCTGTTCCTCGATCACTGCTCTTCCACTGTGCCGGTGAGTGTTGAATATTCATTAGTGATACTTTCGCCATTATGAATTCCAATTTAGCCAACTCCAAAGCGTGACCAGCGACACACTGACCATCCGTTGCCATTCTTCGTGCAGCAACTTCTTATCACCATTGCGGGAAGATTTTAGCAGTCAGTCAAGTAATTGTACTGACAATACAAAAAACTCACATACAGTGTGCCACTAATGTCTTCGTACACCATAAATTTGTCAAATTCGGGTAAAATATAGATGTTTTGATGCGGGCTTTTTATATTAATCTTTTATTCACTTAAATTACGTTCGAATGATACAAAAATTTCTTTAACCCATTAAGTACCCATGGAAAATTTTGAATTTTAAAAAAGTCGATCTTTTAACTTTTTTCCTCGATTTTAAAAAAAAAATATTTTGATGCAAAAAGAATCTTGAAACGATTCTAAGAGTAACTGCAATCAAAAATATGTTTGCTAATATTTTAATGAATTTTTAAAAATTGCTAAAAAGCCACTTTTTGTATGAAAAAGAGAAAAAATGGGTTAAAATAGTAATTATTAGCAATTTTCAAAAAAATCATAAAACATACTAGCAAAAATATTTTTGAAAATTTTTTTTTGCAGTAACTCTTAGAATTGTTTCAAGATTTTTTTTGCATCAAAATATTTTTTGGAAAAAATCGAGGAAAAAAGTTAAAAAATCTACTTTTTCTAAAATTCAAAATTTTAAATGGGTACTTAATGGGTTAAAGAAATTTTTGTATTAATCGAACGGAATTTAAGTGAATAAAAGATTAATATAAAAAACCCGCATCAAAACAACTTTATTATACCCAAACTTGACAAATTTATGGTGTACGAAGACATTAGTGGCACACTGTATTTGTTTTTTGTTTCTTTTATCAATGGATCCCTCTAAATTTGTGCCTCTTTCTTAGGATCATAAGCAACTGTGTATACTAAAAACAGCAAAAAAAAAAAATGTAATTTAATTTGGCAAAATAAAATATGAGAATTTTGTATTTTGTTTAAAAGCTTGACTAACTTGTTCTATTAATGAGTTATAAATTGTTAAATAAATTACTCGGAACACTTTTTGTCTCAAATTTACAAAAAGATTAAGCTCGCTTCCTTTTTTTGTGACAATCAACTAAATTGTATGTTTATGGGATCGGCATTTTAAAGTGTCAAGACCAACGGCAAGGTTATTTAAATAAGTGAGTAATTGAATTGTTTTGGTTAATATCTCACAGCTCTAATACTTAGTTCAAATTTGTATGTTTAGTATTAAGAAAATAGCTGCACAGCTATCAAAATACCACGTACGAACGAAATCTCTTCAATAATTAACATTTCCGTTACTTTTTGTGTGTCTTGCGCGGTTTTTTATTTTATTTTTGTTATCTTACTCGTTATTAGCTGTTAGTTTAATTTAATGTTATTGTTCTTTGTTTTTTTTTTACATTTGAAAATGAACATCAAAATTTGTTATTGATTAATAATAAAATAAATGCCAGCAGCTTTATGCTCAAATAACTTTAAAAATGTATAAATATGTTGTATGTATATGTGTGATGTGTTAATAGTTATATTTTTATGCTTGTTGATAAAGTGTTTAGGCTAATAAAATGGAAAAAAAATTGCATAGATGACACATTTAAAAATTTTGTATTTTTTTTTTTTGTGTTGAATAGTGCAAAAATGTTTAGATTTTGATGTAGTGTTTATAAGTTGTATGTGTGATTCGGCAAATCGTTTAGAAAGTGTTATTAAAATATATCATGTACAGATATATACATCATATATATACTTATATAATAAAAAAAAATCTAAAACGGCGAATAATTTGTGAGCAATTTTAAAAAGTCGTTGAGGAATATGTAGTTAACTTAAGTCCAAGAGTGTGCATTAATATTGTTCCTGTGTGTGCCGGCATTTTAATGACGCAGAGGTTTATAGGCGGCTGGCGTAGACAGCAGCGGCTGTTGCTGGACATTGGCAACTACTCCATTGGGATCCATGTTATGATTCCCCATTTCGAATGGCATTCCAACCATATTTGCTGCACCCGACGGTGGCGGCATGCGCCAAGCATAGGGCATCTATAAAAAGAAAGGTAAAGATAACAAATGAATGATTCATTTAGATTATAATAGAAAAGTCTATGCAATTTGCTTTGAAATTACCTGACATTTCTATTTGAAACTAGATTATTATCTGACACATTTTTATGATACCTATTTTTTTTATAAATATACAGTAGCGGACAAAAAAAACCGGACACCATAAAAGTGCGGTTTTTGGAGTTTTTTTTTAAAGTGTTAATTTATTCGACCATAGGCAAAACGTACGAGGCCTAGAAATGAATGATACAAAACTTTCCCTAACCCATTCAGTACCCATTGAAAATTTCGAATTTTTGTAAAAATTGTTTGAAGAATTTTCTTGCATCCAAACATTTTTTGTTTGAGCCCAAGGAAAAAAGTTTAAAAAGTAGACTTTTACAAAAATTCGAAATTCTCAATGGGTACTGAATGGGTTAGGGAAAGTTTTGTATCATTCAAACGGTTCCTAGGCCTCGTACGTTTTGCCTATGGTCGAATAAATTAACACTTTTAAAAAGACTCCAAATACCGCACTTTTATGGTGTCGGTTTTCTTTGTCCGCAACTGTGTGTGCCTCATTCCCATAATTTTATACAGATCCCTTCGATTAAACGCATAGGATCGCAAACGCGATATTCGTTCGACTTTAAAGCGGAAATGTTTTTTTGTATCTTGTAGATAGTACAGTAGAGTAGATGTATAGCGCAATTTTAAATGCAAGAGGTAATTTCCATTAGTTTAAGATTTCCAATATATAAGCAATTAATGTGAGATATGCATAAGTAGCACAAGATGCATCTCGAAAAATGTGAAATTTAACATAATATTAACATTTTCCGTCCGATAATTCTCTTCTCGGGTTAAATAAAACAAAATTGAAATTTGAGCAGTTTTCAGACTTGATTTTGGCTCTGCAAATGTTCCTCAAATAACTCCGATAACGGGCGTTTGTATATCTATGTTTAGTTCAAAATTTCAGAGACTAGTTTGCATGGAAGCAGACAGACACTTGGATATCATCAACTCATCATTATCAAATCAAGAATTTCATCTACAGGAGAGAAAATTCACACAAGATATTCAAAATTCATACCTGTCCACCATTATGAGCTGCAATGAAAAGCGGTGGCGGCTGCATCGGCATGGATGGTGGAGACGGAAGTGACGTCTGCGCCGGGGGGTAGAAGTTAAACTGATTGCCGTTAGTGTTGGGCGACGGCGTTGGGGTTGGCAACATCATGACATGCGATAGTTGTTGTTGATTGTCCTTGTTAAGATCGTACAATTGTTGTGGTCGCTTGGCTTGGCGACCCTTGTTTAAAGCGCCACGCTTTGCGCGAGGAGCACGAGGAGGAGCCTTCTCAACACTTGGCTCAGTGCTCGATGTGCATGAGGTTACCGCAATTGCTGGAGCAGTCACAGCATTCGGAGAGGGCGGTGGTGTGGTGTTTGCCACCAGAGCAGCAGTCTCATCACTGCGTTGATTTTGTTGCTGCTGTTGTTGTGGTTGGTGTGGTTGTTGTAATGGTTGTTGGTCCGTGTTGTGGTGGTTTTGGTTGTTACCATTAAACAAACGCATGTGTGTATCCACTCCAATGTTATAAAAATAGCGCAGTGTGCCCAAGTCAGGAGGCAACTCCTCACCATTGCCTTGCATCATTCGACGCACCTCAGACTGATCGTCAGGGTAGCTGTTGTTGTTGCAGTTGGGGTGACCACCGAGCGGAGGCATCATTAACGAACCTGGCATCGGCTGTGGTCCAAACATAAATGGGGAAGCCCCAAACGGTGGCGACGGAAGCTGCGAAACGGGCGGAGGTGGTGCAAAGCCGCCAAAGTGCATCAGCATGCAACCATTTGATGGTATTGGTGGCCCCGGATAAACCCCAGCTGGAATCTCCTCTGGCATGGTCAACGGTGAGCCGAGCCACGGCGGCGGCACTTGACCAGGTGTTGGTCGTGCTGGCATTGGCACATAGTTCAGAAATTGTCCGACATGTGCTGGATGTGCTGGTAATCCAGATGATGTTCCACCTGGTGCCATTGGCAGTGGCGCCTCCTGTGGATGCCGAAGTCGTGACGAATTTGCGCATGGCTGAAAACGTTGCTGCTGCTGCTGGCGATGCTCCCCCTCGACCGGATCATGGATTTGCTGATGCTCAGCATGATAGCTGCTGTGCATTTGTTGGAAACTGTAGCAGGAATCCATCTGTAGATACTGCATTACGTCACATTTGCTGGCCTCAAAATAGTTGCCCATGTCGAAGACCTTGCTCTTCCTCCACTTGTGCGCCGCCTTGGACTTGTGTCCAGACCTAGCCAGGTGAAGACGCTGCATCTGGTTCTGATAGCGGTGCGGCACCGCCCAAGGACGGAACTCATCGGGTGGCACCGGATGTAATGACTCGAAGGGCACCTGGAATATATACGGGGAAAAAGGGAACACAACAGATAATTATTGAGCATTTGAATGTTTTAAAAAAAGCAAATATCGCTGTTTGTGTTTGGGGCGGGGGGATTGGAAGCATACCAAACAATTCTTTGCAAACTTCTCGACATAGACAACACAGTGACTTTTGTCGGCACCAATCTCTTGAATATGGCACGTATACATTCGCGGGTCAGTATCAATCAGTAGCTCCACGTAGCACTTGGCGCCCACCTGAAAGATGAGGGGCAGGAGGTAGGATTTGTACATACACATTGAGAGAAATAGATTAACAATCAAGTTGTGGAAGTGGAATCAATTTGGATTGGATGCGTTTTAGTGGAGATATACCATATCAGATATGCGCAGATTAGCCTTAAAAATGCCTACCTTGAAATTGTAATCATTGGCATAGATATTATAACGCTTGGCCTCCTTGCGCATGTCGTTCCAGCTATCAAATTCGATATTACGATACATATGAGGATCCAGCGACTTGGCCACCTTATACGGAAAAGGAGTGATCCCTGCATAGTAAACAAAAAAAAAACAAATTCGAATTATAATTAGTCAATAAAACAGGTTATCATTGGAATGCCAAAGGTTTGATGCCCTGTTAAAATTTCAACTGATCATTCCTATTACATTCCCATTTGATGTACTAGTCCAATTAGAACAATATTTGGTTAAGTTGTGATTGGTCGAGATAGCCATATTATAAAAATGAAAACACTATATGATACCCGTTACTTATTTAAATAAATTTAAAATACTTTTTATTGCATTCTTTTAGGCACTTACATTGCTTAAAATTGCTTTAATCATCCATTTACCACCTTTCTTTCAGTCCGATCTTGTTATGATGTAGTAGGATGATAGGTAATAATAGTAGTTAACGTTAATTAGTAAAAAAAAAATCCTAATATCTTGAAAGGAAAGGGGCGTGGCAAAAATTTAAACAAACTTGATCTGCGTGGGGTTTATAGAAGTCTGTGTGCCAAATTTGGTTGCTCTAGCTCTTATAGTCTCTGAGATCTAGGCCCTCACACAAACGGACATGGCTATATTGACTCGGCTATTGATGCTGATCAAGAATATATATACTTTATAGGGTCGAAGATGCTTCCTTCTCCCTGTTACATACATTGCAACGAATACAATATTACTTATATTTAAAGTAACGGGTATAAAAAGCTTCTCAGACAGAGAGAAACAGATGAACATTGTTACATTGACTTAGCTTGACGTCCAGATCAAGCACTTGATAGATACTCTTAGGGATCTTCCACGCCACCCTCTCTGTAAGGTTATAAAAAAGAAAAAAAAGCCGACATGAGTGTTAACATATGCTCACCTTCGTCCAGTAATTGGCGCACACAAGAGTTTAGACGATGAGGACACATATACAGCATTTCTGTGCTTACGCCGGGCAGTAAGCTGTCGATCTCTGAAAGATCATAGCGCCTGGTAGTTGCGTCTGACATCGCTGATAGAGCAACTGAACCCATGTCTGCAGATTGAAGTGCCATGTTGTGCTTTGGTGGCTTGGGATTGTTATGAAACTGGCACATCTTGTAATTCTCCAATATACATTTGGTATCATCTGGCAAATCCAGCTGAAAGGTACGACCATCACAACAGATAAGGCGAGTTATGTAGCCTTTTTCATCGATCTCCATCTCGTAGTTGTTCCAGTTGAAAGTCTGCGGATGCAACATCGTCTCAACGGCATAGCTAACGTCGGGTAATTTAAAGAGCATTTTGTAGAGGAGCTTATAGGAAATCGCTGCAATGAATTAAAATGAGTTCGTTTAATCAAATGGATGTGTGGATTTCAATGCAAAACAACTTACACTGGCATACTGCCGCCATTTCAATGTAGTCTACAGTGTAGATGGAATCAAAGTGATACTCATTGGCGTTGAACACCCAAAAGTCGTCCTTGAACCGTTTGTCATAAGTGACTGACGTGCCCAAATTGTACGGCTCAAACAATATAACATTCCGGCTGCAATAATCATCAAATTGAAATTACACCTCTTGTCAGGATTGCGTTCAACTCACCGATACATGTAGCAAAGGGCGCGCAACTCGAGCACTGTTCCATAGGTCTTGGGTTTAGCCATGTCCAGCATATACGCATCAAAATCGCCACGCACATGCTGTCAAATGAATATGGTATAAAGGTGAGTATCTTGTAACTAATACATCTTCTCAGTTAAAACTTATCAAATATATCTTTTGTTGTTTCAAAAAAAAAAGAAAAATAGCGTTTCTCTCCGTAAACTGTAATGTATAGTTAAAGTTTACATATTCATCAGTTGTTTAGAAAACAGTATCAACTGAGATTGTTATTTAACATTTCTACGCGATTTAGCTTTCAAGAAAAAATAAAATTTGTTTTAAATACTGTATTCTTAGCTAAAAGCCAAGAGAAACTATAATAGTAAGGGAAAAATATCAATGACTAATTAAACTTTTAGTCACGTTAAAATAATAAAATTGTTATACTCATGGGGTGGGGAGTATGGGGTGTATGTATTATCTTAACTTATATAGACAGTCCGCTGAAAAGAACTACATTTAAATTTTGTTGATATCTTTAATATTTTGGGAGTTATTCGATCTTAAAGTTTGACCCTACCCTCGCACGAAATAAGCTGTGAGCCACTGTATGTGTTTTGAATAGGGAAATATCCTTTATGATTTTAAGTACAATCGCCAGAAAATAATACTTGTATTTATTATATTGTACACATGCTCTAAGCTCAGTTATACGCACCTTCTCAAAAATGCGACGCTTCCGTGTCATAAAGCGTACACACTCCAAGCGCACCTCATAGTGCAGCATCTGGGTATCGTACATTTGCTCTGCTATAACGCGAAACAGGCATGATGCATCCCTGGCCGTATGCTTGCGGTACATGCTGCGGCTCTCCAGATATTGATCAAAGGGATCTGGAGCTTGTCGGCTGCCAGAGGTAATTGGGCGCCTCATCATCATAGTCATGACGCTTTCGGGGATGTTAGGAATATGCTAAATAAGCGTTTCGAAAGACAACCAAAAATTATATTAAAACAGTTAAAACATACTATTACTATAAAACGCAGTTAGATTCTATTACATTTCGCAAAAGTGTACTATTTTCAATATAGTTCAGTTAAAACCTTTTGTTTTGATCAAATTTTCTTAAATACATACATACATATTTTACATTTATGTACACACAACATATAAAAAGTCGTAGTGAACCCATATTAGATAATCCCAGCACGCGCCCATCTCTAATTTTCTTCTCCTTTCTGTCCTGCATTCTTTGCTTCTAAAGTTGATCAATGCCGCCATCTTTAAATTGTTGGTCGTTCACTTTGCGCAGTTATAACCTCTATTATATTTACTCATTCGCACAAGGGCAAATGCTGCTAGTGCAACGAACGCTAGAATTGCACCGTTACTTTTTTCGAATGCGTACCTCGCCTTCGTGTGTATACATACGTCACACATACATACAATTCTGCGTCGCGACTTTTTAAATGTGAAAACAGACCAAGCTGTCTCGACATGCATATATACATACATACATATGCAAATAAATATGTGTGTATGTATTTCCTATTAATGCATTTTACAATTCGAGAAAAGCGTAGAATAAAAAATTGCACAATAAAAACTTAGATTTCAGAGTTACATTATTTTCATACTTACACTGAATGATCAAAAGTAAACTGCTTAATCACTCGAAATTGTTGTAAAACACAAAATATCAATTTTCACTTGCCACCTTAAGTCAAATGCAGCGGGGGCCTGAGGCAACACACACGTAAAGAAATTGAGCAAAGTATATGTACATGTGTGCACAGATATTTAAAAAACGAAGAAAATATTAAAAAACGAGACAAACGAGTGTTTTTTGCTGTTATCCCTTGCCCGGCACTTTACAATATAAAGTTAATACTCTGCAGTATTCCGTGTTAATCGCGAGCTTGCACAAACCTAGTCTAAATTCATTTTGAATCGACCACAACGTAGACAAAGGCTGACTGCTATGTGAGGATCTATTGAGCATCGATTAAAAAACACCGATTATCGATATGTTTTAAACAAGGATGCCAGAAATTCGGCGCAACCACTGTGATTTGAAAAAGCTGTTATCGCACTCTGGCAAAATGAATACATATGTTTATTTCAATTAATTTACAACAAACCGCAACAGAACTTATTATATTCGCAAATCTTTTTTTTTTTTTCAGGGCTTAGAGTATTATAAGACATACAGGATATTATAATTTGTACAACAATATTCACCTCTAAAATAAAAGTATCGATACCACAGTCATCGATAGACCACCGTGCTTTCTGTCATTTAACATCGCCGGCAAAAGCGCCTTTTCGATTTTGCATGCTGTTTTTGTTGTTGTTCCTTGTGCTCAAAATGGGGTGGAAGAGCCGCCGTCGTTGTCGTCTACGCTTTTCATCGTTGTTGTTGCTGCTTCAGTTTGAAATTGTAAGTCAATGAAGCGAGTAAACTTCAAGTTCGCGCTGTTACCGCGACTAAAGTTGTCTGGAAGAGATGTGAGTGCGCTATTCAAAATTGTTAAATGTTGTTATTTTTGTTGATTTCTTTATCTTGTAAGTGTATCTTTTTGTTTGGTGTTCAAGTGTTTATCTGTACAAGTCTCATTGTGCTGCCATTTCTCCATGCACACATTCAACGGCAATACTTTTGTTTTTAGTTTTAAAAGAAACGCGTAACATAACCAACAAAACAACAACAAACAGTCAAATGCATTGAAACATGGGAGTTTTTTGTTTTATGTATTGTACATGCATTGTCCATGAATTTACACGTGCTACCACAACAAACAAGTATTTTTAATGCATTTGCTAAAATGCGTGCAAATCTCGTGGGTGGGTGATTTAAGCATTTCATTTGATTATGAAATTCGAAAATGGTTTTATGCCAGTGTCGCGACGTCGCAGTCAGCTGCAATGTGCAGTTATTTCCCCATGCTTCTTTTCGCCTTCTGCGGGTAAAAATCAATAAAAATAAAGAAAATAATAAATTAAGCATTTTGCAAATTACACGTGTTTTGCTTATGTGTATGTGTGTGAGTGTTTGTGTGTGTAGATAAATGACAAATCAATAAACAGTTAATCAAGTTTGTTGAACGAATGACAAATGAGGCAGACAGACGGGGCATCCGCATCCTACTTCTGAGCTTCGCTTTGTTTACATGGCGGCGGCAGCCTTGTGATATGTGTGTGCGAGTGTGTAAGTTAGCTGCCATGTGCCATGTACGTACATACATATGTATGTATGCATTAGCGGCATTTGTTGTGTTGTTTTTTTACATCGAATGAAAGCGAAATTTCTCCAATTCTCGAGATCTTTCCATTATATATTTGAAAAAAAATGTTTGCACTTACGAATGCAGCCATACTTTTTAATATTTATCGTTAAAATGGGTCAAGTTCAGAACTTATAAACACTTTTGATTGCTGTAAGTTTGGGTGTTGCGTGTCAGTTATATGCATATGTATTTTGTGTGCGTTATCATCAATATCATCATCGTCTGTTGCTGGGGTCAAGTACTGTGTCAATGTCAAAAGCCTCCGATAGAAATTTCCCAAACTTGCGACAAGAAACCCATTCACCCACTCATATACAGACACAGACAAACATACATATAAATAAATACAAATACATGCGCACACATACTGCAAGAGACATGCGACAGATAAGTTCGCTGTTACTCTCGGCCTTGCTCTGTCCCTATGTTATTGTTGCCTTCTATTAGTTTTCTCTTTCCGACTTGAAATTTGCGTTTACTGCCAATTGATTAAACAAAATCATATTTGCTATTATCAACACTTGCTGTTGTTGCTGTTATTGCTGTTGTGCAACTCACGTCCTGCATATGAGGGTATCTTATCTAACTGTTATGACTATGATAAGTTAATGTTAGAGAGACAACCTGATTGTTGCCCCCTTTGCCTCTCCTTTTGGCATGTGTCATTCAGGCGCGACTTAGTTTTTTTTTCGCAGTCGCCGGTTCTGGTTCTGGTTTTGTGCTTTTTGTGCTTCTCTCCTCTCTCAAGATAAATTTCCTTTTTTCTTTTATCTTTTCGTTTGCATTTGTTATTGTCTTTCTCAGCTGCTTCTCTTTGTCGATCGGCAGCAGATTTTGTGTTTGGTTTTCAGTTGCTATTGAACATTGAAACTTGTCGTTTCATCAAGAAAGGTAGACAGACCCTGTTCACTTTCGAGTGTAAATGTTTGTTAGAAAATCCACAATCAGCGCTGTTTTGGCGTCGTTATTGCATCAACCGGTTTAAATGTATTTTCGACACTCGCAGTTTTTGCGTGCGATATGTTGGTGAACAGTGCGTTACCAGAATATTAGGCTTAGTTTGTTGTGTCTGAATGTCTAATATATTTCATATGCTTCCTATTGAAATAATGTGTTAGTGTGCTTAATATTTTTTCCGGAACTGTACGCCAATACGAGATAGACTGCCTTTTTTTTTGCATTACAATTAAAACGTACCTTCATACATATCTTTCTTTTGGTTTTTTTCTTTTTACATATTTTCTTTGCAAAATTTACGCCCACTTGTTGTTGTCAGTCATCGTAGTCGTCGTCCACTTCGATACCGAGGGCATCATGAAGCCGATTAGCAGCATTAACAGTGGCGGCGAAAATAGTGTGACCAGAATGCGTCGCAGGCCCATACGTAAGCTATTTATATCACTCTCACTTTATTTTCTATCCTTTTTATTTTTAGACACGTATTTACTTTTAGTTTTAGATTTATGTAGTTGCATTACAACATCTACAAATACTTTAATTTAATGCTTTGTATTTATATATGTACATATATTTGTTCTGGTTTACTCATTATAAAGTGCCATTAAAATTTGGTTTTTTGCTCACATAATTTTTTGCATGCTATTAAAAATATGTTGTACACACACATACAGACACAAACACACCAGCACTACACATTGATTCATGTAAATTTGCATTATATTTTATATTTTTGAATTAACCTGTATATATTAATTGACATGCTTAAAAATAGGAGGTTCATCAACACCTTGCAGTTTAGCCTAGTAACATTTATTGTTGTTTACAAACATTAAGCACACCATAATTGAAGCCGACGGCCCCCAGTCAATGCCATTGTCGGCTATTGGCGTCGCCGTCGCTGTTGGCGCATAACGGTGCCCAGCACAGCTGTTCAAGTTACCGGAGCATGCGTGTGTGTGTGTGTGGGAGAAAGAGATATTGTTTCAAGTTTTCATTGTTATGTATCTGCGTCATTACTGTATTTACTATTTTGGATGATTCAAGTGCATTGAGGGCTCTGCGATTCATTTGCCATCTCGCTCTCTCAAGGGGTTACACGCGCGCTAGTCGCACGCACACAAAACTGAGGTGCGATTTAAACTTTTAAGACAGTTAACAAATTTAAATTTAATTTCATGAATTATTTAATTATTTTTATTTAAATGTCGAACGAAGCGAATACATTGAAGTATTGGATAGCAAATCTGAGCCGGATTTTGTCGATTTTAAGTTTTTATTTTCACATTTGAAATTAGAGATGACAGTCCAGACAAATATTCCCCAAAATAATACATACAGTCTTCGGATAAAATATTTTGAGAAAACTAAAGTTAAATCTACTCATAATTTGAACTTACTTTATGTTAGGCTTGGCATCAATGGAAAGGTCATTTAAATTCCGTTTGAATGACATAAAACGTTCCTTAACCTATTAAGTACCAATTGAAAGCTTTGAATATTTGTAGCTTTACAGCTTAAATGTTAATTTTAAAAGTGTCTTAAATTTTTGAAGCGCACCTTACAAAAACCGCATATTACGCGGCTCACTTACAAATATCTTAAGCAGTTGAAATGTTTGCTTAGTAACATTTTGTGACGTCAATGACATGCCGATTGTATCAGTGTTTGTTTTATTTCCCTGAAACACTTTGTAGGCGATACGTTAATTGAACATAAATAAAAGTGATTATATGGCACCTAATATAGCAATAAGTGATTCTTAGTAAATCTTAAATTTCAATTTATTTGTTATCAATGTAATAATGGATACCTATTAATAATCGTGAGCAAATGAATCGAATTTCACTATGCATTTTAAAATTATGCTTTATTTAGCTTGAGCTAAATTCAAATGTAAATGTCAAAGACTATTCACGTTGTTTTCACTCAAGGTCCGCCATTAAAATTGTGACCAAATCAATTCGTTGAGCTTATTCAATATACCTTCTCAAAATTGACGTAGACAGCCTCGCTCGTGTAAACCAGGCCTTACATTACGTCAAACTATATTATGTCGAAAGTCCTCATGTCGGTTCCATTAATTTTGGCTTGGAAAAATAAAGTCGAGCAAAAAGTTTGTTTGAAATTTTGTTTTTTCAACAGAATTTCTTGTGATACCGCACATAAAATTTGACGAAAACCCTATGGCAATGATACTCTATCAGGTGCAGGTGCATTTAAGGGTGGACCTCCTTGAGCGGGTCCAAATATCGATTTCTTTTTGGAAATCATTTTATTGGATTGTAAAACTCTTTAAGAATATGCCCAAATATTTTGTATGTTGATATCTGCAGTATTAACGAAGTTATGTGAGTTTGAACCGGACGGGCCGGGAGGCGTGGTTTGACGCGCCTAAACTGTAAACGCGTTTTTCTCGAAACACCTTTTTCGATTTTGTGTACAAGATTGAGAAAGCTGTACTGAACCGATCGGGCTTTGTGACGGCTATATGACATGGAGTTTTAAAAAAAATGTATCATCCTTTTTTGTGGAGACACTTCTAAGGCGAGACGATATAAGCGCGGCGTCCGTTTAAACAGTAAAAGTGTTTCTCTTATCTTAAAAAAATTATTTTATCCCTTTTAAATATGTATTAAACTGTGACCAAAGTTTCAAAACGATTCGAGTTCTTATACCCTAGAAAAAAATCGTGAAAATTACGTATTTTTCGACCGTGTAAAGGAGGTTCCCCCTTAAGTGAAATAAGCAGTTCAAAGATGGTCGTAAATCAGTGGAGAACTTGCACCACGCTGCTCGTCCGGCATTACCGATAAACGACAAAGTCGTCGATAAAGTGAAGGAAATGCTGCTCGAAAGTCGTCGGATGACACAAAGGGAGATTGCTGCTGAGCTTTCCATATCAAATGGATCCATTTACCATTTTACAAGATGTTTTGGTGCCAAAACAGCAGACTTTTTCCAAAGGAAGGAAGAATGTTGCCCATGAGGTGCTTTCTATGGAATCCACAGATATTCTGCACATCATGACTAGCGACGAAATATTTCAACAGTCTTCGATATGGCACCCAGTGATGCCAAACATTTTCTGAAAAAAAAAGACAAAACGACCAAAAAAAAAAGGAAAAAAAGCTAAACAACTAAAAAATAAAACAGAAAAACAGGCCAAATTTTGTTTACGACTTTTTTTTATTTAATTTAATAGTTTTAAGGCCTCTTCAATGATTTTTTCGTCTTAATTTTCTTTGTTTTCATTGTACGTCGCCATGGTGCCTATAAACTTAAGGTATTTGTCAGTCAAGTTGTACGAATGGCAACACGATTTGTGTCGACGCAATCCGAATCTGCAGAAGATAAAATATGCATATGCATATAATTGAAAATTTGTGTGATTTATATATTTACCCTATTGTCAAAATAGCATTTAGTGTTTCTATTTCTAGACGGTTCCTTAGTTTAGTTTTAATCATAAATAATCATAATTAATTAATTTAATCATAAATAAAAACCCTCTCTACTTCAGCGTTTGAGTCAGAGCGAAGCGGGCAACCGCGCTTTGCTCAACTTTCGATTGCAAAGAATATCGAAATCAACATACAAAAAGGGATGCCACATTGTTTTTAGAAGACCAATTTGAAGGAACATAAAAGAAATTTAAAAAATACTAACATGGTCAATTGAATCTAAAAAAAGCCAGATTTTCGGATAAAAGCTGTTTGAGATTTTTCTCGGCTGAAGCAGTTAAAAACCAGACAAATCTATCCGAAAAAAAGCCAATTTGGCATCACTGATGGCACCTGCCGGATGAGCCCAAACCCAAAAACCAAAATTCGTAGACAGACTTGAGGTGGACTTGCTTATTCGACAATAACAAACAGAATAGAATTTTGTGTATACTCATGATAGTACTACCAAGCTTTGACATAATATTCTACATAGTTTGACATAACATAAGGCCTGGTTCACTCGAGGTATATGGTACAAACAAGAAAATAAGATCAGCAAACTATAATATTGTATTCTTTGGGAGAATGCTGGAAAAAATAATGAAATTTTAAGCGTCAACCTGAATACGTCATTCGAAGTCGCCACCCACAATGCTTAATGTGAGATGAGATGATATGGAAATGAAACAAGTGAATTGGGCCAAGCGGTTGATCTTGAATTTATTCGCAGTTGTTTTCGCCTCTGTTGCCTATGCTGTTGGTTATGCTCTTCTTTAATTTAAAGTCAAATGACTGTGTCGGTTACCTGTTTGGATGCGGGCCAGTTGACATTTTGACAGAGCAGTTTGGCTTTTGACGCTCAGCTCGGTTCAGTTCAGCTGTTGACAGTTAGCCAGTTGGCCTGCTTATCGTTTACGTGTATATTTGCATCCAGTAAGACACAAGATGTGTGTATAAGTAATAATAAGTAAAATATTTGAGAAAATATTGAGAATGGGAGAGAGAGAGTAAAACCCATGTGTGCCTGTTTGTGTGCGTGAGCAATAGATTAAACAGTAGCTGCCCAACAGCATTAAAAATACATTTTAGTTTTTTGTTGAGCACCGTGAGCATCTTAAACTTAGTCAACAATAAATTAGCGCAGATAGCGCCACATAGACAACGTTACCGGATAAAGTTACTTTTTTTTTGTAAAACAAATTTTCTGGTGCTGGCTAAAATGTCGTAACACTCTCGACTGATTATTCAAAATAAGCGCGACTCGTCCAGCAAACCCTTTTCCCCCCCACAACCTCGGCTTTCCCACTGGTTGCCATGGAAAAGCTACTTCAATGCGAGGTGCGGATATTGGGAGGTCGTGGCCGCAGACGTGACAACAACAACAACAGTAACAACAACTACGAATATGCCCCACTCCTGAACAGTGACGATAATGCCAGCGATGTGGAGAGCGAGGCAGGTACGTTCCGAAAATCCAAGTGACAATGCCACATGCCATGGTATTAAATAGAAGTACAACTTACATTGTCTCTGGGGTACAAACTTATCCGGCTATACATGTTGGAACAGACATTGATTGATACTTATGTATGTATGTGTTACCTATTTTGACAACAAAATCCCTTCGATTTCTAGTTCACAACAACATCGAGAAGTGAACTTCAGTTTTTTTGAACACTTTGATCTTCGTTTCTTATCGTTCAAAGATAACTATCCATTAATGTAGTCATTATATATGTATGTAGCTAGCGTTTTTGATTTAACAAGTTGACTTGAGCAAGAACATTTGTTAAAGGTATGGCTAAAATTGTCAGTTCCGCAGAAGCGAATGTATCTTCAAGTTATCCGAAAGATATGCACCCTAAAGTAATATGTAATATAAGATTGCAAAAAGTCAAAGGGGCACACCAAAAGCAATATTTAAACAAATGCTTACCAGTTCAAAATGTTGAGTACAAATTCCCAACAGATTGTCAGTAAATGCAAAACGTACGCAACTCCATATCATTTTAAGCAGCATAAGCTAAATCCAATTAATCTTAAGTTTTAAATGGCTTCGTGAATCAGATCTGAGTATAGGACACTTTCTAGTCGAGTCCGTATCTTCCCTTAAAATTGATTTTAGACAAAAAAAAATTGCGAAAATACTGAGTACTCTCGGTAAATAAAGATCATGCTGACATAAAGATCATTTCATTTTATAAATGATATTTTATTAAGCAAACGTTTGTTTTGCTCTTAAATCTTACACAATTTTCAATCAATTAGATATTCTTATGTAGAAAAATTATTTCACCTTAATGAGAGCTTTAATGAGGCTTGAAATGCTTCTATGATTTGAAATATTTCGCCCTATCGAAAAAAAACTAATGAATTGATGTGTTTGATGTATGATGTGAACCCTTTGGGGCATTTAACAATTAAACCTCTTGGCGTTAATTACCAAATACATCACAATATCCGTAACACCTATTAACCAAACCAGTTTTGTAAGGTTTTCAGATTGTCTCAACACATTTGAGCACCCCACTTAACCACAACCTAAATGTTAACAAATAAATTCGTTCAAGAAGTCGACTTTCATTATTGTATAGTGGGCAAAATTTGTTGTACAAAAGATTATCTTATCTTATTCATGTTTTATGGATTACTTCATAATAACTATGCTATTAAGTTTAAATTAAGTTTATGATACCTATAATTATAAAATTTGTGGCTCTGCAAAATTAATCAAAGCATACTTTTGGGCATGTTTAAATTACAATTTCACACATATGATCGATGCGTGTTGTGCTCTTTGAGGACATAGTTTGACTGTAATTACTGACCTGGATATTTCTCGACTTTAAAATTAACATAAATAAACTCGAGTGTGTAAGGCCCATATCTTAATCCGTAAAGTTAATTTGTCGAAAGGACAAGAAAAAAAAATGAAAATGGTCTTTATGACAGCTATCTAACTTGGTTAAAATAACTGATATAAAAAATTCCACAGATATCATAAAACTGTCATTCGATCATTCAGGAATAATTCAAATTTTAGGTAGACCGATATTTATCACAAACTTAAGCAAAGTCTTAAAAATTAGTATAAATTAAACAAACTTTAAACATTTCATACATATGTGGTTTTTGACTACCAATAGTTCTTAAAACAAAGTGCGGACATAACCGAAAGTCGTTTCGGTTAAATACCCATTGCAAAAACGAACGAGCACAAACCTTTTTGAATAAAACAGTTTTAAGCGTGATTTGGATTTAATTTTTCCGCTCCTGCACTTCTTACATTTTTCTTTTTTAAGTAAACTACTGTAACAAACTCTTAAATATAATACCCTACAAGCTCGACTGGACACCAGACAAGATTTCGTTATTTCTTACCTATGTTGCTTGGTCTCTAGCAATATTTGATGCGATATTTATAACAGTTGGCGAAATAATCGATAAATGAACTACTTTATATTTATGAATACAATAAAATGAATAAAAACAGGCGAAAATAGACTAGAATAACTGCATTTGTGCAGTCAGCAAGCTCATCCCAATAAATAAATTCATGTGTAAATTGCTTAAAAAAGTATCGGAAAGAAAATTTTAGAAGACGTGAGTTTTTGATCTAGTTTAAGTATGTCGATGCCTCTTACTAATTATACCCTATGCCCATTGAAAATGGTCAAAAAGGGTATGTAACAGGCGGAAGGAAGCATCTCCGACCATATAAAGTGTATATATTTTTGATCAGCATCAACAGCTGAGTCGATTTAGCCATATCCTTCTGTCTGTCCGCTCGTCTGTTTGAACGCGTCGATCTCAGAGATTATAATAGCTACGGTCTTTAAATTTGGTATGTACCACTATATCATATAGATGCCATAGGAACGATCGGTCGAAAATCAAGTCTTAGTATGAACAACTTTTTTGTTGTTTGAGATATGTGAACCATACATCGTGACCAAACTTGGTTGAAATCGGACCACTATATTATATAGCTGCCATAGGAACGATTGATCGAAAATATAGATTTTGTATTGAACTTGATTTTAAAAATGAAAAAATAATTGAATAATAATCAAAATTATTAAAAAGCTTCTAAGAATTTTAAAGGCACTCAAAATCAAGGACAATTTAAAAATAAAATGTATTTATTTTATATTATGCCTGCAAAATGTAAATACAATTAAGGGCATACGCACCCGGGAGCAAAGAATCTTGTACTTGTACGCTCTCGACCAGAGCGTTCTTACCTGTTAATAAATGATTTTGTAACACCATTTAGGATTCGGCTTGAATTTTTGTATCTTTTCGTTATATTGCTTTTTTTATCGCCGTTAATATTATCATTAAGATATTATTTTTTTAATCTAATTTATGGTTAATTTTCATTGTTTTTGTACACACATCGGTTAAATTGGATGTCTTAACTGCGCATATAGCAGACCATGAGCCGCCTGTCAATATTGCGGCGGAATTTTGAGTTATCAGGTGACTAAGCCGACGCCGCGGCGTTGTCGGGGGACGAGCTATCGAGTCATCGACAGCAGCCCGTTCTGGGTTGTTGATGTTGTTGAAAAACATTTTCCTTGAATTTCTTTTTATTTACATTGCGCCCGGTTGTTGTCCGCCCGTGCTCTTATGATTCTGATTACGGCCCTGATAACTGATAACACGTCTAAAGCTAGCGGTTAACTTTCAGAAAATGACAGAGAAAACTTCTGAGGAAGACCCAATTAAGACGCAATGAAACTCTCATAAAAGTTGCGAGTTGAAAGAATAATGACAATACATATAATTATTTTGTATCAAAAGTTAATATGACGTTCAATTTAATTATAGTAAGTTGTAAAGTAGAAAATGATTCAATAATTTCTTTGATTTGCACATGTACGAAACTGTAATTAGATATGTACGTACTACTTATGCCTATTTAACGACATTCCGATATCTGTTAATTGCTGGCGCCATCAAAACTTGATTAAGAATTACGATATAGACCAGTATGAAATGCTTAGTTGCCCTAGGTTTTAACTAACTCTAGTTTTATAGAGCAATTCAGCTATCAGTGGAATGTTTCGAGACCTAGGTAAACAATTGAAAGTTGTTAATTCAATATTACGCATACGCGCTGTTTGCCCAAACTATATTAACAAAATTTTCCCTTTCATTGCATCAATAAGAATGACTCATCGGGGCATTATAACAGTTAAATTGGTTAAATTTAAACGTGGACTTCGAATTGAAATTTCAGGAAATTGCTTGTATTTCAAAAAAGTCTTCGCACCAATATTAAGCAGTGATCGCTGATATCGAGTTATTGATAATGTAATGACGGGAAGTAATATATGGAAATTAGATAGAATAGAGCTGTCAACTTTGTATGTATAACATGTACTATAATAATTTGATGTTGCTAGGAAATCAGATTTTTGGACTCGTTAACACTGTGGGAACCCATTGTAATTGTTGTTGTCATCTAATTGTGTATGCGGTTCTACTATTTATTTACTTGCCAACTCTGAAGGCCCAGCGACAAGGTGATCATTGGATTATCGCACTGTGGGAAAATATAGGGTTTCTTGGACATTAATTTGAAAAATGTATTCGCATATCTATATATATAAAACTCTTTGTCCTGATTGACTCACTGACTGACTGACGGACAGCAAAAATTTAATTTTTCCGTTTTTTTTGTTTTTTAAATGTTATCATCTTTGGGCAATTTGAGTATGCGATCCATTAGGCTACGTCTATAATGAAAAAAAAAACATTTATTCATAGATTTATAGTTGAAACTTACCCTGCAGGGACATTTTTTCTTGCATCAAAATTTACCCCTGAATTCTGTATAGAAAAGTGCAGCGAGGTAGCTAACTCTGGCCTGTAGCTTTGCCACTGAATTTTTCCGGCTGAAGGCTGTGTGTATTTTGTTCACCACATGCCATCAGGTTCCACTGGGTAGTCTTACAAAATTCATCACAAAACTCATATGAATAATGTTGATAGTAAAATATAGGTACATATTAATATCTGACCAACAAGTTTAGTCACAAAACCGGAGATATAATACGTATAATTAATCTCTAATGTATATGTATATTTTTATATATATCCCGTTTTATCATTTGTGATGTGATGAAATTATTTTTAGACACTTTCTTTAATAGCACCATCAATATATCTTATGCTCTCGTAAAGGGCCTATTTGGCCATAGTCCAATGTAAGCAAACAATTACATTTGTTACCTTATCCCCAACTATTTGTACACCAATGTACTCGTATCTGCATCTACGATCATGTGTCGGTATCGGTATCTGTATCTGTATCTGTGCGCTGGTGTATTTGTGTATCTAAGCTGTCGCTTCACATACTAATTATGCCAAATGACGCGTGTCGATTGTCGGGCTCTTCAATTATATGCGAGCACGAAGGTATGGGTACAATCATTTTATTAACTGGTTTATTGACGAATCATTGCAATTTACAAACACACACACACACACACACACACACACACAACTGCACGCACAAAAACAAACACCTACAAGTACTCAAAATGCTATCGACGTGATAAGAATAGCGTGCAGCGCTTGTTGGGATTTCCAGAAGCTTTGACTGAGAAGAATGACGCCATGAGTTAGGTGCTCTCCATGGGGCTTATATGTATTAAGAATAAGAATTGTTTTAAATAATCCTGGTTTGGGTGAATTAGCGATAAGATTTTTCTGTAAATAACTACGTCAAGGTGGTAACCATGAACAAGTGTGCCTATCTGTCATCAACTTCATATCAAGATCGAACATTTCGCACGATTAAGTCGGATAGCAGAATGAAAGGCAGTCAATTCGAATTTGAGATACCCTGTAATCCACAATGAAGTTGACATTTTTAATCTAAAAATGTACAGAAGAATTTATTATCTAGTATATTTATATTAAACTCTTAGACTTTATGTCTGATTGATCGAATTTTTTTTAGAAACTTTGTTTTTTTTTTTAGCTATCTTAACCAAACGCACAAATTTTGTATTAAGTACCATTTTTTAACATCCTGACAAAATTTGGTAAAAATCTGATTTATATCTCTTATAGCTGTCCCAGAAACGATCGTTCCAAAATCCACCATTAGTATGATACCATTTTCTTTTTAAAGATATATCAATGAAATTGATATATTGTCTGATACAAACTGACCAAATTTGGTTGAGATCAGATCACTATATCATATAGTTGCCATAAGGTGATCTGCGAAGATCAACTCATTAATTACTCAGCCTTATTAAACGACATGTGGTAAAACAGATAATAAAATATTAGAAATTTCTTTCGAATATTCCTGGAATTTTAAAGTAAAAAAATCGTAAAACATAATTTTCTAAATTCAAAATTAAAAAGCTGTATAACTAATAGGTTACATATAAGATAGTGTTTAAATGAATAAAAGATATATTCATTAGTTTTGTTTTTTCATCAAAATTTAAATTTTGTGTCCCGATTACAGAAATGCATCGCTTTGTCCGAAATAACAAGTTTCTGAATTATCCCTCTAGGATCTTATAAAAATTAATATGTATAATTTATTATCACGGTTTCGACAATAGATCGTTAGTGAATATATTGTATAGAGCATACATTCTACCAACGAGATGTTGTGATAAAAAGAGCTTGTTAGGAATGCCACGTGAGACTTGATGAGTACATAAATCGAATGGGTTTGGGAATGGGTTGGCCTTTTTCATCCAGATGGTAACACTTGAGGACGGACTCGAGAGCAGCACTTACGTAACTATTGTAATATGTTTATCTGTTATATCTCAAGTGACTTGGTATGATTGGATCGCTAAAATCAAAATAAGTATGAGGAATTGACCAAAGTTAACTAACATTTGGATTTAGTTTCTTTTTGCGTCAGCATCGCACTCAAGTTTTGTGTTCAATACAGCTTGTGTGTATGGTGAATATTGTGTATTTTCAATATGATAATACTCATGCTCAGCAGCAATCTGATAACGATTATCGTTAATATATTTTCGGACTTCACAAATTTGCTCATTTTGTTTGTTTCAATCAAAACGGTTTGGTATGGTCTTATTTGGGACTTAGCAATCATGTTGACACTTTAAGACTATTCTCGGAACAATGAATGTTATGATAATCACATTTATAGCACTTGGCCAAGCTGATAAAACATCGATAATCACATGAAGAAATATTTAATGCTTCTCGCAACGCGTTACTATTCAAGATAATTACTTCTTCTTGCTATAAACAATACAAAGTTTGCGTAGTGTTTGTTCGTGTGTGTATGTGTTTTAAGCATAGTATCCAGTAGCTGAAAATCCAGTATGCATGGTATCAACTCCGTATAAAATCAATGACACAATTAAAAAGGGTTACAAACTGGCTCGAAATGATTTCGTTAGGCTATTTCTAAAGCATTTTATCCAGTACCTACAGTGGAGAGCAAAAGTGAGTACATGTTCACAGCACTGACTTTCTTCATTCATAAAAACAAAACCATACAAGGAAATCCAAACTTTTTTTATTTTTATCATTTCATTCTTAACAAATAGGAGTAAGGCAACATTAATAAAAAAGACGAATTCTTAGATTTTGAAAGAAAAACGAAAATAACCCGCAAAATAAAAAGTGGGCTTACTTTTTCAACTTTTAACCTAGATTTTTTGAAAAATAGTTGTCGAGTCGATGGCCCAGTAGCTAGTACTCTAGTCTTTAGTTATTATATTGTAAGGAACTTATGTATAATAATTAAATAAATAATAATAATAATAATAATTTTTTGAAAAAAAAGTTTTGATGCAAAAAGTTTCTCTAATCAATTCTAGTAGTGACTGCAAAAAATGTTCAAAAATCTCTTCGCTAGTATTTTTTTTAAATTTTTTTGAAAATGGCAAAAAAAAGTCACTTTTTGTATGAAAATGAGGAAATCAATAAATCGGATATTGGTCTTTGGTTACAGGTTACCGGTTTTTAACGTTTTGGCTTAGAATTTTGTCATTTTGGTTAAAAAAAAATGTACTTAGTAACTCTCCTTCAAAAACAAGATGCCAAGTGTAAATACCAAATTGTTTAATTAAAATAAACTAGTACATATTATACTCGCACCAGCGTCAAAAATCCAATTCATTACATAATTAAGTGGAGATAAAAGCGATCCCTGGCAGCATAATAATAAATTTAATGTGTTTTTAGAATAATTTATATATTTAATTAAAAATCAATATTTTATTTATATAAATGAATTTCAAACGCGAATATTGCATTGATAAAAATATGTCGAAATCAGCGGCTTTTTAGCGTGTTCGAGCCAATCTATTCACAATGTCCAATAAGTTGACTTCCGATATCTTGAAGACAAACAAGATTTTACTTTCAGCTCGCTAACGTTATCAGAATCTTTAAATACTTATATCTTTGGATGAATAGTCCTCTTAGACTCGTATTAGATAAAAAGAAGCTTCCTGCCCCTAAGAAGTGCGGCCAAATGTTCGACTGATCTGGAAAATTTATTTGTCATAATTAATGAATATAATTAACTTTTGGAACCATACACAAATCCTGCACTCGACTTTCGATTTCTATTTCAAAACTACGTGAATTTAGTCGTGTTGCTGTAGTCTACTCTCGTCACTAGCGAGGACTACCGTCCTTAGTGATAAGTAATTAGGTTTCCATATAAGATTTTTTTGTTGGGATTTCTACGATTTCTATGGCTTTTTTTGACAAGATTTTCTGACGATTTTCCAGCGCTAATATTTTATAATATGACTTTGACACACGATTATACATTTCGTCAAGTAATTGTTTTGACAAAATTGAAAATTCACATATTTTATTAAGCTAAAAAACGTAGTCTTTTCTTATACTTAGTATTAGAGTTGTTTATGGTTATAAGAAAAGTTAAACTACAAAATAATGAGATGAATTTTTGAAATATACAGTCATGGAAAAAATAATAGAAACGGCATTTTTTTTTCGTATTTTTTTAAATTTTGTTCAATGAACATTTTTTTTTTCTTAAGTTTCATAATTTTTACATAAAGCCTATCCAGTAATGTATCAAAATAAACCAA